>CM076572.1:1260672683-1261018936 GCA_034641835.2 Pinus albicaulis
AACTGACCAGAAATCTAAGTAAAATCAGCAGGAATGGAAATAATGGAAACGAAACTAGACAGAACAAAGTTCTAATTAAGTTGCTTCAAGAAAAGAGCTAAATGAAATTAAAGAATCCAAGAAGTAGTAATTTAGCTGTGCAATTATGAAACTACAATATAACTAAGAAATGTTTGCAATTATGTAGTACGGAAACAGCAATGCAATTCAAGCAATCTAAGTAACTGTGCGATATCGAAGGAACAAAGGACTAAACTGTATGGATCGCTGTGCAACCAAGAAAGAATAGCATAAGTAAATCACTAATAAGACAACGATATAACTTAGCTGTGAATTTCCTAACATAAATAATTTTGCAATGGAATTCTCTGTAAAAACTAACTAATCATCAGTGATCAACCGATTACTCGCTGTGTCAGGTTAGAAGGGAAACGTGAGGTATAGAAAGTATAAATACTGAGTCAGTCCTCTTCTACTCAGAGGTTAATAGTCATAATCAGCAAATAAACCAGACTTAACAAAGCATTTATCATGCACAGAATTGTACTTATTGCTAGGAATGCAACTGTTAAGAGTCCTATAAGAAAAGTTGTAGTTATATTATCAAAAGTATATGTTGCAACTGCATAAAATTTACAAATACTGATTCTGCAAAGTCTCAGAACATAACATATGCATAGAAATTCTGGAGGTTGGGCCCAGACCTACAGAAGCTATAGCACTATGGAAGCTTCAAGAGGGGATTGTTTAGAATTCTATTTCATTTAGGAATGCTCTTCCAAAAGAATTAAACATACTGTATTAGGATTTCCTTATGAACTGCCCTCCATCCTAGTCTGTTCTTTGCCTTTTTAAAGGCAATTTCTTGAGAATGTATCTCAAACGACAACCCGCTGCGTGTGGCCATCATTTGAGTTATTAAACTAAAAAAATATTCAGATACCTTTTAATTGGTCGCCTGGAATTGTTGATGACCTCGATACATGCATTCGTTTATTGGTCATCATCTATCATTGACCTCGCATTCTTGGTTTCCTGCAAATAGGGACAAAAAGGGAGTCAATTCCTTGTTATGAATCGTTCTCTATGTCCTTAGTCTAATTGTTCCTGTTGCTATGCTATTTCATTCCTTACTGTTGATATGAAAGAATATTTCCTCAAATTTATAAGATAATTCAGAGTATTAAGAGGGGAAAATCATACTTGAATCTAGGCCCAACAGTCATCACAGACTTACTCAAGCATATAAAAGGTAATAATCATCCATGTTTTAGAACCTATTGTTTCTTTGTGAAATATAATTAAAAAATCTCTACAACTACAGAATATTTCTCATTCTGAAACTAATATGAAATTATGCAGCCATTTCCATGTTTAGAGAGGTTTCAATACACCAAAGAAGCAATCAAAGGTACCTATCAATGAAAATTATTATGCACATGGATTTACACCCATCGTCATGATCTAGAAAGATACATATATCAAAATATCTGTAAGTCAAACCTAAAGTCAAACTCTGGCTACAACATTTCAGCAGTCAGTTGAAGTTCGACAGAAGATCAAGCAAGATAAAGTGATCATGGTGTTAGGGTCATTATTTTTCATCGTCAAATGCATTTTCCATGTCCTTTTTTTTCATTTTTTGAATAATTTAAGCCTATGACCACTGCTGTTGTCATAGCCTCAAAGGCCACTGTCCAACATCATCCAATTTTTTTCATAAAGGGTTCACCAAAGGCATGAAAGAGTGTCAAGTTAATGGGAGTCATTTTCACGCATGTTTGTATGGTCAAGTCGAAAGGGGTTATATGTGTTTTTCATATGTCTATAAGATTTGTTTAAATTGATTCCACTACATTTTGAAGGTCTGATGGTCAAGGGTTATGGTCAGTATTCTACTCCTTATTCCCTCCTCTTATTTACCCTTTCTTCCCTATTTTAACACTTCATTTTCCGTCATCCACCTTTCATATCTATCCCTTTATTTAAAATTTTTATACTAGACCCTTATCCATACCATTTCCCTAGTATCATATTCCATTCATTATTCATTTGATTCCCCCCTTATTCTAAACTAATTCCCTATACCCTTTCCCATAATCATCTCATAAAAACCCCATACCTAATTTACCATTCCCCTATACATGATTCCCATAATCAAAGGTGTCACACGCCCTCATTTTAATCATTTCCCATGCAACTATATTCAAAATCAAATCATATGTATCGCTCCACCAATCATATCGAATTATCGCATTAAAGGAAAGGTAATTTGAATGATGATGCCACCTTGATCTATAATGTTATGCATTCATGCAAATGTGATGATGATCATTGGTAATAACATTGAATCCGATATAACACAGATTGATTATTTCTGTAAATTGACAAGAAAATGGGTTGCACTCACTGTGGGAAATTCGTTGTGCACAAGTGCTACCCAATCTGATTACTGCGCAAAATAATTTGTTTTAGTCATCATGTTGACACATTGTTTATGATCACATGGAATCCAATTTTGGGAAAATGAAGGAGGTGTTTCTCAATCACAGACCAAATCACAATAACTTTTTCTCGTGTTTTCAAAAGTATCACAAATCTGGATTTTTGAATGCATCTTCAAGGCCTATTTTTTCGGACTATGTAATTGAGTTATGCTTTAGCCATTGTTTTGCAAAGTAGTTTCTCAGAATTTGAGGAAGATTTTGATGGAACTGAAAGCGTTTTTTATATAGAATGGAACAAAAAACAAAAACCTATCTCATATTTTACACATGTGCTACCATTTGGGAGCTACTAGTGTCACTTCAAAGCCCATTTTCGTAGTTTTTGTTGGCAGAATTAAAAAATTGTTGGAATTCAGTTTGAGATTGTGGAAATTCATGGATATTTTTTCATTTTTAAGGTTGCTGGTATAGGATAAAGATATTATGGAGTAGATTTATCCACATTGTGTGACCTAAAGTGGGAAAGGAAGTGCAATTAGTATTTTTTAAATTCGCTGCACAGGCGATTCGCAATACTGCGCAACTGTTGCGCACATGCTGCACATAGGTTTGTATGGTGTTTCAAGGTTGCCACATGTCATGGGGAGAATGGAAGATTTTTTTTCTTTTTCAGGAGACTACTCAACACCCAGTCATAGGCCAGTTGTCTTCTAGCACATGGGAAGGCATGCCAACAGGAGATGTTGCACCACACAAATGGGTTGTTGTTTCATTTTTCATTCCTAAAGTGAAGATTTGATGTCAGGATAATGTGTTCCTAGATTAGAACTGTTAGCCAGATAGCATAAGAAGATAGATTTAAATCTTTTTTTTTCACTAAAAACAAGGATACTTTTAAGATTTTGTTATTTGCTGTTGATAAAAAACAATTAGCTTTTGCTTTTGTGGTTGGTTCGATCCATGCAATGGATAACTCATGCGTCAAAATTAGTCATGGATTTTTTTGAGGATGTAAGATTATTTAATGCCATGTATTACAAGGTAGAAGAGGTTGGCTAGTGAATCGGTTGAAGGAAAGATACTTGTATGTGATATTTTGATGTTATGAATAAATTTCTTAGTGCAGAGTTTTGACCAGTTATCCTCAGAGATTATTGTGGTATTATCTTTAAAAATTATGTTTTTCCTGTCTAATATGTCATTTCAATTATTTTCTTTCGGTTCTCTTTAAAGGTGTATTGAAACATTTTATCTATAATTCATCATGGATGCTCTAGAATAATTGTGTTTTTGTTTCATATGAAAATCATTATGCCTTTGTCTTATCGGTTGTTCGTAATACTTAGTCATGAGATGTAGTAGCATAATTCCATTATGCTCTATTATGTATGAATGAGTATAGTTATATGTGTTCTTGTTTTCCCACTATACTACAATATTATTAACTTGAAGGATCTACCTGTCATGCCTCTGATTTATAGCTAGTTTTATATGCACTGAACTAGTGAGTTGGCCATTTTTCGTGATCTCATAATTAGACGTCCTTATCTTATATTTCCTAGCAAATTTTCATCAAATTATAAATATTTTTCATAGATCTAGTATTTGTAATTCATTGAGCCTTAATATCCATTATTCCTTATACTTTTGGTGAGAGGCCCCCCTATGGTCAGAAAGGAATATTTTATAGCCCAAAAAGGCTTGTGGTTACCTTTCTGGCTCTTTCCTCAGCCTAAAGGGATTTACGAAGTGCTAACATACTGGTGTCATTGTAGAGGATCGAAAGGTTTCATCTTATCCATGAAATATTATCTAATTCTCAGATTTGATTGCTGATTGTGGACAACAATCAGACACATATGAATGCTAAACCATTCATCCGATGAATCCAATCAAGTTTTAACCTCATCTGAAGACTCCATTGGTAGAAGGATCCAGGAATCAAGATGGGTTCAATTGCAAGAACGAATGTCAAGTATGCTCCTATGGATAAATTTCAAATTCTTGGCTTTCCAAATCCTATGCCTCGTGTTGATTGGTCAACCTATCTCCCAGTATTCAAAGATAAGAAAGGAGAATTTGATGCTCTTCATCTAATTAAGTTTCACATGCATGACCATAAGCTTGGGTTAAGTTTCCTGGGGACTATTTAATGAAAATGTTCATGGAAAGCTTAGAAGACAAAGCTAGATATTGGTATGAAGATTTGCCACCTGCCAGTTTGTGTTCTCTTACAAATTTTCACATGGTCTTTTATGAGCATTTTAAGGAATTATGTCTTCCCCCGCCTCCGACTGAAAAATGTTGTGCATGTTTTGAATATTTCTTCCAATATTTTGAAGATATTTATGGGGATGAAGAATGTATGGATGAAGAAATTAAAGAAGCCCTTTGTGAATTTTAATCCCAATATCAAGAATAGAAAACAAAAGAGTTTTGTTTCCCAGTCATTCATGAATATTCCCAACAGGCAACAATCTCTGCAGCTGAAGACGAAACTGATCAGACAGAGGTCGATGAAGAAATGTAGCAGTTTGTTCTCTTGAGCCTGATTATTGTATTCAACATATTGTTAATGACCAAGAAGAGGAGAGAAGCAACAAATAAGGGGTTGTTTTAGAGCCTTTGGCACATGAAGATCTTCCCCCAGGTTCAAAAAAATGAAGAGTGCATTGAAGAAGAGCAGGTTGTCCTGGATTCTATGGATGTGCACATTTTTGTTGTTGATAATATGGCTTCCTCAAATGCAGATTTTCAAGAAAAAACTTTTCTTTTCCCTGATGCAAAGGATAAGCTTTATGAATCGATTGTTTTCTTTCATTCAGACAAAGATTTTGCATTGGAAAATGAAGGGAGTGCTTGTATTTCTACGGACTTTCAAGACATGGTAATGTTCCAGATTATTGAAGACCCTTTTTCCAATTTGTTGCAGCCATCAAGGAAGATGAATTTTATTATATTTATGAATCATGAAAATATTTTCAATGGACACTTTGAGTTGCCATTTTCTGTAATTTTCTTTATTTCTGGTGTAGTTGAATACAAGCATAAGTCAAAAAGTCATTTTCTTGATTGGTTACACTGGAAGGATCATTTCGCATGATTGTATATATAACTTTAGCAAGTGGGCAAATATCATAAGGATTTGAAGCCCGAGGTGAAGGCCCTAATATTACAATGACATGTTGCCATAAGTAAGTTGATCCAGTCATTAGTTAAGTTTTTAAGTCCGTCTGTCATATTTCCAGTTTTTAACATTTGGCTCCATTAATTAGGATAATAGTTTGCGGTTTTGTTCTTGGCACCTCACTAGGAGGTTTCCATCCACATTGGAGCCAATATTAGGGTCATTAGTTTTCATCGTCAAATGTATTTTCCCTATCCTTTAATTTTTAGTCTTTGAATAAGTTGAGCCTATGACAACTACTATTGTCATAGCCTCAAATGTCACTATCCAAAATCGTCTAATTTTTGTCATAAAGGGTTCACCAAAGGCATGAAAGAGTGCAAGTTAATGGGAGTCATGTTCGTGCATGTTTTTATGTTCAAGTTAAAAGGGGTTATATGTTTTTTTCATCAATTTACCAGATTTGTTTAAATTGAGTCTATTACAGTCTGAAGGTTTGATTATAAAGGGTTATGGTCAATATTCTACTCCTTATTTCCTCCATTTATTTACCCTTTCTTCCCTATTTTTACACTTCATTTTCCCCCATACACCTTTCATCTATACCCCTTTATATAAAAATTTTATACCAAACCCTTATCCATACCATTTCCCTAGTATCATATTCCATTCATTATTCATTTTATTTCCCCCTTATTCTAAACTAATTCCCTGTACCCTTTCCCATACTCATATCATAAAGCCCCCATACATAATTTTCCATTCCCCTAGAAATGATTCCCATACCCAAATATGTCACACCCCCTTACATTTTGATCATATCCCATGCATCCATATTCAAAATCAAATCACATGGAGCACTCCGCCAATCATATCGAATTATTGCATTAAAGATAGGGTAATTTGAATGATGATGTTGCCTTGATCTATAAAGTTGCACATTCATGCAAATGTGATGATGATTATTCGTAAGAGCATCAAATTTGAGAGACCAAATATTGATTCTCAGCTGGAAATGGAAAAGAAACAAGGTTGCACTCACTGTGAGTAATTCATTGAGCACAACTACTACCCAATCTAATCATTACGCAAAATACTTTGTTTTAGTCATCATATTTAAACATTGATTTTTTATCACATAGAAGAAAATTTTGGGAAATTTAATGCATTTTTTCTCAAGCACATACCAAATCAGAGTAACCTCTTCCCATTTTTTGCACAGGTGTCTTAGATCGGGAGTTTTGAATGCATATTCAAGGTCTATTTTTTGAACTACGTAATTTCATGTTTTAGTCTTTGTTTTTCAGAGTATTTTATGAGAATCTGGGGAATATTTTGAAAGAATTGAAATAGGATTTTGTATATCATGGGACAAAGAAAGAAAACCTATCTTCGATTTGAAACAGATGCTACCGTTTGGGAGTTATATGTGTCCCTTCGAGGCCCATTTTCGCAGTTTCGGTTGACAAAATTATAAAAAATGTTGGAATTCATTTTAAGATTGTGGATATTCATGGATATTTTTTCATTATGAAGATTGTTGGTATAGGATAAATCTTCGATGGAGTAGATGTCGCCACCTTGTGTAACCTGAAGCAGGAAATGAGGTGTAACTAGTATTCTTGAAATTTGTTGCACAGGCATTGCAAAACACTATGCAATTGCTGCGCACATGCTGCACACAATTTTGTATGGTGTTTCAAGGTTTCCACTTGTCATGGGGATAATGGAGGATTTTTTTTCTTTGTCATGAGCCTACTCAATGCTGAGTCACAGGAAAATTGTCTTCTAGCACGTGGGAAGGCATGCCAACAGGAGATGCTACGCAGCTACTACGCAACACAAATGGGATGTTGTTTCTTTTTTCATTCCTAAAGCAGATATTTGATGTGAGGATAATGTGTTCCTAGATTAGAATTGTTATCTATATAGGATAAAAAGATAGAGTTAAATCATTTTTTTGTATTTTTCACTAAAAACAAGGATACTTCTAAGATTTTCTTATTACTAATGATAAAAAGAACAATTAGTTTCTGTTTTTGTGGTTGGTTCGATGCATGAATTAGATAAATCATGCATAGAACATTGACATGGATTTTTTTGAGGATGTAAGCTTATTTATTTCCATGTAATACAAGATAGAAGAGGTTGGTTAGAGAATTGATTGAAGGAAAGATACTTGTATGTGATCTTTTGTTGTTATGAATAAATTTCTCAATGCGGAGTTTTGGCCAGTTATCCTTAGAGATTCTTATGGTATTATCTTTCAAATTTTTGTTTCTCCTGTCTTATATGTCATTTCGATTATTTTTGTTCGGTTCTCTTCAAAGGTGTATTGAAACATTTTATCTAGAATTCACAACGAACTCTCTAGAATAATTGTGTTTCTACTTTATATGAAAATCATTATGCCTTTGTCTTCTTTGATGTTCTTAATACTCAGTCATGATATGTAGTAGCAGAATTCCACAGGCTTCCATTGTGCTCTGTTACACATGAATGAGTATAGTTATCTATGTTCTTGTTTTCCCACTATACTACAATCTTATTAATTTGAAGGATATACCTATCATGCCTCTGATTTTATAGTTGGTTTTATATGCATTGAAATAAAGAGTTCGCCATTTTTCCTGATCTCATACTTAGATGTCCTTATCTCAAATTTCCCAAAATTTGTTTATCAAATTATAATTTTTTTCACATATGCAGTCTCTGTAAGTCACCGAGCCTTAATATCTATTATTCCTTAGACTTTGGTGAGTGAGCCCCATCTGGTTAGAAAGGACTAGTTTCTAGTCCAAAGATGTTTGTGGGCCTCTGTGGTCATTTCCTTAGCCTAAAGGGATCTACAGAGTGTTAACACGTGGAAATTGTTTGTTTAATTGAGAAGAAATGTTTGAGAAGAATCCCTCATGATTTTCTCTTCCAGTAGAAAATCATGAGGAGATAGAATTTTGATTTAATTTTACTTCTTAGATGGCATATTATTTTAATTTCCTATAAAGATAGGACTCTTAGATCAGTTCGACAAAGAATTATATAAAAGTCGTGAGGCAAGAACAAAAACATAGTTAAGTTTTTGTTCATTTCAGTTTTTGAAAACTCTGTTCAAGAAACTTTTGTGCATAATATAATACTTTGTTCATTTTTCCAATGTGTGGTTGAGAAATCGTTTGATCACTGACAGACTTACACTCATGGGAGGCCCCCCTAGAGAGTTGTAAGGATAGTTGGTGTTTGTTTACATTGCAATTTTTTCATGGATAACCTGCATTCACATCACAATTCCACGTAGTTTTCTCTTTGGATAGTTACATTTCAATTATTTTCTAATTACCTATTGTTTAATTTCCAGAGTGCTCATAAAAAAACACCAAAAATATTTATTTCCAGAATTCATTTCATTCAAGTAATTTAGTTTTATGACTAAGTTAAATCAACTAAATTTCGTGGATGATGAAGAGAGGGTTCCTCAGAGCTATTAGCGCACATTAGTAATCACTTAAAGTTGCAATTTCTAGTTTGATTTACTTTCCTTCTACAAGTAATTAACATTAGTATTTCTTTTTGCAATTTAGAGTTAGAATTTCCTTTTCTACAATTTAGAGTGAAGTTTCCTTTTCTGCAAATAGTGTTAAGATTTCCCTTTGCAAAATAGTGTTAAACTTTCAATTTTGCAATTAGTATTAAGATCTCTTTTCTGAAATTAACATTAATGTTTCCTTCATGTAATTAGAAATAGACTTTCGATTATGCAATTGGAATAAGTTGAGATTTCAAGGAATAGATTAATTTTCAATTCAGTTTTCCATTTAATTTTTATGTAACTTTAATGGAAAGAACATGTGCGTGACAACTATTTAATCTCATCTAACACTTATCCATATTTTGATCAATCTCATCCAAAGATATAATTCCTAGTATATATGGTGCACATACACTTCATAAGTACATGAACCTTGGTTGACAATTAATGAAGTAATTTAAGCTCAATTAAATTACCCAACATCAACTATTAAATTAGGGAATTGACTCTAATGATTAAAAGCTTGCCACCCTCTCATTTAAGTGGCAACAAATGCAATGATACTTGCGACTACCATGCAAGGGGTGGATGGGGAAATGTAACACAAGATAAATTTTATGACGAAATGAGTTTTTAGAGATATCACTTGTTGAATAAAGTATTGTCATGATGTCAAAGTCAAGAGAGACCCTTTCTATATGTAGACCATATCAATATTACTATTTAACCTAGCCAACTAAGAGTTGTATGAGTCAAGTTGACATCAACTAAGAGCTGCAAAAAAATATTTTTTTTGCACTTATGTATGGAAATAATGTAAAAAATGGGATATAATGAATGGAGGAGACAAAGACAAATATATAATTTCAATCTTATAAATTGAAATCCAACGATATTTTGATATCTTGGTGCCTGAGCTCTATCAACAAACATAAATTTTGACGACATCTGACAAATTTATTTTGTTGTTTGTTCCTTAGAGCTCCGTGTTCTGTGATAATTTTCCATATTAAATATTCTTTTTGCTATTTCCAAATACTCTGATATAAACATCCAAATTTCAGATTCATCCCTTTTCAATAAGGTAGTGTTTGTTGTTGGACGTGAAAATTTGGTGATCGTTAAATTTTTCCCACTGAAAGCTTGTCAGCTAAATGCCTTGATTAATGGAAATTCTTCATAAAAAGGTGAAAAAAATTCCCATCAAAATGATTAAAAAACACGGTTTTACAAGCATTTGAGTTTTTAGTGTTAATGGATTTCGAGGAAATCTCTGATATACTAATATGAAGTGTCCTAGTCGCATTGTATGGACATATGTTATGGTGACAAGGCATACATGTGATCAATTTTGAAAAGGCTAGATTGAAAGGAGTGTCGAATTCTAATGTATGGTTTGAAAGAAGCATCGAATTATAAATGTGTCACATTGGTAAATCATATTTCTGAAAAATGGATTGAAAGTACCAAATCATAAAATATTATGTTGGTAAAATATAGGTTTAAGTGAGAAGTCACAATTATATAAAAAATAATGATATGTTAAGTTAATCACTGAAAATAATTTTTATTAGATTATTTCTATTTGTCTAGGTAAAATAGTTAGAAATAATTAATACATAAATTATTTATTAAATTTTTGCTATGTAAATGAATAAAATGAGTGAAAATAATCAAATTATTTATTATGGCAATGACATAAATTTAGTGAATTTGTGGGTTATTGTCATGTAAATGGGTAAATTAATAGAAATAACTTAGGAAAAGTGGTTTCCTTAGGTGAAAGTGGGTTTTAATGTGTAAAACCCATACTAACATGGTGCATTTCAATTCACGTGATGATTTTGGGTTGGTGAGCATTTTTTGTGATAACAAATACATGAACAATTGATGTAGTGGGCTACTCTTTCACTTTCAAAATTCAATAAAAAATTTCGCATAAAAATGACTTGTATGTCTTTTGGTGTTGTAATGGGTCTTAGAATTTTATATTACCTTGAGTGGCACTATGTTAATTGTAATGCTTATTTGGACATTGCAAAATTGTGGCTCTTACTATTGCTTTTGACCTTTTCAATACCAAAATGTGGCTCTTAAGGTATATTTTGACCTTTCCACTACTAAATTCTCATAGTTTCATTTTAGGTTACTTATTATTTTACACCTACTAACGTTTAATGTGTTGGATGCATACTTGATTTCATTTCTAATAGATTCATTATGAGTTTGAAATTTTAGTTATTATTTATGAGGTGGTAGTTCAAAGGCTAAGAGAGATAGATATAGGTAGAGACTTAATTCTATTAGAGGCACAACTTTACTCATCTTATGTCGAGGTAGAGGGGAAGTGTGAACTTGATCAACTCCATCTAGGGATCTATTTAATGTTGCATAAAAATGTTGAAGTGGGAGGGGAGGGATGACATATTAGAATGCCCCATTTCCTTCTTTCTTGTGGAGGCAATGTTAAGTCTAGTGACTAGATGGGGTCGTGGTGGCATGTCCATAGGGAAATTGGCACAAGTTGATAGTTAGATTACAAGGCCTTTTTTTACTTCTAAGTAGGCCTCCAACTTAATGGTTTTGGGTCACATAATGCATTAGAAGGTCCTAACTTTAATTTTATAATTCAAAAGGTGTTAGAAATGGTACTTGAAGTCCTATCTATCCATGGGGGTATCCCTTTGTCTTCTAGTATGCAATTGGCTTATGGCATCTCTATTTTCATTCATCACAAGGGTTGCATGGGTGGCCATGGAGTGGGCCAAGTTAGCTATGGATTCACACTTCCTCGGGTCCTTTCATAGCTCCTTCATCTCAACATGCAAATGACAACAATAGCAATGGTGAGCCATTAAGACTTAGCTCTAAGTAGTGCCTCCAACTTAATGGTTTTGGGTCACATGGTGCATTATAAGGCCCTAACTTTAATTTTCTAATTCAAAAGGTGTTAGACATGGTACTTGAAGTCCTATATATCCATGGGGGTATCCCTTTGTCTTCTAGTATGGAGTTGGCTTATGGCATCTTTATTTCCATTCATCACAAGCGTTGCATGGGTGGTCATGGAGTGGGTCAAGTTAGCTATGGATTCACACTTCCTCGGGTCCTTTCATGGCTCCTTCATCTCAACATGCAAATGAAAACAATAGCAATGGTGAGCCATTAAGGCTTAGCTCCAATAAAGATTACTATAAAGAAGTCATTTAATACTAGGGTAACCACTAAGGGTCACTTCTCCTTTTAAGAGAAAGTTAGCCATCCAATGGAATTGCTAACATAAGCCAATAATGTAAAGAGATGCTAAAGAGATGCTAAAGATATTTAAAGACTAAGATAAAGCTAGGTGAAAAACTGTGAAAACCAATATTTAAAGACTGAGAGAAAGCTATGTGAAAACCAATTTATGTGAGAAGCTTGAATTCATTTGACTTATCTTATGAAAATGAGCAAAGAGAATGCAAATGTATTCAAGTTTGACTAAAAACTCAAATGTACTCGAAGTTTGACTAAAGACTCCTTAGATGGCCTGCCAACAGGTAAAGGAAGGGCGGTACATTGGAATGCCCTCTTTCCTTCTTTCATGTGGAAGTAGTGTTATGTTAAGTAAATGTCTTTAAGATAACAAATATTATAGCATGAGTTTGTAATCTTAATTTATGCTCCATTTAAAACATAAGATTTCCCTTTTGCCTCATTGGTGTTCATTTTATTGGATTCCTTATGGATTCCCCAATTGTGAAACTTGATGGTTTTGTGAGATGTCATAGTTATCATACTTGCTTTGAATGAAAACTTTAGCTTTTTTTTTTTTTTTAATTGGATTGTGGTTCTCGATTTCATTGAAGTTAACCGAAACTATAATCAAAGAAGAGAATAAAACATCACTTATCTTTGCTTGACATATGTGATGGGTAATAAAATGAGTTGCATTCATGTTACCATTACATATCGAATGACTGAAATATCACACATGTTGTGATGGAAATATAGGGTAGTTCAAGAATACCTTCATCTATTTTCTACCTGTTCGATATCACATTAGGCTTGGCTTGCTTGTAGTTTTATTAAAAGGTATGCATTGCATGATTACAAAAGCCAAGGAAAGTGTTACAAAAAGGACTGAACTGGGCACTTTAGCAAGCCAATTTCCCACTATAACAATAATCTCCTTTCTCAACGTAGCTACTGCACCAATCAACACATTTCTTCTGTATGATGTGGCTACATGGCCAGAATACTTTCGAACATACTCGCAAAATTCCCTGCGATCGATTTGTTGATATTGATCTTCACCAGATTCCTGCATGTAGTTGGTATTCATCAGGGTAAATCATGTTGTTTTTTGATATGTTATTATTCATTTATTCCTCTCCTATTTTATATTTTACCACTTTTAAAAATGTCGTGACAAAATGAGTATCAGAAGCTGCACTGATATCTCTCACCATCATATTTTTTTTTTTTCTTGGAATTCATATTTTGAAAGAGATTGATCACATACCTTGAGTATTTTTTTGAGCAATTCCTGTGACAAAGGAATCCAATTGGCCCCCGGGATGGTCTCATTGATTCTCCTAACCCAAAAAAATAACAATTTTTGTAATACAAAACAACAACAATAATTTATGACTGGGTCTTCTGATATACACGAAAACTTATTCCATATTCAAAACACCAAATCTCAAATGCTTAATTGTTAGGAACATCAATAACCCTATCCCCATGGAAATCCAAATGGTCAATGTAATACTGAGAACAGCCAGTTAATCTAACATTTTGGACTAATTACTTAAAATTCTTACTAGAGTCATATATGTGGTTAATTAATTCCAACTGCTGAAGTCAATCAGCAGTAATTGCAGAGTAAATGAACAACGACACATTGAAGCATAGGTAAAGGCAGTTGCCTGCTGTCTTGAACCAATTGCAAAAGGATTGGAAAGCTTCACAGGTGCAGTACAAAACAGATGGGATTTGATCCCTTTGATATTTTATATAAGGCGATAGCCGTTTTATTAACAGCAGAGTTAAATGCCAAGACTCAAAGTCTCGCCAGCAGGCAGAGCTTTGATTACAGGGTTGAATCAGGCTTTAAAGCCTTACCAATATAATTGGCAGAGTAAGGGATGAGGCGGTAATCGCAAGTTTTAACTTGCAAGTGTCTTGTTGATGTGGTGAGTTCCGCTTACGGAACGGTTCACATATATGTTTCACAAAATAAATATCTTAATGTTTAAGTGTCTTGTTGATGTGGCAAAGGTCAGATGCGTTCATCGCAATCAGAGGTATTACATATGTAATACTGCAACCCTTTTTGGGCCGATGCGATGAGTTAAATCGCATGCAACATATGTGATCACCCTCCACCTTGAGCCGAGGCCCGCGGGTGGTCCCACAAACCACACAGCGTTGTTTTATACAATCGCAAGTTATGAATCGGAGGTCTTTTGTTTTAAGCCCCAATTGAACTATCCAAATGGCGGACCCGACCTTTTATTTGGCGTTGTTTAAATATTGAATCGCGTCCGTCTCCCAATCGGAGATCGAAACTCTTTTGAACAAGGCCCGATCGCACAAGTTTATGAACCGGACCCGATGAAGTTTATAAGGCGGAGTTTATTGTTGCCATCGCATCCGCCTTCCAATCGTGATCGGATATTTCAGTTGGTTGCGTGTTATGATATAACACAGACCCGACGCCATATTCTATGGCGGATTTAAATATGGTCCATCGTATCCGTTTATTAATCGCAATCGCAATTTTTATATTGCGCATTTGTTTTAATTGAAGTTCCGTACCCGATCCTTTCAATAAAGAGGATTTAAAGTTTCATTTTATATTTTATGTTTTTATTATATGCGTGGCGCATATATAAAGAAAAGGCCCAAGAGTCTAAATGTAATGTTTTATTTTTTATATAGAATAGAGTCGTTTTGTAAGCACAGCAGGGCGAAATTGAAAATACACAGCAGCGTATTTTTCAGAGAGACAGAGAGAGTTTTAATAAGACAGTGAAGTCTTGTGCGTGAACTGTGTTTGAAGCAGTCACTATTTTGTAAATCCCTCTATTATAGGAAGAATTTGTAACAATTATTTTTATGGAATAAATGTTTGTTTTTTTTGAGTTGAAACTCTGTCTCCTGTGAGTGAAAATTTTTATTAATTTCTCTGTGTTGAAGAGGGGAGTTTACTCTCTCCATTGTTATTCTGGAATTTTCAATATTCCATCATGGTATCGGAGCTAGTCCAGGCTCTTTGAAGATCAAAGAAGCTGAAGGAAAGGAGTTCTTTGTTGCAGCAACTTCTCTAGCAGTGTGAAGACTCAGCCAAAGGAATCCAAAGGTATTTCTCTATACAGTTTTGTGTTACTATTGCAGAACAGTCAGTTAATTTTAAAACACATAGTCAAGTGTTTTTGAATCATAGTTAAGAGTGCAGAATGGCCAGAGCCAACACTGGTATGGGTATGGGAAATATCCATCTCCCAATGTTTAATGGGAAAAATTATGACTATTGGTCAATAACTATGAGAGCATTATTTTTCTCCCAAGACTTATGGGAATTTGTTGAGGATGGCTTTAAAGAGCCAGCAGATGAACTTGAGTTTAATATGTTAACTCAGGGAGAAAGAGAGATTTTGAAGAGAAATAAGAAGAAAGACTCCAAAGCTCTCTTATTTTTGTATCAAGCAGTGCATGAGAGTGTGTTTCCAAGGATAGCAGCAGCCAAGAGATCCAGAGAAGCATGGGAAACTCTCAAGACAGCCTATCAAGGCATGGAAAAAGTGAAGACAGCAAAACTTCACTTGCTAAGGAGAGACTTTGAGACTCTCTGTATGAAAGAGTCAGATACTATTGACTCATTCTTCACTCATGTGATTGGAATGGTCACACAAATAAGATCTCATGGAGAGACTCTTGAAGACAAGAGGATTGTGGAAAAACTCTTGAGGAGTCTACCCTCAAGATTTGATGTGATTGTCACCACCATAGAGGAGACTAAGGATCTCACAAAGTTCACAGTGGATGAGCTACATGCATCACTGATGACTCATGAGCAGAGATTGGGTAGAAGTGAAAACTCATCTCTGGAACATGCCTTTAAGACCCAGATGTCTTTCGGAAGAGGAAGAGGGCAAGGTAGAGGAAACAAAAGAGGAAGAGGCAGAAGCCAAAATAGAGGTGGAAGGAACAACCCTTCACATTCACATGGAAGGTGCAACAGTCAAAATCATAGCCACGGCCAAGGCAGCAGCCAGCAGAGTGGTCAGCAGAATGCTCAAGGACAAAGGTATGATAAGTCCAATGTCCAATGTTACCATTGTAAAAAATATGGTCATTATGCTAATGAATGTAGAAAGAAGCAGCAAGATATGGCAAGTAGAACTAGTGCAAATTTCACTAGAGAAAATATCAGCGAAAATAATTTGTTTTTAGCTTGTAATATGGTTGCATAAAAAAGTGAGGATTTATGGTTTCTAGACTCTAGTTGTAGTAACCATATGACAGGAAACTTAGCAATGTTTTCTATGTTAGATGAGAGTGTGAAGTCACAAGTCACACTAGGCACTGATAACAAAGTTTCTGTTATGGGAAAATGAAATGTAAATGTTTTAACAAGATTAGGTGCAAAGAAATCCATAGCAGATGTTTATTATGTTCCAGGAATGAAGTGTAACCTCTTAAGTATTGGACAGCTTGTCCATAAGGGGTATAATGTTTTCTTTGAGGATGATGTTTGTACCATCATGGACAAACCACCCAGCAAACAATGTATTGCTGAAGTGAAGATGACAAGGAACAGGATGTTCCCTCTTAGAATGAGACCAAATTTGAAGAATGAAGAAAAGATAGCAGCAGTGGAAAAAGAGGCTATCCAAAGCAAACCAAAAGATGAAAATTGGTTGTGGCACTTGAGATTTGGACATCTCAACTTTGGAGGTCTTAATTTGTTGAACAGAAAAGGAATGGTAAGAGGTTTACCATTGATAGAGAAACCAGACAGCCTTTGTGAAGGTTGTATCTTGGGGAAACAACACAGAGAAAGTTTTCCTTCCGGGAAAAGCATAAGGGCAAAGGCACCCTTAGAGATTGTCCACTCAGATTTATGTGGACCGATGCAAACTCCATCGCTTGCAAGCAGCCACTATGTGTTAACATTCATAGATGATTTTACAAGAAAAACTTGGGTTTACTTTTTGAAAAACAAAAGTGAAGTGTTTGAAAAATTTCGCAATTTCAAAGCACTTGTTGAGAACCAGAGTGGGCTGCATATCAAAGTCCTAAGGACTGACAGAGGAGGTGAGTATATCTCTAAATATTTTCTACGTTTTTGTAGAGAAAATGGTATTCATAAGCAGTTTACAACTAGATATACTCCGCAGCAAAATGGAGTAGCCGAAAGGAAGAACCGAACCATAATGGACATGGCAAGGAGCATGTTAAAGGCAAAGCATTTGTCTAATGATTATTGGGCTGAAGCTGTACATTGTGCAGCGTACATCTTGAATAGATGCCCTACAAAAGCAGTTATGAACAAAGTGCCGGAAGAGGCATGGAGTGGCACAAAGCAAAGTGTCACACACATGAAGGTTTTTGGATGTGTGGCTTATGCACACATACCGGATCAGCTAAGGAAGAAGTTGGACAACAAGGGGGAGAAATGTATTTTCATTGGATACAGTGAGGAATCCAAGGCATACAGGTTATATAACCCATCTACCAAGAAGTTTATTGTGAGCAGGGACGTTCAGTTCATTGAAGAGGAAGCTTGGGATGGAAGCATAGAGAAAACAGTGAATGTTAAACACTATTTATCTCATGATGAAAATGAAGATGAGTTGGCTGAAATACATCCCCAAATAGCAACACCAACAAAAGAGCAGCAGAGCACACCCTTGAGGAGAAATGACAGTGCTTCTCCAAGCACACCACAAGGAGGAAATTCAAGTGCTTCTTCAAGCATTTGTACACCTAATGAAAGAGGTAAGAAATTCAGAAGTTTGAAAGATATTTATGAAAAAGATATAGCAAATGAAGGTATCAATTCTTTATTTTCTTTATATTGTCATGTTGATGAACCTGTTCATTTCGAAGAAGCTATCAAGTGTTAGTATGAATCCTTTGTCGAAGTGTACGAAAAAAGACCACTTTAGCTACGCATAACTAATAGCCCTAACATCAAAAGTGGCTGCCAATATCTTCAGATCTGCAGTTAGTTGATCAAGACAAGAGCTGCAAAAAACCGGATCTATGCATAGAAAGACATTAAGCAATAAAAAGAAGGGTTTGCTCCATATATCCAATAGACAAGACAAGAAAAATTTTTGAAAGAATTTTTTGTATTAAGGGCACCTGGGAGGAAAACAAGAAGATGTTTCCAATTCTCCTCAATGGGATGGGTTCTTGGAAGTCCTCAGCACTTCAGATCTAGCATTTATCTCTCCTGTTGGTGTAGAAAACCCAGACAAAGATAGAACTCAAAGGGAGCTCACACAGCAAATAATGGAAAATATGACAATGATAATGGCTCAAAGTCAGACTAAGAGTTTAGATCCAGAGTGATCTAATAGGCAACAAAAGGTGAAGAATGGTAGGAAAACCCTCCTATTTATAACAAAATATTGGGTCATTCTAGATCTTGGTGTATGATTAAAATAATGTTAACCAAATCTAGATCCACCTTTTATGGAATATTTTATTATATTTGTTGGAGGGACACTTCAGATCTAGCATTTATCTCTCCTGTTTGTGTAGAAAACCCAGACAAAGATAGAGCTCAAAGGGAGCTCACACAACAAATAATGGAAAATATGACAATGATAATGGCTCAAATTCAGACCAAGAGTTTAGATCCAGAGTGATCTAATAGGCAACAAAAGGTGAAGAATGGTAGGAAAAACCCTCCTATTTATAACAAAATATTGGGTCATTATAGATCTTGGTGCATGATTAAAATAATGTTAACCAAATCTAGATCCACCTTTTATGGAATATTTTATTATATTTGTTGGAGGGAAAAAGTATTTGACTTGGGTCAAATCCTTTATTTGTCAAAAATAAATAAATAAATGATTTATTTATCTTTTTAAGGAAGTGGTTGAAAGATAATCAAATAAATAATGATTTATTTAATTATTTGTGGGTGATTTGGTCATATTTAACAAGGAATATTATCTAAATAAGATTTAAATAATTATTCCTAGAAAATAATAAGATAAATAAAAGGTTTATCTAATTAATTTCTTTGTTTTTGGGTTAAACATGACTGGGAATAATAATTAAATTATGGTTTAATTAATTATTCCATGAGGAAAATCAAACAAATATAGGTTTGTTTAATGTTTCCTTTTGGGGTTTCCTGTTTGGACCATAAACAACCTAATAAATGTGGTTTATTAAGTTATTTAACATAGTGAAGGCAATTTTACTTAGGGTAAAATTGGTCTTACATGGTGTACTTAGGTCCATCTAATGATAATAGGTTAGATGACCAAAAAATGGTGTAACAGATTGCCCCCCAGCGTGCGAGTGTTAGGAGCAAATCGTATGACCGAAGTACGTTGTAAGAACTCAATCACCAGACATCAAGAGGGAAGTCAGAGAGAGAAATGTGAGGTAGACTAATGTGCTGAAGAACTAGACCCTGAGGAGACAAGACTTACAGGTGCAACAAGTCTCTTTTTTATGAGAGGGTACCTGTGCTAAAGGCGGTAGGGGAGGCATACCTATGCCCGCCGAGACAAAGTAAAAAAGAATAGTGTGTCCAGTAAACAAGGGACCAAACTATAAAGTACAGCCGACATAAACATGAGCCAAATAAAAATACAATGATGAATCCCATATACATGTTGTGCCTGGGATAACAGCCAGGACTTATACAATAATATCTGAGTACATGAGATACAAATACAACCCAAATGCCCCCTGTAAATGGGGAAGGGCTCACAAAATATGATTGATACATGCAAATCAAAGAGGCACTGCAAGTGGCTAAGGCCAACATCATCAAATATATGGAGCTGCATCGAAGGCTGCAAGGAAGAGGTCATCCAGGCATGTGGGGGGCTACCTGCAGGGCCACCCCCTCATGAGGGTTGAGACATCTCACACAAACCCGGGAATCACCAAGAGCTGCTGCTGCATCACTGAGCCATCAATTATACGGATCTCGATTATGCTGAAAGGAGATGGAGTGGAGAAACAATCAAGTCAAAGGGGAAGGAGAGATCCCTTTGCCTGATTTGAGGCACCGAACAAGAGTGGAAGCTAGAACCAAGGTACACCGCCCTCTAGACCTGTCTTCTCGAATGAAGGAGATGTTGTCGACAGAAGGAGGTCCGCCATAGGTGAGGCAATGAGAGATCCTCAACTAAGGCACAAGAGAAAATAGTAGAATGACTGACAGACTAATACCAATGATGATGAGGAAATGGAGGGGACTGAGTAGCGAATGGATGACTTCCCTTGTTAGAGCATAAAGGGCATGAATGACATGGCAGCGACTGACACAATATCATGAGGGATAGGGGACAGTGGGACTGAAGGCCATAATGTGTGACACAAGAGAGGGACCAAGCAATGAAGGATGGAGGACTATAGCGGGGTACAAAGGGACTCGGGTTAGACTCCATGAATGTGATCATGACCCAACTTGGATGCTCTAAACAAGGGCGACTTGATGGTGCTGCCACACAGTAAAGTTCCAATGGGGGACCATGAAAACATGAGTACCAGATGGTAACTCATGACGAACATCAACACGAGCATAGATAAGTATGGAGGCCAAATGGTGCCCCTAGCAAGTGAAGAATTTCGATTTTGAGGAGGGTTATGGTTAAGGGGCATAGGTGCCTGCAAGCATGGTGTGGTCATGCCAAAATGTATTTAGAAAAAGGGAATCTAAACATATTTTAATGATGTGGTGTGCCATTTTTTTTCGTTATGGTTATGCAGTTTGAGAAAGGGAATGGAGGATTACCAATCTCTTTTGGTACTGCATATAGGAAGAAAATGGCCTTTAAGTTTCTGGGTTGGCATACCTGGTGTCACTATCCCAAAGAGAGGAGTTGGAGATAATGAACTGATGCTCTCGTAGAAAAGTTATAGGTTGGTCAACAACATGTCTAAGAGATGGAGTTGCTGATGTAAGATGAAGGAATGATAAGGGGTATCATCCTTAGAGTGATCTGAGGTGACATGGGACTCTAGAGGTTCTTTTAAATGTGGAAGAATAATGGTACTAAAGTCGGCACGACCAGATACACTAGGAGAGTTGTGGAGAATTTCTTCTCTTGGTCTCTCAAATGTGGGTGCCCCCTTACCCAAACATTGGGTTTCAATGTAATGGCCACAAGGTGTATGTGGTGTGAATACATGGGTTCGAAGTAAGGGGGAATAGAGAAAGTCAGGGGTGGGGATTTTTTCCATAATGTCGTCATCGTGATAGAAGATGGGGTGACTGGTGGAAGAGGGACCACCTGACGTGGCGAAGCTACCTGAATCATCATTATGAGAAGAGAGGTTCACATGCACGTCATCACAAGGGATGACAGAAGAGTAAGAAGATAAAGGATCTACCGATGTTGAGCCCAAGGTGATCGCTGAAGGAAGGTCAAGCGAAACAACAAGGGAAGATTCAGATGGAATGTTCCCCGAGGGTCTCATGGATGATGATAGGTAGAAAATGCTGGACGAAGGATCCGTCATCTCGACATCAGGAGGGGGAATGTCAATGGGAGCAGTCATGTCTAGTAGTTTTGCCAAAGAAAAATGCGCAAATAGGGGAGAGGTGGACTCATTGCGCTTGGCCTCGAATTGGTGGACCGCGGCTAGAGAGGTGCGAAAGTCCGCGAGGCGGGGAAAAAGGTTGGTGTAATGACCATGGAGATCACACAAAGCACAGGGGTGGTTGGTGTGAATATTCGTGGGGTTCTTGGTCGCGATCGCGGAAGGAACAGAGGCTTCCGGGACCGTGGACTCAGGGAACGTGACATTAACCATGGGCTTGAGATGAAGCAATTCAGGACAAGTATGGGTGGCACGACCGAAAACATCACACAAAGCACACTGGATGGTATGTTGTGGAGGTCGAGGAGGGGCCAGGTTTGTCAGGGTAGCCTTGTCCTTTGATGCCCCCTTGCGAGATTTTCCCTTCTTACCCGAAGCAGTCGCAACAGGAGGTGGTTCCTGTTGAGGTGACTAAGGCACTGTTGCAGCGGGAGAAGTCATGGGGACCGGTTGAACCGGGGTCAAAGAAATATAAGGTTTAGGTTGACTAGGTAGGGTTGCGACTGGAGGATCATGGTACCAGATAGGAATCCCAAGGGTCAGGTTAGGAAGAGAGAGGGTGGCCATGATCGGTACCGTGTACACTCCTGGTGGGGGAGCTAGGAACGGTATCTGACCAGAGGGGTAATGGCCAGGTGGGATGGCTCCTAAATGGCTAAGGCTTGGAAGGCTTGGTTTCGGGGAATTAAAGAAGGCTCAGCAGATACCAGTTTGCGAGGTGAAGAGGGCTAGGAGCGGGTTGCGGGGAAGGCGTGGTTGGCGACTAGTAAGCAGTTGTAATGACTTGAGATGATTGCATCATGCAGACATTTGATGGTAGAGGTGAACGGAGGAGGAAGACCAGGGAAGGTTCCAAGCAAAGAGGAGTCTTTGTAGACGCCGGGAGAGACACTGGTCAAGGAATCGACTGTTTTCTTATTGGCTATAGGAGAGATGGTCGTCTCAGGGGAGGGCTGAGATTCTGGCTCATGATATGTCAACTGGTCAATGGTGACTATATTTCCATTATGAGGGAAAGACATCTTGCGGAAAACTACGGATGGGACAGCAGACATGGCATAGGTGTAGCTCCGCCCTAAGAGAATGTTGTAATCTAGAGGGGCGTCGATGACTTCAACGTCAATGCAAACAGTCTTGCCCGTAAGAGTGATAGGACAATTACGGAATAGGCCAATGGGTTGGGAGGCGTGGCCATCCCACGCTCGAAGGGTGATCGTGGAAGGGGCCAACTCAGGAGATCCGAGTTGTTTCCAAACCGAAGCGGACATCACACAGGTGGATGCCCCCTCATCAATGATACACCGAGAAACGTTAGCGTTCCAGATTTTGACTGGGATTTGGAAGGCTATGGAAGCAGGAAAAGAAGGATGCTCTGATTGATGGGCGTCGAAAACAATCAATTGGTCATCAGCAGGATCTACAGCGCCCATGGCAGATAGTAGAGCCTTCTTTTGGGAAGGGCACAACTGGAGAAGTTCCAATGTAGAAATGGCAGCAGGAGACTGCGCCAAATCATCTACTATGCTATACGAATGAGCAGCGTGACCAGAAGCAGCATTTCGGCGTAATGGTCCCTTAGGAATCTGGGTATGAACCTCAACTTTGGGCTGAGGGATATGCAAGGGACCATTGGATGTCGAAAGAGGCTCTGTAGAACCTGAAGAAGGTGACTCAGGGACAGATGGAGTGGAAGGCTTGGGGTACTGAGGGGCCCGAGTTTGAAGGTTAAGGTCGACGGTTGGAGGTGGAGCAGAGTTCATCATGAGGATCTGGTAATTGGAGGAACCAGAAGGGAAAGGTTGAGTGGCCACCTGTTGTCAGGTGGTTGGGTAGCCATGAATCCCTGCCGTGCATCCACCTGCTCTTGAGGGGGTGGTGACTGCTGTTGCAGGGGTTGATAAGGCCAGGGAGGTGGAGGTGCGGATGCTGGAGGAGCTGGAGCACTAAACTACAGATACTAATAATAAAAGGGTTGGGTAACAATATGGTGACCAGGAGGTTGGGCCAAAAGAGGAGGTATGTTGTATCCTAGATACGGGCTACCAGGAGGGGGACAAGTGCGGGAGGTGCTGCCCCCTCCCCCAGGAAAACCATAACCCATGGGAAGTTGGGCATATGGATGAGAGAGAGCTCCAACAATACCATCGGCGACATGAGGTGCCCTCGGTGCGTTGACACCACCGGGTCTGGGGAGATCAGGTAGAACGGTATAAACATAACCTGTCTGAGCGTAGATCAAGTCATATTTTAACGCCAGTTGGAGGGCGACTTCTTCGGTTTGGGGAAAATGCGATGCGACATCTTTCCCAATAGGAGGCAAGAGAGATCTAAGGAACCAGTCCATGTATACACGGTCTTCGAAGGTAGGGGATTGACATAGGCTCTTTCTTCTCCGCCATTCCTGGACATGATCGGATAGGTGGGTCGCAGATGATTTATAGAAAGAAGTCAAAAGTTCAATACCACTGTCATAACGAAGGGGAAGCTGGAAGTAAGACAAAAAAGCCCGGGCAAGAGTCACAAAGGTGGTATGAGAGGAAGTGGGCTGATCAACATACCACTTAGAAGCCGCGCCTGTAAGCGTTCGTTGGAACAACCGAAGACAGACAGAGTCATCGGTAATGGAGGTAGATGAACACCACATGTGGAAAGATCGAACATGATTTGAAGGATCTTCTCCAACAAGGCCTTCAAACTTGGGGATGTCAGAAGGGAGCTTTGTCGGCATAGCAGGCCAACTAGCGTCATGGTGTATAGGGTCATTTGTCAACCGGTCCAAATCAGGGAGGCTGAGGCCTACCATGAAGGGGAGCAAGGGCACAGCCGAGGTAGTTCCTATGGCGGTTCCGCTAGTAGCAGTCCCGGCATTAGGGCCGGGATTACCGCTAGCATTAGGCCCTGAACCAGACATAGTGAAGGTGACAGGGGGAGAACCGGAAGTAAAAGGAGAACCTAATGAATCAGAAGAGGAGTCGGAGTGCGGACTCGGAGGAGGACTAACTCGTCGACGACGGGAAGGAGTAGGTCGACCGACCGGAAACTGAGGGTGAAGGCCAAGAAGTCTCCGGGATGTGCGCCTTGGGGGCGCAATGGTGACAACACAAACAAGGCACAAGGGGAAGAAGAACGATCAAAAAGGCAGGGAGGTGCAGAATCAAGGGATTACAATGTCGAAACAAGGGCAGATAGGTGCAGTGTCAATTGATTTTAAAGTCTTTGCCTGGCGGTGTAAACCAGGCTCTTCTTCGCTTAGGGTGAGTGTGTGGCGTGCGTTAATTTTAATTTTTAAACCCTTTTTGTTTTGAGAGCAAGAGAAAAAGTGTGCTGCGTAACTGAAAATAATGCTGTAAAAAACAGTATATAATGCTGAAATAACAGAAAATTAACAGCTACTAGTGCATCGATCCAACCCAAGAAGGCGGGTCTCTCAAAACTAATCTAAAAGAGGGAAAAAATCTAGTCAAAACACACTAAAAAGAGGCCAATAGATCTAGGGTCGAAAGGGACAGGGATCGAAAGGATTCCTCTGTGAAAGAGGTGTAAGATCACATGACCAAGAGTAAAGAGGCAAGGTGGTGATTTGGAAAAAGAGGAGGAGAAATCAACAAAAAACGAAGGGGCAGGAGGAGGCCTAAAGGTAGATCCCAATCTTCGGGAGGTGATTTGAAGGGAGAAGAGAGGCCGATTCAAGAGTGCGAAAGGAGGTATCGGAGATGCGGAAACGAAATTTGAAACTGCGAAACGGACCTGAAGCAGGATAAGCTCTTCCACCAAGGTGGAAGTCTTGAGCCCTAGGGCTATTTTCCCACTTATATGAGAAAAAAGATCAGAAAAAAGAGGAAAACGGTGAGGCAGTGGAATACCACGACGAAGCTTGAGAAAAACCCGAGAAAAATTGCGAGAAAAACGCGAAAAATTGGCGATTCGCGGAGTTCGAGCACATTTTACGTGCGAGTTGTAGAAAATGAGCTAAAAGTGTGACTGGAGGTCCGAGTCACGGTTTACAAATTTGAAAAGTGCGACCTGAAGCTCCGGGTGTCCCGGCGGTAGATTTCCGGAAAAGTTGTCATCTCAGTTGCGGCTGATGTCTGTCACCTGCGCAATAGGGCCAGAAACACGCGAAAGTTAGAAATTTTAATGTTTTAGGGTTTTATAGGTGAAAAACCACATGAAAATAGGAAAAACAAAAAGCTGAAAAGAAACCCTAGGGTCTGAAGTAGCTGGATATGCAGGAATATGAAAAACGACAGTGGTCGTAATTGAAAACCCGTGTGGAGTCGCCAATTGTTAGTATGAATCCTTTGTCGAAGTGTACGAAAAAAGACCACTTTAGCTATGCATAACTAATAGCCCTAACATCAAAAGTGGCTGCCAATATCTTCAGATCTATAGTTAGTTGATCAAGAAAAGAGCTGCAAAAAACCAGATCTATGCATAGAAAGACATTAAGCAGTAAAAAGAAGGGTTTGCTCCATATATCCAATAGACAAGACAAGAACATTTTTTGAAAGAATTTTTGTATTAAGGGCACCTGGGAGGAAAACAAGAAGGCGTATCCAATTCTCCTCAATGGGATGGGTTCTTGGAAGTCCTCGGCACTTCAGATCTAGAATCTCTCTCTCTTGTTGGTGTAGAAAACCCAGACAAAGATAGAACTCAAAGGGAGCTCACACAGCAAATAATGTAGAAAAATGTGACCAAGTGTATAGATCCAGAGTGATTTAATAGGCAACAAAAGGTGAAGAATGGTAGGAAAAACCCTCCTATTTATAACAAAATATTGGGTCATTCTAGATCTTGGTGCATGATTAAAATAATATTAACCAAATCTAGATCCACCTTTTATGGAATATTTTATTATATTTGTTGGAGGGAAAAAGTATTTGACATGGGTCAAATCCCTTTATTTGTAAATAATAAATAAATAAATGATTTATTTATCATTTTAAGGAAGTGGTTGAAAGATAATCAAATAAATAATGATTTATTTAATTATTTATGGGTGATTTAGTCACATTTAACAAGGAATATTATTTAAATAAGATTTAAATAATTATTCCTAGAAAATAATAAGATAAATAAAGATTTATCTAATTAATTTCTTTGTTTTGGGTTAAACATGACCAGGAATAATAATTAAATTATTGTTTAATTAATTATTTCTTGAGGAAAATCAAACAAATATAGGTTTGTTTAATATTTGCTTTTGGGGTTTCCTTTTTAGACCATAAACAAACTAATAAATGTGTTTTATTAAGTTATTTTACATAGTGAAAGAAATTTTACTTAGGGTAAAATTGGTCTTACATGGTGTACTTGGGTCCATCTAATGATAGTAGGTTAGATGACCAAAAAATGGTGTAACAATAATCTAAAGAATATTCTTTCATAGACTTTGCCGATAACGTTGAAACAAAATACGAATCATAGGTTGATAATATTAATGAATTAGGTAGGATTAATTTGGTTTTTAGGAGTCACCTTACTTCCCGACATTTTGGTGTCATTTCTGGGGAGGTTGTCAATTTACAGATTGTATCTCTGGAGTTCGGGCTTTGAAAAAGGAATGTAAGTACCTATGCATGCAAAAATTAAAAAGCTTACGCCCAATGCCCACTTTCTATTGATTAGGCTATGTGAGTATGTATGACTAAGAAAAAAATTAGGAATCAAGTAGTAATAGAATAGAAACCAGCATAAAAAAGCACAAAAACCCAGGGACTGGTGAGCCTTCGGAGAACGACCTTCACCAACGAAATTATTAGGAAAGTCAAATAGCTTGCATCAGTAGGACCTGAAATGTATCTGGGAAAGGCTCTACCATAATCCCTCAAATAGCTGAATCACCAACTACATATCATGTTGATATTCACATCAAAACTTAAGGATCTGAGAAAAGCTTCCAAAGCACATTTATTCAACACTCCAACTCTTCACAGGTGGAAAATTATTGTAATTTTAAAGAGAAATAAGGATAAACCAACATAGTAGATCCACAATTCTCAGGATTTGTATCTCCTATGATCTTGGTAGAAGAGAAAATTCTTGAGATTCGAGATTTAGGCAGTGTAGTAAAACCCCCTCGAGAGCCATGTTGTATCCATAACTTTCTTGCTCAAATAATACCACTTGATTAAGAAATCCATGAAAATTACTGGCAGATATTCGATCAAATGGAAAACCAAGGCCAACAAAGACAAAATTCAACATTGGAATATCCCATTGTTGATCTAGTGGCTAGTGCCCCAATGAAGGATATCCCTTTACAGAATATCCCAACCTTTCACGGGATGACCTCAGAGGATCCAAAATCCTTTTTATTTGAGTTCAATGTTTTGTGGAGAGGGTATGATTACATCACTGATCCACATAAATTAAAACTATTACCTTCTACTTTGAAGGGTGTAGAATTACAATGGTTCATGGGATTAGGAGGAGGCATTATTTATTCTCGGGATGCAATGAAAATTTATTTTCTTACTAAATATCAGGTTTACTGTCGATCTAGGGATCTAAAGGATGATTTTTTTAAAATGACTGCAAAATAGAGTGAAACTTTAGAATAGTATATTGATATATTTCAGTACAACATGTGAAGATTGCCTTATACTACCTTACCAAAATAAGTACTGAAAGCTACTTTGATAAAAGGCATGAAAGAAGAGAGGATAGAAACATTGAATTTAATGGGACATGGTGATATTTATAAAGAAGAATATGATAATATTGTTAAGTTGTGTATCAGGTGTTCACGTGGCAACACACGGGCCCGATCTGGAGTACGGGATCCTCTCACCTGAATCAGCAAGACCACGGGTGGTGGTGTAACGCGAACAGAAATTGGTAATATTTTAGAGGATTTTAAAAATGACATATTGGGCACAATGAATACACAGTTAGATGTTTTTTAGGCTCAAAAAAAGCAACCCAAGGCAGATCGAGCATTGGAAATATTCTATTGATGTTGTAGAAATAAAAACATTGAAAGGGAATGCCCGCTGGACATGGTTCGAACCTGTGCCATTTGCACCAAAGAAAATTCGATAGAACAGTGTCTGTCACTCCAAGAATTAAAAATTGTACTTAAATAATCTGAGGAGGAAACATAACCTGCGTAGCTAATGGCTCAATGTCGATAATGGCAGCTACACCCTTAGGTTATGATGCAACACCCATCCATGTTTTATTCTGGAAATTATATTCCACAATAGAATCTTGGAAACACGTGGCATGTACAATCACCCTTCAATTCTTCTTGGAAATCCCAATCATATCCTACATCACCATGGCCAAATCAATCATTTATTGCATCAGGTTGGCCAAATTCAGAGTATCTTACCCCATTATGCCAGAATCTAGTTACTAATTCCTATCCCTCGCAATGGTGGAATAAGCCTATGTATAATTCAATGTGGTCTAAAAATTGGCAGCACACTGCGGGATTAGTAAATCCACCCATAGGGATGATCCCTTAATCTCAACCTACATTGTAATCTCCATTTAAGTTTCCTCCTAATCCTCAACCTTTGATTCATCCTCAATTTCTAGCTAAGATAAATTCTAATACCAACAATAGACCTATCCAGTATGTGCAAATTGTTGAAAATCAGGTCTATGAAATAAACCCCTTAGAATGTAATGAGCTCCGACTAAAATCTAGACGTATTATTTCTCCTGAAGAAAATCAGAATGATTGAGAAAAAGAAAACAAAAAATAATAACAAACTATGATAAATCCTTCGATTGTGGTTATTTCATAAATAAAACTAGCGGGAAACACAATCAAGCAACAAGAATCTAAGAAAGTCATAACTACATCCCCTCCATTCCATGAGAGACTCATTATAACTAAACTAAGCATTTACCTTGAGTTTTTCATTGTAGGGGAACTGAAAATATGTAAATAAAAATTCCACTACTGCATGCTATATGAGATATCCCAATTTATGCCAAAAGAATGAAGGAACTATGTGTGAAAAAACCTGGGAGAAAACCAAAAGATCCACCCACAGTTCACAATGTAGGAACATTATTTGAACCTATTTTAGGAAAACAAGTTCCTGTTAAATATGAATATCTAGGATGTCTGGTTGTGACTGTCCAAATACAAGGTTGCACTTTTATAAACATATTGGTAGACCTGGGAGCAGTTATTAACCTTCTAACCTATGAAAAATGTAATGTCTTAGGAATCACAAATTAGAAACCAACCTCGACCCTACTATAATTATCTGATAAATTGGTGATCAAGTCTGAAGGAACTTTGGAAGACATTTCTGTCTCTGTAGACTCCTGGGAATATCATGTAGACTTCCTGGTCATCAACTCAAGAAGTAGACTAGATGGACACTCGTTAGTACTCAGAAGACCATGGTTAGCAATGATAGATGCATATATAGGATGTCAAACTGGAAACATGACGATTGATAAAGGAAAAATTGTTAAAAATATTATTCTGTATCCTCCTGATAAACCTAGTCCACCTGTTGTAAAATTTCAGTTACACCCACCTAGATACCAAGAAGGAAATATGCACTCTCCCCTTTCCTTGGATGAAGCTCTGGGACTTAAAAATAAATTAGAAGATGATGTAGTCAGCAACTTCATCAATAAACCAGCTGTTATTGGAAACCAAACATGCCAAATGCTAAAATCCCTGCTTGATAATGATACACAAGGAGACCCCTTAGAAAATTTAAACGAAAATCATATTCCCACAACTGTTGTCCATAACAACATTCCATCTGAAATATAACCAGGAAAAACTCTTAACATTAATGATGGTCTAGAAAAATATCAACTGTAGAAATTAATTCAGATTCTTCATAAATACAAGAAATCTTTTCCCTAGGAATATTCAGACATGAAAGTTCTTGACCCACAACTCTGCGCCCATCACATTTATATTTAAAGGGATGGTTGTCCTATCCGGAAACCGTAGAGGTTGAATCTGGACCTCAGGGATATTTTGAAACAATAATTGCTGAAATTGTTGAATATAAACTTCATATACCCAATTTTAGACAACCAGTGGGTTTGGTAGTCGTCCCTAAGAAAAATGGGAAATGGAGAATTTGTGTAGATTATAGAGAACTCAATAAAGATACCCAAAAAGACCATTTTCCCCTTCTTTTCATAGACCAAGTCCTTGATACTTTAGCTGGAAAGTAATTATTTTCTTTTCTAGATGGTCTTAGTGGTTACAATCAAATTTAGATTTCTTTGGAAGATCAAGGTAAAATCATGTTTACCTATCCATGAGGCACATTCACATATAAAGTATTACCCTTTGGATTTTGTAATTCTCCGGAAAAGTTTCAAAGAGCAATCTCGAGTATTTTTTCGACCTAATCAATGAGGGACTTGATTTGTATATGGATGATTTCACCCAGTTTGGGGACGAGTTTGATCAAGCTATGAATAATTTAGAGAAATTCCTTGAACGATGTATTGCTACCAGGTTGTGTTTAAGCAATGAAAAGTGCCACATGATGATGATGGGATGTGTGGTTTTAGGGCACTATATTTCTGCTACAGGGATTTAGGTGGATCCATCCAAAATTGAGGTAATCCTTAAGTTACCTATACCCCACACAAAAATTTAGGTACGTAGTTTTCTCGGTTATGCAGGATACTATCGCAGAATTATAGAACAATTTTCAAAGATAGTTGCACCTTTATGTACTTTAATAGGAAATGTCGAATTTGAATTGTCTGACAATTGTGATGTTTCTATTGTATGTCTCAAGAAACTCATTTCGTCAGCATGAGTATTAAGAGGACCAAACTGGGAGCTACCCTCTCACATCTCCTCGGATGCATCAGACACAACCATAGGCATTGTTCTTGGACAAGAAGAAGACAAGAAGCCTTATGCTATCTACTATATCAACAAAAACCTTACTCCTGCTGAGTTAAACTATACAATAACAATTTTTTTTTTTTTTTAATCTTTTATACATGCTATCGATAAATTCTAACATTATATAACAGGCTACTCAATTTTTATGTATATTGATCACTATGCTATTAGATATTTAGCTAATAAACCCATTACTAATGGTCAGTTTACCCAATGGTTATTGTTGTTTTCGGAATTCGATATCACCATTAAGGAATGACATGGAAAAGAAAAAATGTGGCAGATTTCTTGTCTCGAGTACCTAAAGTAGATGACCATCAGCCTGTAGACGACCAATTTCTAGACGGGCATCTATTTCTTGTGACAATAAAAACACCGTGGTACACCAAAGTGGAAAATTACTTGGTGGTAGGGAAATTTCCAACACACCTGTGACCACGAGAAAGGAAATTGATCATATAGCACAACAAATGTTTTTCCTCGATCGGTAGTTATATTTTTCACACCGGTTCTGATTTTCAAATCTGAAGGTGCATCAGAGAGGATGAAGTTATTTTAAGGACCTACCATGACGAACACTATAGAGGACACTTTGCAGACCGCCAAACAGGACATAAAGTTCTTCAGATGGGTTATTACTGGCCTACAATCTTTAAATATGCAAAAAGTTATGTTCAAGCCTGTGATATTTGTCAATGGATGGATAGTCTTGGCGAAGGTGACGAGATGCCCTTACAACTGCAAGTGGTGGGAGAACCATTTGAAATATGGGTGCTAGATTTTTTTGGCCCCATAAACCCACCATCAAATTAGAAAGTGTACATATTTGTTTGCACGAACTATGTAACTAAATGGGTCGAAGCAGTTGCTTCTCCAAGAGCCACAAAGGAGGTAGTGCTTAATTTTCCGTTCGAATTGTTTGTGCGATATGGATTACAAAGGAAATTAATAACAGTGGGAGGGCCACAATTTATAGGTAATAAAATTTCAGCTCTCATAATTATCATATTAAACATAGAGTTATTTCTCCATATCACACCCAAGAAAATGGACAATTTGAAAGTACTAACAAGATTATAGAGGCAATTTTAACCAAAATTATGTCTACAAATAGTCAAAATTGGGCATCCAAGCTCCCAGATGCCCTATGGGATTATCAGACAACATGAAGGAACGATACTGGTCAGTCGCTGTATCACCATGTCTTCAGCAAAGAACCAAATTTTCCAATAGAATTCGAGATAAAAACTCTCAAGACTGAAAGGGAGATTGGATTAGATTCTACAGAAGCACAAACCCAGTGCCTACAACAGCTTAATGAGTTAGATGATGCACATATATTTGTTGTGGAACACACTACTATTATACAGAAGGAAAGAGCTAAACAACATGATCAACTGATTAAAAATAAATCATTCCAAATGGGAAACTGGGTGTTGCTATATGGTTCCATGTTCTAGGGTTTTCTAGGGAAATTACAGATAAGGTGGCTCTGGCCATATGAAATCAAATAATTCCACAATAATGGTACCATAACCCTAATAATTATCGATGGATTTGGTACCTATTTTCTAGTAAACATACATCTATTAAGCCTCTACCACCAACCGCTCATGAAGGAGTATTTCTATCATGAGATAAGTAATGGTCATACTTTCCAGATTATAGCTAACTGGGGTAGCAACTGAGCAGCTCCATCCTCATAAAATTTTCTTTTCTTTATCATTTTTTATATAATGTATATATTTTCTTTAAGGGTGATTAAATTATTTTTCTTCCTTTTTTTCCTTTTCTTTTTCTTTTCTTCATAATAAGAAGGGGATAAAATACCTTAAGAAAGTTTTTGTTCCCTTTATTACAGTTTTTTTTCCCTTTTCCACAATTGTTGTTCCATTCGACAGATTTTTTGTTCCTTCATCACAACTGTTGGTCCCTTTGGCACAATTTTTGTTCCCTTTATAACAACTATTGTTACTTTCAACACAATTTTTGTTCCCTTTATCACACTTGTTGTTCCCTTCGACACTTCATTTCGGCACAATTTTTTTTTCCTTTTTATCATAGATGTTCTTCCCTTTGGAACAATTGTTGTTTTCTTTGCACCAAGCTATCCCTACTTTCATATAAATGAATGAAATCTTTAAAAAAGAAAAATTAAAAAGAATTGATCTTTAATCTATCATAGTGTCAATAATAACATCTTACCTATCATCCTATGAAGAACATATTTTAGTTTTCCTCTGGCACATCCTATCAATTTAAATATTTTCCTTATATTCGGATTTCTTTGGAAGAATCATAAAATTTTCATGATCCATCACCACCATATTAGTTTTATATTTTTTGTACATCTCGAAATGTTGAATTTATTTCAACATAGAAAAGGATTTACAGATAATTTATCTGGCATCCTCTTTCTTCCTTACGCCATTCTAAAACCATTAAGGAGTTGATAAGCCACCCTTGATGATAAAAAGATCAGTTTTCAGAAACAACACTTAAAAAATTAGATTTTCTCATAAGGATAGGGGGTCTCATCACAAGCCAACCTACCATGATTATAGGACAATAAAATAAGTGAAACTCCCATTATGGCTTTCAAACCAAGGTAATGGCCTTTGAAATTAGTGTCAAAAGGACAAGAGGTCTCATCACGAGCCGACTTGTTCACTTTTTTATGATCTAGTGAGTGGAATTGTTTTTATCTAGTCACCACGCCAGAACAATGAAATATTTGAGAAAAATCATTTTAAATAGTAATAGGATATATCACTCATAGAACATTGGCTTATCTACAGGTTAGAAAGGCAACCCCGTCGAAGCTATGAATGTCTGCTCACCATAGTAGCTCTGACTATGGCATTGGAATTTATCTTGAATTTCCGTATCATGATTATGTTGTTAGACCTCCTTTTTCTTAATAAAGATATCACCATCACCACTATATACACTTATACTTGTAAAAACAACTAGTTTTGGTATATCAATTATTACATGAGAGAATTCTAAACTTTCGAACCTATGTAATATGCATGTTACCTATAAAGGAATGTCACCAGATATATGTTTGTATGTTCTTTAAATGTTATTATTTTCTTAAAAAGGAAATATTTTTACACATGATATATCGTTATTATTATTATTTTTTTCTCTAATAATTACTGCATGTCATCAATCCACGCATATATGACAGTTAATTATTTCTTCCCTTTGGCTTTGCCTAATTTGACCATTCCCCTTTGTGGTAATGATTACTTCCGTCTGAACATGTAATTTCCATAACTCTATCATTCGCGGTCGACCTTTCCTATTGGGGGGAGGTAAGGAAAAGCACGTGCTTGACGTTACTAAGCACAATTAACAAACATGGAAATTTCCGTCACACAAATGCACACCAGATGATGTTACTCTGTCATATTGATCATTCTATTAAAATATTTCTAGATTGAAACAACTTTGTATATAGTTTTTTTTGCATTAATCTCGTCCAAACTAGCAACAATGGGGGGTAAATCCATCCAAAGTGAGCCTGTTATACTACGGGTCACTAAGCAGGCTTGAAGAACATTAGAAAGGGTGGGTTGGCTTGAATACTTCACCTGATTGAAGGGATTTTATAATACTGTGGCTTTAGAATTTTTACAGAATTTTAGAAATGAAGTCATGAAATGATCTTGGTGGAAGTTACAAGTCTCTCAACGGAAGGAGAGAAGTGGATAGACATGCATACCAGGCTCCAAAGTGTGATGGAATTGTTTACAGACCGTGGTGAGGAACCTCTCCACAAAGGAAAGGGATTCCACTCCGCTTTATTTGGAGAACCATGGCAGGAGCTTGCAGACATAATCCAGAGGTACATTATATGTGATGGATGTCATGACGTGGTAATATCGTGCCATCTAAAAATATTGGCAGCTTTAAAATAGAACATAGTCATAAAGATGTATTTCTTTTTAAATTTACTTTTACATCAAGTTGTTGATAGATTGTGTAAATCCAAGGATCCAAGTGCTATAGTCATTCACCACAGTTTAGTCAAATTTATATCTATTAGGGAATTGGCATTGTCACAATTAAGATGGGACAATTTCTTGGGACTTAATGACCGGTCATCTGTGGAAGAAATGAATGAGGAATAAAATATTCATCCAGGCATGGAAAATGCAACCCCTAAAATAGTAAACAATCATCCAAGAGAGGAAAATGATAGTCAAACCCCAACTTTGCAGAATTTGACTAGATTTGAGAAGAGGTTAGCCTATGTCCTAGTTTCTTTGCTGGCTAAGCATAGAACCTCTGAAAGACTAGCCAAGGAAAATTATCCTATAGGGTTTTTTGAGCATGCATAATAAAATGAGTTGTCTCAAGAACCCCCCATGGAACAATAGGTTAGCTCACCTTGAATTTGTCAAGAGGAAATAGCCTAGGCCTTGGAAAATATGGGAACCCTCTTTTACTTTGACATGAATGAAGACTGTTTTAAGAATAAATCTGAACCAAATGCTAATTTTTTAGCCTCTACCCCTAATTCTAATAATATTGAAATATTTCCATCTTCACCAAGAATTCATAGGCAAGAACATTCAGGATATTTAACTGAAAATGTGAAATAACCACACTCTTTTATATAGGGGATCACTCCATTGATCCATGATAATCATAAATATGAATATACCTCAACTGCTGCAGTTTTGATTGACCAAAGTTATGAAGACTTTGAAGTCCCTCCTATTAATGGAAATGTCACTATTGTTCCATATTCATCTATAGTTCCAATTTTAGAACCTATTGAAGGGTTGAAAGGAAACAATATGCAAAGAATCAAGTTATTGAAGCACAAAAATAAGAAACTACAAAAACATATAGGATAGCTCAGAAAATGGCTTCCAAAATATATAGCACAATACAAAAGGAAAATAAAAAATGTGACAGTTGGAGTCCAAAGTGAGGAGATTCCTATAAATCATGCAGGGACTCAGACTGAAGGAATTTATATCAATCATGCAGGGACTCAGACTGAAGGAATTTATATCAATCATGCAGAAAATTCAAACAAACATTTACCCTTATGTGGTCAGATTTGAGGCAAAAAGTCAAGCAGACCTATTGGTGACTACGAACATGGCTACACAAACTGAAGCAGTTCTTCCTTATTCTCACTTGATCAAGGATACCACTATCCAAGATCTCAACAGGGAATTAGAAAGGCATAAACAGTTCTTGAAGCATTGTCGAAGGGAAGTAATACCTAGGGTAGAACACCAAGAATTTCTACAAAGGTACAAAGAATTGGCTACTACTAAAGAGAAAACTTATGCCAAACTCAGAATGGAGAAAAAGGAAATAGATAAATTACGAGGAAAACTCCAAAAATCTCTGGAAGAAACCAAGGAAATAATATGCTCTATGTACTCTAATGCATTATGTTGTAGATATCTAGCAAAAACTATGCCTTGTTTCTACTTGAACGATAGTTATTATTGAAAGTAAAGGCCATATAGTCTGGCCAACCCTTTGAATTAATTACTGTTTCTAATTTTATTAAGTGTTTTCGAGAGCAGGAGGAAAATGTCAGGTGTTTATTATGTGAAGTTTACATGCATAACTTCTTTATGGAAGAACAGAGGGATGAGAACCCTAGTCCTTTCATTGAGGATGTGAAATTCCAAGTTTTTATATCCTTTTCTAGGAATCAAATCAAATGTTACAGGTACTATAGAATATTTCAAATAAGGGAGAATGGCTTGGAACTTTATAAAGCATAAAAAGTTCATGGAACAACCTGGGGTTTCTTCTAATTTTCCCCCCACAAATAAATATGTTCTTATAGTAGGTATTGAGTATTTTTAAGATATTATAGACAAGGCCCTTCAGGTAGCACAACAAATATGGAAAGCATCCCCTAATAAGGTCAAGAACAGAGAGCCTTTTAGTTACAGAAATTTTTAGGCGACAACTAATCGAGTGAAACATTATAGTTGTATGGTTCTATATAGAGGCACCACTTGGATTGGGTGTTGGTATAGATGCCCTGTTATCTGGTATCCTCCAAAGGGTTACAATATTGAATATGAACTTCCTGAAGGAAAATAAAGTGAGGCTTTAAAGGTTCTTCAGAACATGAATGGATTTCGGTTGTATGTTGAACGTTCTTACCCAGCTTATTATTTAACTTTGCTACATGTTAATCATATTTTTGCAAGAGGACATGAAATAAGGTAAGCTGTGGGGTAATATTGGGACATGGAAATGGTAAATTTATTTTCCTTATCTCTTTAATAATTTTTATGTTTTTAAGAATTTTACCCTTGATTTGCAATGATTTAAGAGAAAAAGGATAATGAAATCGAGTTGAAGATATCTTAGTTAATTTGAGCTTTATAGATATCGAAAAGGTTATAATTTGAGTAAATCATTATGAAAATCAATTCAACTGATTGATTTTTGTTCCCTTGAGATATTGGAGCACGATATTGGATCAGCTGATGCCGTATTATAGCAGATTACAGTTTGACGCCTGAGTATGGTCAGAGAGCGAAGTTATAGGAAACTAATCAATACTATTTGAGGGCCTTATGGTTAAAGAGAAATCCTAAGATTCTACTGATTCTCAAGATATCTCCATAGTCAGTCTTTAAATGTAAAATATAAGACAACAAGTAAAAGACATATTTTTTTATTTTTCAGTTTTACACTTTCACTGTATATTACGTATAACAATATAAGTTGAACCTTATTGAGGTTATTTTGTAAAACACTTTGAAGTTAATGAATTTTCACAAGATATTATCTTAATTCCTTCGTATTGAGTTTATCTAAGGCGGTACTTCTGGACATTTTTGGCCCAGTCAATGGAGGTTCTACTGTCTATTATGTATTATTATTGGTTGATTAATTTTCTACGTTTGCATTAATTGTGTTAATATTTAGTTGCCTTATTTAGTGGTAGATAATCAATGAATTCTATATTTGTAATTCTGTTATGCATCTCCTGCAATCAATGATTGGATTGCATTTCATAACTATAAAGTGTGATTGTGTGAATTCCATAAGTTATATTTGGGATTTTCAAGCATTTGTATGATTTACTAGTCTTCCTTATGTGTTGGATCTGTTGAGAGAAATATAAAGTGGTTTGTGAATTAGAATAGTCTTTTCTACATAACTATAATTGTAATAGTAATTATTTACTGTTATCGTTTATTTCTACAACGATTGAATTAGGGTGATGATTCATGTAGCTTATTTTAAGTAGTTACTTACACTTTTTCATAATCTAAGGGCTCTATTCTTGCATAGATTTTTTCTAATAGCCTTGAAAGAAAATACAAATCCCAGGTTGATAAGATTAATTAAGGTAGGATTAAGTTAATTTTTAGGAGTCACTTTAGTGCCCATCATTTTGGCCTCGTTGCGGGGGAGGTTGTCAATTTATAGATTGTATTTCTGGGAGGCTGAGTATTGAAGATGGAAGGTAAGAACCTACACATGTGAAAAATAAAAATATTGCACCCGACACCCTCTTTCAGTTGATATGATTAGGCTATGTGAGTGTGTAAGACTAAGAAAAAGAATAGGAATCAAGTATTAATAGAACAAAAATCAGTACCAATAACCAAAAAAAACTAGGGACCAGTGAGCCTGGGGAGAACGACCTTCATCGACGAAATTATTCAAAAATTTGAATCTCATGCATCAGTAGGAACCCGGAAAATATCTGGGAAGGGCTATACAATAATCCCTCAAGCAACGGAATCACCAACTGGAGCTCATGTTGATATTCACAACAAAACTGAAGGATCCGAGAAAAGCTTCTAAAGAACATTTATTCAACACTCTAGTCCTTCACAAGAGATAAATTATTGAAATTTGAAAGAAGGAGAAGGAGAAATAAGTGGATCAGATCCATGATCCTTAGGAGACCGATCTCCTGTGTTCTTGGTAGAAGAAAAAATGTCTGAGATTCCAGATTTAGGAAGTGTAGTAAAAAACCCTCGAGATCAAAGTTTTATCCATAGCTTTCTTGCTCAAATACATCCTTCTGATCAAGAAAGAATTGAAAATTACTAGCACATCTTCTATCAGATGGAAAACCAAGGGGAAAAAAAATCAAACTTTGACATTGGAATATCCCATTGTCAATCCAGTGGCTAGTGCCACAATGAAGGTTGTCCCTTTACTGAATATCCCAACCTTCCACAGGATGACCTCAGAGGATCTAGATTCCTTTTTAGTTGAGTTTGATATTTTGTGAAGAGGGTATGATTACACCACTGATATACATAAATTAAAATGGTTCCCTTTTGCTTTGAAGGGAGCAGAATTACGATGGTTCATGGGCTTAGGAGGAGGCACTATTGATTCTTGGGATGAAATGAAAATTTCTTTTATTACTAAATATCAGGACTATTGTCGATCCAGGGATCTAAAGGATGAAAATTTTATAATGACTACAAAATACAATGAAAATTTAGAAGAGTATATTGAGAGATTTCAGTGCAACTTGCAAAGATCACCTTATACTACCATACATAAAGAAGTACTCAAAGATTTTTTTGATAAAAGGAATGAAATAAGAGTGGATAGAAACATTGAATTTAATGGGAAGGGGTGATATCCATCCAGAAGAATATGATAATATTGTTAAGCTTTGTATCAGGTGTTCACATGGCAGCACACGGGCCAAATCTAGAGTACGGGATCCTCTCACCACAATCAGCAAGACCATGAGTGGTGGTGTAACCAGAATAGAAATTGTTAATCTTTTAGAGGATTTTAAAACCAACATCTTGGGCACACTGATTACGTAGTTAGATGTTTCGCAGGCTAAACAAAATCAAGCTGAGGCAAATCGAGCATTGGACATATTTTTTCCATGATTCTGAAATAAACACATTGGAAGGGAATGCCCGCTGGACATGGTTCGAACCTATGCCATTTGAACCAAAGAACATTCGACATAATAGTGTCTGTCACTCCCAGGATTTTAAGTTGTAATTAAGTAAGCTGAGGAGGAAAAAGAACCTGCATACCTCATGGCTCAACGTCGACAATTGCAACCACACCCTTCACATATGATGCAAGACCCCTCCTTAATTTATTCTGGATAGTATATTGCACAACGTAATCTTGGAAACACATCGCAGGGACAAACACCCTTCAATTATTCTTGGCAATCCCAATCATATCCTACATCACCATGGCTGAATCAATCATTTGCTGGTTCAGGCTGGCCAAATTCACACTATACTACCCCATTATTGTATAATCTAGTTACTAATTCCTATCCCTCACAATGGTCGAATACGCCTGTGTAGAATTCAATGTGGCCTCAAACTTGGTAGCGCCCTACAGGATTAATAAATCCACCCATAGGGACGATCCCTCAATCTAAACCTACACTCCAAGCTCCATTTCAATTGCCTCCTAATCGTCAACCTCTGATGCGTCCTCAATCACTAGCTTAGCCAAATGCTAACCGCAACAATAGACCTGTCAATTACGTGCAAATCATTGAAAATTCGGTCTATGAAAGAAACCCCTTAGGATGTAAAGAGCTCCAACTAATATCTGGATGTATTATTTATCCTGAAGAAAATTAGAATGATCGAGAACAAGAAAATAATAAATAAGAAAAAACTATGCTAAATCCTTCGACTGTAGTTATTTCAGAAAAAAACTAGCAGGAAACATAGTTGAGTAACAAGAATATGAGAAAGTCATAACTAATTCCCCTCTATTTCCTGAGAGACTCATGATAACTAAATGAGCCATTTACCCTAAGTTTGACATTGTAGGGGAATTGAAAAATATCTTTATAAAAAATTCACTCCTGCAAGCTATACGAGATATCCCAATTTATTCCAAAACAAGTAAGGAACTATGTGGGAAAAATCCTGGGAGAAAACCAAAAGATACACCAAAAATTCACGTTGTACTTACATTATATGAAATTATTTTAGGAAAACAAGTTCTTATTAAATATGAAGATCCAAGAAGTCTGGCCGTGATTTTCCAAATACACAACTGCACTTTTCCAAACACATTGGTAGACCTGGGAGCATTTATTAACCTTATGACCTACGAAACCTGTAATGTATTGGGAATCACAACTTTTAAACCAACCTCGACCCTACTAGAATTAGCTGACAGGTAGGTGACCAAGCCTAAAGGAACTTTGGAAGAAATTATTGTCTCTGTAGAAACCTAGGAATATCTTATAGACTTCTTGGTCAACAAACCAAGAAGTAGACTAGATAGACACCTGATAATACTCAGAACACCATGGTTAGCAACGGTGGATGCGTATATAGGATGTTGAAATGGCCACATGATGATCGTGAAAGGAAAATTTTTCAAAGTTCTTATTATGTATCCTCATGTTAAACCTAGTCCGCCTTCTGTAAATTTTCAGTTACCCCAACCTATATTTCAAGAAGAAAACATGCGCTCTCCCGTTTCCTTGGATGAAGCTATAGAACTTAAAAGTTAATTAGAATATTACGTAATCAACATCTTCATCAATAAACCAACTTCATCATAAGGATAGGGGGTCTCGGCAGGAGCTAGCCTACCACAATCATAGGAAAATAACATAAGTGGCATTCCTGTTATGGCTACCAAACGAGGGTACTGGCCTTTGACATTAGTGTCAAAAGGATGAGAGGTCTCATCAGGAGCCAAATTGTTCACTTTTTTATGATCTAGTGAGTGGCATTGTTGTTATCTGGTCACCACGCGAGAACAATGACATTTTTGATAAAAATAATTTCAAATAACAATATGATATATCATTCATTGGACATTGTCTCATCTACAAGTTAAAAAGGGAACCCTGTCAAGGCTATCAACACCTGCTGGCAACATTGGCTCTTCCTATGGCATTGGAATGTATCTTGAATTTCCTTATCATGATTATATTTTTATACCTCCTTTTTCTTAATAAATATATCACCATCACCACTATCAACATTTATCCTTTAAAAAAAAACTAGCGGTGGTATATCAATTATTACATGAAAAAATTCTAAACTTTCGAACCTATGTAATATGTGTTTTATCTATAAAGGAATGTCACCAGATATATGTTATTATGTTATTCAAAGGTTATTATTTTATTGAAAAGGAAATATTTTTACACGTGATATATCATTATTATTATGTTTTTTTTCTATAATAATTAATGCACATCAGCAATCCACGCATATATGACAGTTAATTGTTTCTTCCGTCTGGTTGTGCCTGATTTGACCATTCCCCTTTGTGGTAATGATTTCTTTCATGTGAAAAATTAATTTCCATAACTCTACTGGTCGCAAAAGACCTTTAATATTGGGTGGAGGTAAGGCATAGCATGTTCCTAACGTGACTAAGCACAATTAACAAAAATGGAAATTTCTGTCACAGAAAAGCACATTGGACGATGTTGCTCTATCATATTGCTCGTTCTATTAGAAGATTACCATATTGAAACAAATCTATATACATTTTTTTTTTTGCAGCGATCTTATCCAAACCAATAACAATGGGGGGTAAATCAATTCAAAGTGAGCCTGTTACACGACGAGTGACTTAGTAGGCCCAAAGAATATTATAAAGGGTGGGTTGGCTTGAATACTTCTCTCGATTGGAGGGATTTGATAATACTATGGCTTTAGAATTTTTACAGAATTTGAGAAATGAAGTCATAGTGGTTAAAGGAAAGTAGATACAATTCAATGAAATGATCCTGGTAGAAGTTACAGGTCTCTCCACAGAAGGAGAGAAATGGATAGACAAGCATACTGGGCTCCAAAGTGTGATGGAATTTTTTACAGACCCTGGTGAGGAACTGGTCCGTAATGGAAAATGATTCCACCCTGCTTCATTTGGAGAGCCATGGGAGGAGTTGCCAGACATAATCGAGAGGTACATTTTATGTGACGGTTGTCATGACATTGTAAGACTACGCCATCTAAAACTTTTGACAACTTTAATACATAAAATATTCCTAAACATGCCTTTCCTTTTAAATTTCCTTTTACATGAATTTTATAATAGATTGGGTAGAGCCAAGGATCCAAGTGCTATAGTAAGTCACCACTTTTTAATAAAATTGATAGTTGTTAAGGAATTTCCATTGACACAATTAAGTTGGAAAAATTTCTTGGAACATAATGATCGACCATCTATGGAAGAAATGAACGAGGAAGAAAAAATTTAGCCAGGCATGGAAAATCCCCCCTTGAGATAGTAAACAGTCAACCAAGAGAGGAAAATAATAGTTAAACCCCAGCTTTGCATAATTTGACTAGAGCTGAGAAGATGTTAGCCTTTTTCCTAGTTTCTTTTCTGCCTAAGCGTAGAAGGTCTTAAAGACTACCCAGGGCAAAGTGACATGTAGGGTATGTTGAGCATGCATCAGAAAATGAGTCATCTCAAGAACCCCCCATGGAACAACGGGTTAGATCACCTCAAATTTTTGAAGAGGAAATAGCCTAGGACTTGGAAAATATGGGAACCCTCTTTTCCTGTTCTGAGAATCCATCTGAACTAGCTGCTAATTTTTAGGCCTCTGCCCCTAATTCTTATAATAATTAAATATTTCCATTTTCACCAAGCATGCATAGCCAAGAAAATTCAGGAGAATCCACCAAAACTATGGAAGAACAAGACTCTTTTATAGAAGGAACCACTCCATTGACCCCTAATAATCCAAACTCTAAATATACCTCAACTGCTACAGTTTTTATTAACGAAAATTATAAAGACTTTGAAGTCCCTCCTGTTAATGAAAATGTCACTATTGTTCCATCTTCATCGACAGTTCCAATTTTAGAACCCATTGAAGTGTTGAAAGGAAAAAATAGGAAGATAATCAATCTATTGAAGCACGAAAAAAAGAAACAACAAAAACAGATAGAACAACTCATAAGACGGCCTCAAAAATCTAGAGGACAATACATAAGGAAAATAAAAACCGTGACAGTTGGAGTCCAAAGTGAGGAGATTCCTATCAATCATGCATGGAATCAGAATAAAGGAATCTCTATCAATCATGCAAAAATTTAAACAGACATTAACCCTTCTATGGTCACATTTGAGGTAGCAATTTGGACAGACCTATTGGTGACTACCAACAGGGATACAGAAAATGAAGTAGTGCTTCCTTATTCTCACTTGATGAAGGATACTACTATCCAAGTACTAAATAGGGAATTAGAAAGGCATAAACAATTATTGAAAAAATATCGAGGGGAAGTGATACCTCAGGCAGAACATGAAGAATTTATGCAAAATCACAAAGCATTCGCTGCTAATGAAGAAGAAACTTACACCAAACTCAAATTGGAGAAAAAGGAAACAGATAAATTATGAGGACAACTCCACAAAGCTCTGCAACAAACCAAGGAAATATGCTCTTTGTACTCTGATGCATTTTGTTGTAGTCCTCTAGCTAAAAACTATGCCTTGTTTCTACTTGAACGATGTTTATTATTGAAACTAAAGACAATACCATCTAGATAGTCCTTTGAATTCATTACTATTTCTATTTTTATTAAGTGTTTTCGAGAACAGGAGGAAAATGTCAAGTATTTCCTATGTGAGGTTTACATGCATAACTTCTTTATGGAATAACAGAGAGATGAGAACCCTAATCCTTTCATTGGGGATGTGCAATTCTAAGATATTATATCATTTTCTTAGAATCAAATCAAATGGTATAATACCTATAACATATTTGAAAGAAGGGAGAATGGTTGAGAGCTTTGGGTTAGAGGAGAACCTATCATTCCACTGCGAACTTTTTATAAAGCATAAAAGGTTCATGGAACAACCTAGGGTTTCTTCTTCTTTGGCCCCCATGCATATGTTCTTATAGCAAGTCTTGAGTATTTTTAAGAAATTAAAGATGAGGCCTTTCAGGCAGCACCGTAGCGATGGAAAGCATCCCCTAATAAGGTAAAAAATAGAGAGCCTTTTAGTTACAAAAATTTACAAGCGATAACTAATCGAATGAAACAATATAGTTTTATGGTTCTATCTAAAGGCCCCACTTGTATTGGGTTATGGTGCAAATGATTTGTTATCTGGTATCCTCCAAAGGGTTACAATATTGAATATGAAATTGCTGGAGGAATATAAAATGAAGTTTTCAAGATTATTCAGAATAAGAATGGATTTTGGTTGTATGTTGAACATTTTTAACCAACTTATTCTTTAAATTTGCTACATGTTAATCATGTGTTTGCATGAGTACATGCAATAAGGTAATCTGTGCGGTAATATTGGGCCATGGAAATGGTATAGTTATTTTCATTATTTCTTTAATAATTTGTACGTGTTTAAAAGTTTACCCTTGATCTGCAATGATTTAAGAGACAAAGGATAATGAAAGCGAGTCAAATATAGATTAGTTAATTAGAGATTTATAGATATTAAACATGTTATAATTTGAGTAAATTTTTAGGCACACTAGTTCAATTGAGCGACTGTTGTTCCCTTTAGATATTAGAGAAGGATATTGGATCAAATGATGCCTTATTTTAGCATATTAAAGTTTGATGCTTGAGGATGTTCGGAAAGCGAAGTTATAGGAAACTAATAATTAATATTTGAGGGCCTTATGGTTAAAGAAAAATCCTCCGGATATCCCCATATTCCATCTTTAAATGTAATATATAAGGCGACAAGTAAAAAGACAAAGGTTGTTTTTTTTCATTATTACACTTTCACTATATATTACATATAGCAATCTAAGTTGAACCTTCTTGAGGATATTTTGTAAAACACTTTGAATTTAATGAATTTTTTCAAGATATTATCTTAATTCCTTTGTATTGAGTTTATCTAAGGTAGTACTTCTGGAGATTGTGGGCCCAGTCACTGGAGGTTCTACTGTATGTTATGTATCATTATTGGTTGATTGCCTTTCATCCTTCACATTAATTGTGGTAATATTTACTCGCCTTCTTTAGTGGTAGATAGTCAATTTAACTCTATATTTGTAACTCTGTTATGCATCTCCTGAAATCACTGATTAGGTTGCGTTACATAACTATAATTTGTGAGTTTGTGAATTCCATAAGTTATCTTTGAGATTTTCAAGAATTTGTATGATTTACCGAGTACTTCCAAGGTTTGGACCTATTGAGAGATATATAAAGTGTTTTGTAAATTAGAATAGTCTTTTCACATAATATAATTATAGTGGTATTTATTGTTATCATTTAATATAGTTGTGATTAGGATGATGATTCATATAACTTTTCTATAGTGGTTACTTACACTATTTCATGGCTGATTATTGAGAAGATGGAAGGTAAGAACCTACGCATGCGAAAAGTAAAAAATTGTGCCCAACATTGACAGTTGGTTGATACGATTAGGTTTTGTGAGTGTGTATAAATAAGAAAAAGACAAGGAATCAAGTAGTAATAGAACGTAAACCAGTATCAAAAACCACAAAAAACCAAGAATCGGTGAGTCTTGGGAGAACGGCCTTCATTGACAAAATTATTTGGAAATCCGAATCTCATGCATTAGTAGGACCCCGAACAGTATATGGGAAGGGATCTACCATAATCTCTCAAGAAAAAAAATCACCAACTGGAGCTCATGCCGAGATTCACCACATAATTGAAGGACTGATAAAAGCTTCAAAATTACATTTATATAACACTCAAATCCTTCAGAAGAGGGAAATTCTTGTAATTTGAAATAAATAGAAGGAGAAACCAGTGGAGCAAATCCATGATCCTCAGGATTTAGATCTCCCGTGATCTTGATAGAAGATAAAATGCCTGAGATTCAGATTTAGTCAGTGTAATAGAAACCCCTCAAGAACCAAGGTGTATCCATAACTTTGTTTCTCAAATAATACCTCATGATCAAGAAATCCTTGAAAATTACTAGCAGATCTTCCATTAGATGGAAAACCAAGGGAAAAAAAACAAAAATTCGACATTGGAAAAACCCATTGTCGATCTAGTGGCTAATGCCCCAACGGAGGCTATCCCTTTACAGAATATACCAACCTTTCATGGGATGACCTTAGAGGGACCAGATGCCTTTTTATTTGAGTTAGATGTTTTGTGGAGAGGGTATGATTACACCACTGATCCACATAAATTAAAAATGTTCCCTTCTACTTTGAAGGGAGCAGCATTACGATGGGTCATGGGCTTAGGAGGAGGCACTATCAATTCTTGGCATTCAATGAAAAGTTATTTTATTACTAAATATCAAGATTATTGTCGATCCAGGCATCTGAAGGATGAAATTTTTAAAATTAATGCAAAAGACAGTGAGACTTTAGAAGAGTATACTGAGAGTTTTCAGTACAACTTGAAAAGATCGCCTTATACTGCCATAAAAAAAGAAGTACTGAAATCTTCTTTGATAAAAGGCACGAAAGGAGAGTGGATAGAAACATTGAATTTAATGTGAAAAGGTGATATATATCAAGAATAATATGATAATATTGTTAAGTTGTGTATCAAGTGTTCACGTGGGAGCACACGGGCCAAATCTCGAGTACGATATTCTCTCACTCGAATTAGCAAGACCACGAGTGGTGGTGTAATGTGGACATAAATTGGTAAGCTATTAGAGGATTTAAAAATTGAAATCTTGGGGACACTGAATATGCAGTTAGATGTTTTGTAGGCTAAGCAAAATCAAGTTGAGGTAGATCAAGAATTGGCCATATTCTTTCCACGTTTCTAAAAGAAACACATTGAAAAGGAATACTCGTAGGATATGGTTTGAACCTGTGCTATTTTCACCAAAGAACATTCGATAGAACAATTTCCATTGCTCCCAAGATTAAACGTTGTACTTAAAGAAGCTGCAGTGGAAAAAAAACCTACATACCTGATGGCTCAATGTCAACAATAGCAGCCATGCCCTTCAGGTATGATGCAACACCCATCATTATTTTATTCTGGAAAGTATGTTCCACAACATAATATTGGAAACGCATGGAAAGGACAATCACCCTTCAATTCTGCCTGGAAATCCCAATCATATCCTACATCACCATGGAGGAATCAATCATTTATTGTATTATGTTGTAAAAATTCGCAGTATCCTACCCCATTATGGTAGAATCCAGTTACTAATTCCTATCCCTCACAATAGTAGAATACGCCTGTGCATAATTCAATGTGGCCACAAACTTGGAAATTCCCTACGGGATTAGTAAATCCACCCATAGGGATGATCCCTCAATCTCAACCTACACTGCAAGCTCCATTCCATTTTCCTCCTAATCCTCAACCTCCGATGCATCCTCAATTACCATCTTAGCCAAATGCTAACCTAAAAAATAGAGTTGTCTAGTACGTCCAAATCATTGAAAATCCAGTATATGAAATAAACCCCTTAGGATGTAATTATCTATGTCTAAGATCTAGACATATTATTTATCCTGAAGAAAATAAAAGTGATAGAGAACAAGAAAACAATAAAGAAGAACAAACTATGATAAATCCTTCTGTTAGTGTCAGTTTTTGTATCCTCCCACCAGTGACCAAATAGACTCTTATCATGTCTTGCTAGGGTCCCAATTTCAATTTTTTGTCATTCCATTAGGTCATCATGAAAAAATTTGGTCACTGGATGTAGATATAGGTCTAATTTTACTCCGAAAATTTTACTAGTTGTTGGCTCATTCCACTCTTTGCTGAGTGTAGCATCATTCATGAGTTGTCATCATCATTATATTTTTTTTCATCATGGTTTCATTCATTCGAGAGTCTCCATTATGTATTAGGGTTCCAAGGACATCAAACCATCATTTCATTCACAAATTCTAGCAAGCGAAGGAGTGACAATAAAGTGATTTCATCAATAAATTTGATTTCAAAGAAAAATGTAATTTTATGTTCAATGTAATTTCACGTTCTTAATTTGTAATAAGTACTTCAAAGTTCCAAGTAGCTGCAAATACTCAAGTTCCACCAACAAATTTTTAAGTTTCCAAGAAGAAAATCAATGTTAAAAAGGCATCAAAGTTCAAAATTCAAAATAAAAACTTCAAAATGCAAAAGATCAAGTTCAAAGTCAAAATGGAATTTTGGTGGGCAACCCCACTAAAGTTGAAAAAGATGATTTAAAAAAAAAGAAAGGAGTTGTATATTTATCATTTCATTTTCTTCTAACAAAAATTCAGCTCTCATTGGAAAACAATTCAGGATTTTAGCTCTCACTGGGAGAAATTTCTCCTCGTTGCGCATCTTCTAACCTTGTTGCACTTCTAGAATCTTCGTTGCACTTTCCGTTATGCATCTGAACACTTCGCTGTGCTTTCCGCTATGCATTTGAACACTTCGTTGCACATCTGAGATAGGAGGTAGGGAAATAATTTCTAAAGGAAAATTGAAGCAATAATTTTTTTTTTAGGGTTTTCAAGAGTATATACAAGTTACAAATCAAGTAAGTAAAGAGAAAATCCCCCTCTTCATCAATTTTCAAAACATAAAATAATTTCACTCTCTCAGCTAGGGTTTTAAAGGTCAATTTGGAGAAATTGTGTCATGCTAATTTTTTCAGTTTGAAAGCCCTGAAACTCACCTTCCATACCTTCATTCACTCCATTTGAATCATTCACACCCATTCCCCTCACCCAATTCCTATTTTTTCCAAAAACTCTACTCAAACCCTAATTTCTACCTATTTTTTATTGTAGGCCTGTGTTTTGGCCTTTTCATCCCCTTCCCCTCACAAAAATTCAAAAAAATCACTTGTCCCTACTTCATAACATCATTCCCTCTCCCACTAAATTTCCTCAAAAATTCAGGCAACCCTAAACTCATATTAGCACCTCATTCATAAACCTAGTAAAAACACTATGTTTTTGCTCTTCTTCATTAGGGTTTTCTTACTACCATGGACACTAACACCTCCCCCTCTAAGAGGAAGATGTATAAAGGAAGAAACATACTGAGGTTTGAGCACTCTCGCTCCCATCAAATTATCTCATCTCCTTTTATACTTAAATGTTTTCAAGATGTCAACTATGTACAATTTTTCCAAAAGGTACAAGAGGTGGGATATAATGAACAACTCACAGGGTTATTTTCCATTGCTTTGAAAAAGGAAATGGATGTTATAGGAGGGATAAATTTCAATTTCACACTAGAAGCCATCTCCACATCCACTGGTATACCAAATCATGGATAAGATTCATTCAAGAGTATGAGTCTTGATGATGAATACTTCAAACTCTACTTGAAATCACCATATAAAGATGCTCCATTGCATGTATTTCCTTTAAGATAATTATTGCATAAATATGCTCCATTGATGAAGTCCATTAGGCAGTTTTTCCCTTGTGAAGGACGTTTTTCAAGACTTTATAAATACCACATAAGACCACTAATGCATTTTACAGCTGTGAAATCTCTTAATTTGTGTAATTACCTCTTCAAAAGTGTGTCCAAGATGGCATAGAACATACATGAAAAGGGAAGAAATAACATAGACAATATTTTCCACCACAGTTTGATTAAGATTATTATTCTTCACCAATTGCAAGAGAATAAGATCACTTAGGAGTCATTTTTGGAAATTGTAGTTCAGGGGAACTTGGTAGAGCCACTACAACAACAAGAATTGTCTTCAGCAGAGTATGATATGGGATCACCAAGCAACAGGGAGGAACAACCTCCAAGTGAAAAGAATGAGGAGCAGCTAAACAAAGCTAAAGAATCAGGCCATGAGGAGCACCATTCACCTTAAGGGATAAAAGAGGACAAATAGGTCAAAAATTATCAGAGAGGACAAAGGCAAGTGTTTGCTCCACAAATTTTGGAAGGGGAATTGCCTTATACATCAACAAAGCAAGGTTATCTGAACAATAAGAGACAATTATACTTGAGGAAGAACATGATTTTGACCTAATAGAATTGGAATCCCAAGATAAACAAGAAACCCTAAACCTATTCATCAAAGGAAAATGTGCTAAAATTAGAGAGTTTCAAGATAATTTGGGAAGGGCACAGTTTTTTATCTCCTTCCTTGAGAAAGAGAACAAACATTTGAAGGATAAACAAGTGCTCTTGGAATTGGACTTGTTGAAAGCTAAGAGGCAAGATGCCAAAGGAAAAGCTCTGATTGGAAATGATGATTCTAATGAGGATGAGGCACAGATTACAAGGAAAAGACCAAAAATAAGAGGCTTGAAAAGAGCATTGGAGCAGGAAAAACAATAAGAGGCACTTCTTGTAGAAGAACTCACCTTTGAGGAAATAATTTCAAGAGAAATCAATGATGATAGGGAAGTTTGGACCGATAAAGTAAACATACACTTGGAGAATATTCCTCACAAGGCCAAAAAGGACAATCATATGTTGAGGCACCTTTCTAATCCCTATTACACTCGAAACAAGATTTGCAATGTCAAGGTTAAGCAGTTGCAAGATAAGCTCAAAGAAACTCAAATCAATCAAAAGGAGAGGGGAAAACTCCATTTTCTTGATGATGCCTCCTTGGTTGCATGACAAACTTTTTCAGAGACTCACACAACAAACCCACACACAAATTTTGAATTTTTACAAATTTTGGGGTTCTTTAGATAGATTATGAATTATTGGTGTAGACTGGTGCAGACTGGTGTAGGGTTTTTGTCTCTCCCTAGAAGCGCAACAAAATTAGCTACGCTTTTTCTACAAACCTCCAAATGAGAAAAAAAATATGTTTTTGGAAAGATAATAAAATTCTAAGACAACCCATTTTGTCAGATTTCCAGTTCAGGGTTTATTTTTTAAGAAATTTGTAAAAAAGTGCTCAAAAATCACCTCTCTACCCTACTTTTAGAAATTCGTGGTGCTTCTAGGAGTAGTCTTGGAAGAATGAGTTTGAGGCCAAGGAAGACGAGTTTTGCCGTTAGACATCCTAAAGTCATTTACACTTCCACAGAGAAAGGTAGTTATCGATCAAATGATGGCAGGCTGAATTTTCACTAGAGTATAGCTGATTTGAGAAAAGTGATGATGTAGAATCACCCTTTTTTTGGAGCATGTTTTGGCATTTCATTTTTAATTTTTTAAAAAAATTTTATGTGAATGATTTCTGTCGATTTTTGAATAGTTGTGGTGTATCATCACCTAAGATGTTTATTTTTAAGTGCATTTATGTACTTGTGTTTTAAAAATAGCAAAATATTATAAAAATTTATTAATTAAATATTCATTTCTTCTGAGAGATAAAAAGAATTTAAAAAAGGGTGGTGTTATAAAAGTTTATTTTCTATATGTTTATGTATTTTTAATTAATATTTAATCACCGCATCAAATAATTGTTGCTAAAGCCAACTATTTGAACCATGAAACAAAAAAATACATTTCAATATAATGAATGTAAAAAATACAATTTTAGAGTCTTTTTTGTTAAAAAAACTATTAAATAAACTAATTTTTTGGGAAAATTTTAATAATAAAAAAACTTAAAATAGCATTTTTTATGAATTTTGTGTGAAAAAATAATAGTAATCACGGGTTTTTTTGCAAAAAAATAAGGATTATTCTCATAAAATATCAATTTCATGCTACAAGTATAACTGATTAATATATATCAAAGCTAGGTTTATTTCAACATAACTTAAATAATATCAAGAATATCAACTAATCCATATTTCAACATCTTCTAAAAACTTATATTAATGTCTTCTTCCATTTGCTTCATTTTGGTCATTGTCTTGTCTTCTAGCAGGATCTTTCGTAATACTGCGAATCTTCAAAGTGTCCTTTTTCTATCATTCCATATAATGGTGGTTGAGGTTCAGCCGCTGGCACACTGCGTGGATTCCAGCTAACATCCACCCTTAAACCAACAGCGGATCTGGAAGAAATTTAAGAAACATCGATTCTTTGTTAGATAAATTTGCATTCTTGCTGATTCTCATGCTTCACTTGATTTCTTCCCTTTGTAGGAACATCTCTTGTTGTACCTTATCATCAAAGAAGAAAATAAATATTGGAAAAATTAGCATGAACACATAAAAAATAAAAAATAAAATATTTAAATTCAATTTGTATAATAAAACTTACTTGAACACGAGAATAAATCAAAAAAACTAATCTCCTTCATTTGAACATAGATCTATAAGATAGTTAATCAATGCTTGTGGTTTATGATAAATGTTAGCTTCTCTCTCCCCTTTACATCTTCCTCCCTCATGTATATTGTTTTCTTGTTTGCATGTGAACTTCAATACTTGACTATGACTCTTTCCCTATCTACCAGTTCTTAAGAATACGCTTATAGCTATCCTCTTTTTTCCAACATTCAACATGGATGAACTTCGAATCATTTATAATAGGTTAGTCTGGAAAACGATATTTGACTTAGCACATATACCTATTTCTCAGTAGAGTTCAATTAAATTGTATAGTAAAAAAAATTAACGAGTAATAAAGACCTTCAATTTCAAAGTCTTACCATAAGTTGCATCTTGAGCTTGTTTTTCCCTTTAGGCTTGTTAATAACATTGCAAAGCTGTGTGTCACCTGAAATGTCGAGAAATATCCAAAGTGGTGATGTTGTGACTTCTTGAAAAACTCATAACCACTTTACTAAATGTAATAAACATATGGTTCACTATCATATTCCAATTCTGGGGAAATTGAAACCATGAGAATATCTGTATCTTGAATATTCCCCTTTAGGTATTAGATTTTAATGTCTTTACAATCTTGTATTGTTTGATATTAGATCTTGTGGAGGGCTATTCAAATGAAATGATTAAGAGTAGGATCAAGTTCAACATTCATTAGACGATTCTTTCTCATCTTTTCCAACTTAATTTTTTCAATAAAGCTTTTGAGTATCTGACACTCCATTTCCATGCTTCTTGACATCTTTAATGACATTAAAAAATATATATTTGTATAAATTAATAAAATAAAAATACTTTAAATATGAATAAAATGAATGTATAAATAAACATACCTTATTGAATGCAATGTAAGAATCTTGAAGTGTTGTAGTAGAACTTGATTAAGGTAGTGCCACACAACATCATCCCAGCTGTCTTCATTCAATATTTTAACCATATGTTCTTTTATTTCCATATAAATCTTTTGACTAAATAAATAAGTTAAAACTGATAATATAGTGACATGTATAACAAATTCTATCAACAACATTATGTTTTATTTTTAAAGAAAAGTATAATGAAAGGAAAATAAAGAATAATTCAAGAAACTTACTTTTTGAAGTCTGCACATTTCATCCATTGATAATTCACCCAGACTTCACACGCGATAGTACTAATTTGACTAGTTTCTCATCCTTCACTCCTTGCATTGTTCTCCAAGGTGTGATAGTCATATCCTCTAGAAGTTGTTTCATTTTAAAGGACCTATCTTCTTGTTGGTACATATTATGGGTTTACTCTTTTTAACCTTGATTTTTTATGGAAATATTCTCCCAAGCTCAAAAAATATCATGATTAAATCCCATATCTTACAGTTTTAAATGCGACTGAAAAATGTTATCCATGCTTCACAGATATATTTGAGATCCATTTTCATATCCTTTGGTTTTTTCATCCATTTGTTCATACATTTCATTCAAGCATTTCCATACAAATGTTAGACTAACCCTTTCCATGAGCATTTTTCTATGATCAATGTGAATAAAAATCTCATAACTGGATAGAGAAGTCATTTTCATTACATTAACAATGTACGTGCAGTCCCATGCAAGTAACTTTTGATTCTATTTCTGTTAATAATAAATGATGCATTTCACTATTTTGAAAGATAGTTAGTGGATGTTACCTCGTCAGTTGTCTTTTAGCCTCTTTGAATGGTTACCTCCAATTACCTGTGTTTTGTAATCAAAGCCATTTGTCATGTCAAATGCACCTTGTTAAGGGAACTGTTGTGGATGAAGAACCACATAATCCACCACATGCATATGTGGTTGAACTGGTTCAATGTTTTTATATTATGTGCATCTTTGGTGATGGGCCTTTTTAATTTGATATTGAGATTGTCCTTCATATAGCCTATAAAATTGGTGACATTCAGCTCAAATGTTTAGCCACATATATCTAATTATTCTTCCTATAAATCATATCGAATGGCATTTTGTTTTTTTTAATAAAACCATCCTCCTAACTGTTTTAATTATTTAGATTTCTCCACTTCCACTTTAGAATTTCGGTTGTTCTTCACTCTGCTCAGCAATTTCTGAGGTTGAACAGAGTTGATTTCTTCTTCTTATTGGTTAACATATCGGTTTTTTATAAACAAGCTCTTCATCATCCAGGCAAAAGAGACATCTTTAGCCATTTTTCTTTTAGGTGTGATTTTTTTCTCTTTGCACAATATTTCTAATCTCTCCTCACTAATTCTCTCCATAATTTTACTACTTTCATGTTCCACATCTTCAAAGAAGCATATTTAGGTTCAATTAGACACACATAGTGACTACGGGGTGATCCATCATTGCTACTATTGCAATGTCTGAGCTATTGATCTTTGCTTCCATTTCTCACTTTCCTCTTCTTTGTCTTTGTAGGAAAGTGTGTTGATCTTGATCATAACATTTGGTTCATATAGCAATACCTTCAAACATTTGAAATATCTGTAATAAATCTATAAATGAGAAATAAAACACTTTTAGCAGCCAGTCAATAATTTATAAAAAGTGAATGAACCTTACAATAACATAGTAGAAATATAAATAGCACTTTTTAGGTGTTGCTTTGCAATGTTGTTTAATTCTGAGATAACTTTGTGATGTTTCATTTGTGTCATACTTGACATTTGATGATGAGTAACTTTGCGTTATTAAAAATCATACAAAGTGTGTCGTGTTTGTATTGGCACCAGCCCATATAATATAAATGCTACGCTTACATCATAGATATGATTCTTTTTCAAGTAAGATATGCCACAATGAATAGATATATGGTCTGTTTGTTTTCAACTGAATACCTTTAATCAGTTTTATTTATTTCCTCTACATTTCTTCCATTTAGAAATCAACTTTACTAAACCTGCGTGGGCCACTTGCTTGACTTTTATTACGTCTTCAATTTTTATGCTTCAACGGTATGCATGGTTGTGCAACAATGTCATTATTGCGTCAACGGTATCCATAGTGCGATCTCTTTGCAACTTTAGGGCAAAGTTGCTACCTAGGTCAGCATTCTGAAATCTTTGTACTCTTGATGCCATTTTCTGGTAAAGATATAACTTAAAGCAGGTAATTGATTTATGTGTTTTATCAAATTAACTAATATATATATATATCTATATTAATGATAAACATAACTTAATAATGTTTTTTTATAGTTTTCAATATAAATTTAAAATATATCGAAAAAAAATATTATAAAATAATTAAAAACTAAAGTGCTTGTAAAAATATATAAATTAAATTAAATAAACAAATAAAACTAACTTCATATAAATTTTTGTTAAAAAACAAAAAATATTCTATCATATTACATATATAAAATTTAATACATTTTATAAATAAAATAAAATTTGTTTTAAATTTTATAAAACAATTGAAAAAGCAAATTGAAAGTTTGGAAAGCTAACTTTAATTTTTATATTTTAAAAAAAGAAAAGAAAGAAAAAATAATGTTTTAACGATTTTAAAAATTAAGTAGGTTATTTTGAAAAACTTATTTTTAAATTACCATTAATGTTTAACCAAGGTTAAAATTATTATTTATTTATTTATTTATTTATTTTACATTAAATAAAATAAAACAATTAAAATCAATAAATAAATAATTTGTTTTAACTTTATTCTTTTGATAAAAAAAATAAAAATAAAAATTAATGTTTAACGATTTTAAATTAATTATAGTTGAAAAGAAAATAAATAAAATAAAATTAAAAAAATAAAAATTAATTTGAGATCTAACTTTATTTTTATATTAATTAATGTTTAAGCAATCTTAAAATTAAGTAAATAAAAAAATAATCTATTTTACACAGAATTAATAAATATGAAGAAATCTTTAGGTAATAATCACATTATCATGAATAAGTCCTAAAGTTTGAACCAACTTGAGTGTGGTTCATCATCGGAGACTAGGTGAGGTCAGATCAGTCGTTAAATTTAAATAATGTAAGGAGAGAAAGAAAAAACTATTAAGATAAATGAAAATTTATTTTAAATCCCACAGTTTAGTTCTAATAATATGACAATTAAAAAATCAACAGCAACCACAGTTGGAAAATGAATCACCCAGTTTGTACTACTCGTGGATTAAACAGATGGTGGTTGGAACTTGAGCACTCATGGCAAAAGTTGAAAATGTGTTGCAAGGTCACGATGCGGCATGATGTTAAGAAAGCATACCCGAAGCAATCTATTAGACGGTGTTCAGAGTGAGTATTACAGCTAAGGAGATTTACGAGGAAGTGCAAACTTACTGACGCCTTGTCATCCCTCATTCTTGGGAGAGATTAGCTGAAGAAATTAGAAATGGCAAGGAGTTTACATTCGGCATGGATGCAACCGGCGGATCAAAGACAAATTTGAAGGGACAGTTAGTTGGGCTTTCCTGACACATTGTGTGAACCATGTCCTCCTGGAACATTGCGTTAGAGCGAAACGCTATCATGAACAAGGGCAGAATATTGGTGACTATATTTAAAGTCATGCGACGAAAAAAGTTGAGCTGAAGCGCTGCGACTAAGTTTGTAGATGATCATGCTTCACTGACAGCATTGTTTCGATCATCCTGCATTTTAAATCTGGCTGCTCATCCTTAGCTGGGTGAGTGTTGTGAGTGGGCTGTCTAGCATTCTGCAGACTCATAAGTAGCTCATCTTGACTGCCATGGACGTCAGTGCACTATGTTGGCTGTTCTATATACCCATGGGCTAACAGCTCCATAGGTTTGGAAGCAGTATCTCCACGTACTTTTTCCAGGCTTCCTTTTTTATTGTATCAGTTGAATGTCGCATGTCATGGCTTTTGGCAGGTGGCGGAAGTGATGGGGCATCCACCATACACATACCATGCTCCATATTTTTAAAATGAGCGGCACAAAATGAAATAATGATTTTAAATTGAGGGAGAAATGAAATTTTGAAAAATAGCCGCGCCTTTATCTACTTCAAAAACTAAAAAACAATACTTTTGAATTTTTCTTGTATTTGGTTCTAACGCCTCGTTATGGCAGACAGTGGATAGCATTCTCTGTAATTTCTGCAGGAGTAAATAGCAGATATCCAGAACGAATTACTTTTTTATATTTTTCTTGTATTTGGTTCTAATGCCTTGTAGTTATTGTTATGGCAGCCATTGGAAACATTGGATAGCATTCTCTGTAATTTCTATGGGAGTAAATAGCATGTATCCGACACAAAATGAAATAACGATTTTAAAGGGAGGGGGAAATGAAATTGTGAAAAATAGCCGCGCCTTTATCAACTTCAAAAACGAAAAAACAATACTTTTATATTTTTCTTGTATTTGGTTCTAATGCCTTGTTATGGCAGATGGTGGATAGCATTCTCTGTAATTTCTACGGGAGTTAATAGCAGAAATCCAGAACGAATTACTTTTATATTTTTCTTGTATTTGGTTGTAATGCCTTGTTATGGCAGACATTGGATAGCATTCTCTGTAATTTCTACTGGAGTAAATAGCAGAAATCCGGCACAAAATGAAATAACGATTTTAAATGGAGGGGGAAATGAAATTTTGAAAAATAGCCGCGCCTTTATCTACTTCAAAAACTAAAAAACAATACTTTTATATTTTTCTTGTATTTGGTTCTAACGCCTTGTTATGGCAGACAGTGGATAGCATTCTCTGTAATTTCTACGGGAGTAAATAGCAGAAATCCAGAACGAATTACTTTTATATTTTTCTTGTATTTGGTTCTAACTCCTTGTTATGGCAGACATTGGATAACATTCTCTGTAATTTCTAAGGGAGTAAATAGCAGAAATGCGGCACAAAATGGAATAACGATTTTAAATGGAGGGGGAAATGAAATTTTGAAAAATAGCCGCGCCTTTATCTACTTCAAAAACTAAAAAAATATTCTTTTATATTTTTCTTGTATTTGGTTCTAACGCCTTGTTATGGTAGACAGTGGATAGCATTCTCTGTAATTTATACGGGAATTAATAGCAGAAATCCAGAACGAATTACTTTTATATTTTTCTTGTATTTGGTTCTAACGCCTTGTTATGGCAGTTATTGGATAGCATTCTCTGTAATTTCTACGGGAGTAAATAGCAGAAATCCAGAACGAATTGGGCATGGAAGCAACAGGAGAGCTAGAACTCATCAGAGATATGTAGCTTAACATGGCAGAAGGCGTCAACAGAGATATGTAGCTTAACATGGCAGAAGGCGTCAACAGAGATATGTAGCTTAACATGGCAGAAGGCGTCTTTTTAGCTGTATCTTAATCTACCCCTTCTTTATATATATGAATTTTTTCAGAGGGATTTATTGCGATTTTTAATAGATTGAAAATTTTATGAACTTCTGCAATTGGGATCTTAATCTTACCCTTTCTTATATAATTTTTTCAGAGAGATTTATTGCGATCTTTAATAGATTGAAAATTTTATGAACTTCTAGAATTAGGATATGATTTTAATAGATTAAAAATTTTATGAACTTTTGGAATTGGGGGTTTCAAGATTTCGCCGTTCCGAAGACCTCTCTAGTTCGGCTCCTTTCTTTGTTGAGGAGCTACCTCATTTTCCTAGCTTTCTCGTTCTTTCCCAGCTTTGAGAGCTGACATTCCATTCGAGCTGGAGTCTTCTAAGGTAAGGAGTTATTCATCGAGCAATCCAAAGGATTATGCATGGTGTGGTCTTTTAAAAAGGTAAAAGTAAGCATTTCAAAGTAATAAAATGTTATTTGTGAATCCAAACAAAAAATTTGTTCAAGAGATAGAAAGCTTGAAGCTAATTTTTATTTATTTGTTTATTTTTTAAATTATTGTTTATAAACAAAATTTACAATTTTATTTTATATTTAAATTTTCTAAATTATTATTCATATTTAATTATAAAAGACATTTTATATATAGAAATTTACAAAACTTATTTTACATTTAAAAAAATAATTTATAGATAAGATGGTTTTGTTCAAGTGATGAAGGTGGTTAATAATTTATTTCTATTTTTTTATTCTTTTCACATAGTCAAGCGTTAGTTTTACTGAATTTGGAAAAATAAACATTTAATTGAAAAACAAACATAAACATTAATCAAAATAAATAGAAAGATAGAAAGTTATAATTTATCATTGATTCATAGTTTTTCCACCAACCATATTTTATATTAAAAAATTAAGCGTGTAAAAAATTAATTGCTAATAATTAGTACAAAGTTTTAATTTATTAATGAAAATAAATAGAAAGATAGAAACTTCTAACTTATCATTGATTCATAGTTTTTCCACCAACCATATTTTATATTAAAAAATTAAGTGTGTAAAAAATTAATTATGAATAATTAATGCAAAATTTCAATATATCATCAGTTAAGAATGTTTCAATTTATTATTAGTTAAAATTTTAATATTTAGTCTTGTCCCTTTTTTTACATTTTAAGGTTTAATAAATCCTATTCACATAAGAAAATAAAATTAAAAATAACTTTCATTTAAAAACCAATTAACTAAAATATTTATATATTTCTTTATTTATTAATTCACTTGATAAAATATTCAAAACTTTTACATTAAAATTTACTTAAATATTATAATATAAAAATTAATATCTCAAGTTCAATTTTTTATTTATATAATTTGCAAAAATTATTTATTCATAAACAAAATCTCACAAGCTCCAAATTTACATTAAAAAAATCAGATTTACATAAATGTTTAGTTTTTTTATTTAAATTATTTATTCATAAACAAAATCTCAAAAGTCCCAAATTTACATTAAAAATTTCAGATTCACATAAATGATAGAATAATCTATATTTATTTTAAACAAAATCTCAGAAGCCCCAAATTTACATTGAAAAAAATCAGATTGACATAAAAGATAGAATTTTTGTAGATTTACATAAATGATAGAAATTTTTTTTTTTTTGGTAGCTTGGTAGCACTACATCTTCATCATCATGTCCAAATACATCACCCCCATCGGACCAAGGAATTAAGTCAAAATGTATTATTGATTATTTTCTAACTAAACTATATATCTGTCCTATCTATTCTTAAATTATATATAATTAAAATTTTTGACAGGAATGTGAACAAAAATATATTCAACTATAGAAATAGGAGTGTTAGATTTGGGTATGATGTTGGATGGATATGGTTCAATATCAAACAATACAATATGATGTTGGGTGGACATGGTTCAATCTCAAACAATGCATCAAGGAAAAAAGAAATCTTTGATCAAAACATGGAAAATTTAAACCTATCATTTATTTATTAATGATTTCCTAAAATATCATAACCTCATTTTACTTGTGAAGAATATATATATATATATATATATATATATATATATATATTCTCGTAACATTTTTTTCTATATATAAATATATATGAAGTTGATATTAGACATTAAAATATTTTCCAAAACTATAAAGGTTAAACATCTTGCTCACATATCTTTTTTTTACTCCTAATTACTTTACATGAAATTATATTAAGTCATTATTATTATTATTATTATATCTTACATTGTTTTTCTATTTAGAGAGTATTTTATTTTCTATTTTAAAAGGGATCAACATACTTACACATCAATTATTTTTATTAAAAGTAGTTCATAAAATCATTTTCTTTGGCCTCAATAAACACAAACTAGCAACCTATATTTTATATTAAAAGTAGTTTCTAAAATCATTGTTTCATCATCACAATTCATAAATCTTATTTTTTTAATAAAATCGTTGTTGTTCTTAAAATCATTGTTTCATCATCACAAATTCATAAATCTTATTTTATTTTAATAAGTTCGTTGGTATATATGAAGTATTGTTACTCAAACAATATAGTTGGTTAAAATTTTATTATTTAATTTGTTGCTTCTTTCTTTTTTCTTATTAATCAAAATCAATCAAACTTTATTTTAATCTTAAAAAGGCATTTACTTTACAAAAATTTATAAAACTTATTTTCCATTTAAAAAAGAAGAAGCTATAAATAAGATAGTCTTGGTCAAGTGATGAAAGTTTATTTCTATTTATTTTCTGGGTCAAGTGATGAAAGTTTATTTCTATTTCTTTATTTTATTTACATATTTAAAAATTAGTCTTTTTTTTGGGAAAAATAAACTTTTAATGTAAAACAACTTAAACATTAATCAAAATAAATATTTTTTCATTTATTAATTTATTTGATAAAACCTTAGAAATTCTATTTTACATTAAAAAGTTACCGGTAAATAAAAAAAACCCTAATTTTACTATAGAGATAAATAGTTAAAACTTATCATTTATTTATAGTTTTTGGACAAACCATATTTTATATTAAAAAATTAAGTGTGAACAAAAAGTTAATTGTGATTTTCCAGATATCTTCCTGTTGTAGTGTTCCTAACCAACCAATGTGGTTCATTTTAAGGACTAGATAAAAGATCAGATCAAATCATTAAGCTTAAATAGATATAGAGAATTTCAAACTAGCTATTAGAAAAACAATTAATACAACTATGAGGATTTTTTTTTTAATGATAAACAAATTATTCTTATTTAATATATAAATTTAAAATTTATCTTATAATGTTTCAATTTATTATTAGTTAAAATTTTAATATTTAGCCTTGTTCGTTTTTTTTACATTTTAAAACTTCATATATCCTATTCACACCAACAACAATTAAAAAAAATAAATTAAACATCGCCTTTATTTATTAATCCACTCCATAAAATATTCAAAACCTTCTTTTCATTAAGAAAATTACTTATGAATTAAAGAATAATATTAAAATTTGAATTTTTTATTCATATAATTTTCAAAAATAATTTATTGATGAACAAAATCGAAGTCTCAATTTGCATTTAAAAAACAGATTTACATTAGTGATAAAGTGATAAAGAATTGAGATGTATTAACCATTATAATTTTCTAAAATTATTAGTTATATATATAGATAGATATAAGAATATATTATTTTTTAAATTGACTTTGAACTAAATTATATATCTATCTTGTCTGTGGGGTCTTGGTTAAACGGTGATGAGGCGGGCTGTTATAACACTCATCACAAGTTCAATTCCCTTCCCGAATCGGGGTTATGTATCTGGACATGTCATGAAAATGAAGTAAACAAAAAACAAAAAAAGTGAAAAGTACTACCAAACTTACAAAAAAAATAAATAAATTATATATCTATCTTGGAAATATAAAGAATGTGTATTATTCTTAAATAAACCGCCGGTTTTAGTGCTTCCACCCCAAGCTCAACCTTAGCTCACCCATTTTGCTCTACTTAATTTGCCTCAAATGCTTGCCCATCCAAACCTAAACAACAAGTAGGAACAACAAGGTTTACAATGGGGAAACATATTCTCCAATTTATGTTGTGAAGATACATGGGATCAATTTTAGCTTGGGAAGAGTACTCTCACACAGTCATCCTCCATCTCCACCTGGGGAGGTTGAGGAGAAAAAGAAAGAAATCAATACTCATATCAAACAACCTCCTTTTCCTCAGCGTTTGATCCATTCTAGTTAGCACACCTCAGAAGAGACTAAACTTTTGGGAGAACTAGAAAATTTGTGTGTGAAAATATCCTTTCTCCATTGACATTAACGATGTTCCTATTTACAATAGGCTCATCAAAGAAAAATGCTTTAAATCTGTTTTTTTTAAATGTAAATTGAGACTTAGATTTTGAATAAATTATTTTTGAAAATTGTATGAATAAAAAATTCAAACTTCAAATATTATTCTTTAATTTATAAGTAATTTTCTTAATGAAAAGGAAGGTTTTGAATATTTTATGGAGTGGATTAATAAATAAAGGTGATGTTTTAATTTTTTTTTTAATTGTTGTTGGTGTGAATAGGATATATGAAGTTTTAAAATGTAAAAAAGATGGAGAAGGTTAAATATTAAAATTTTAACTAATAATAAATTGAAACATTAAATGATAAATTTTAAATTTATATATTAAATAACAATAATTTGCTTATTATAAATAAATAAATAAATCTTTCTAGTTATACTAGTTGTTGTTCTAACAATTAGTTTGAACTTCTCTACATTTATTTAAGATTAATGATTGGATCTGATCTTTCATCTAGTCTTTAAGATGAACCATTCTAGTTGGTGTGACGTACATCATTATACAACTAACAAAAAAAATTAAATTTTTTACATTATCCAACATTTAACTAATTATATTATTGCAATTCTTATATTTCAATTCAAAAAAAAATAATTTTTTTACATTATCCAACATTTAACTAATGATATTATTGCAATTCTTATATTTCAATTCACTTACGAGCTCATACCTTTTCCTTTTCTTTTTACACTATCATAGCAATAAAAAGATTGGGTAAATTATTACAATTTCAAAGGTGGAAACTTTTCAACATATGCGAGACACTTGGAATTTGATTCGGCTGTGTTTTCATTTTAATTCATACAGTACACAAGATCCTTAGTAATAATGCGATAAGGACGATATATTTATTGTCAATGTTATATTAATCTTGGTTATTTCATAGAATAATGGGTTTCGGCGGAGATCTGTGTATTTATTTTTGGATTAGATAGCATTGTACATGCCATTACACCAACTTAACTTCGGTTGACAACTGTGAGGAATTCACGCCCTTGGATTACATAGGTTTGAATTTACGGTGGAGTTTTGTTTGAGTACCTGATTAGGTTATTGACTTCCCCAAACCCTAACAGTTTCTTTTTAATTGTTGTCGTCCTCCGCCGCGTAGCTCTACAACTCTGCCTCGGCCTGCCGCTGTTAACAGGCATGCCTTGGCTCTGCTCGGCTCCGTATAGTTTTTCATGGCTCAACACGGACATGTAAACTCATCAGTCAAAGTTTACCCTTATCTTTGTTTTTGGGATGAGTTGCTATTCAATTAACAAGGGTTCCTCAGTTATTTTTTTTCACTGGTCAGATAATGTCTCTATGAATTGTGCCTACGCACAGTTCTTTACATGAGTTATGATTTTTCTTTAAAAGGCGTTTTCATTTTTGCTCTGCCAGGCCTGGTAGTTTACTTGCGGTTAAGCAACTCCAGCTCCCCTGCCGAGTTCCCTCATCGAGTTAATAGGTAAGCCGAGATAGTTTTAAGTTGTTTGAGTTCTTTGAATAAGTTACACGCCATCCTATGGTTGCGAGAACTGACTTTCTTCCGTGGCTTTGTCCACAAAAGTTCACCTTCAAACCTGTGCAAGCATCTTTACACAGGTAAAAGCTTACATTGTCTTTTGCTTTTCTTCATGTTTGTTCGCTAGTTGATAGCATAGTCGACAGGGTATTTTGTTAATGATTTTCTTACCCTTGTTTTCTTGTGTAAGTAACCGCCATGGCTCAAGCATTGAGGTTAGCTCTTTTGGGATGTTCGATTTCGGTCTTCTCCGACTCTTTTCACTTGTCCCTTTAGGTACCATTCTTCACTGTAGGGATTGTTAAGTTCTCGGTTGCAGAGACCTCTGCTCCAGCCTTGAAGGCACTCATGGCAACGTGAGCTATGGATTAGTTTTATGGCTACATGCCACTATGTTAATTTCTGTTTTGAAACATTCAGGGCTTCACCTTTCTTGTGACTACATATGAAATTTGTGACATTGTCTTTTGATCAAAACTGGATCATGGGCCAAAATGATAGCTCAAAATTCAAAATGTTCGGAAGTGTGCTGAACCTGAGTGGCCAGAAAGGTCTCGTCGTTGCAATTCGGGCACCACAAACAGTTTAAAAAAACGACATCATATGAAGAAGTTATCACAGTTTTAAAAGTCCAATAAACTGCAAAAAATGGACTTTGACTAAGTTTGCCTTGGAATTTTTGAAAATTAAAAAAGAGAATATTCTAGGGAACATTATTGGAATATTCCTTGGAATATACTTTATGGTCCAATGGACGCTTGATAAGTGGCATCATCTGAATGGATATTGGGTTGACTTTTTGAATTTCAGACCAATCAGGAGCCACCACGTAGGAGGCCCAGAGGCCACCACGTGGCCCAGGTCTGGTCTTGTAAAAATTTTGGAGCCTGCGAGAATCGAACATCCAACCTCTCGATAGCATGCCCGCGACTTACCGTTGGACTATACATTATTTCTTAACACTATGGTGGCAGCAGTCTCCGTTATCGTGAATGGAGTTATACGTTGGGGGTTTGGGGGGTCACCCCCGAGGGGCCAACCCCCACCATATGGCCTTGCGCCAAAAAACTGTGGCCTCCAACACAACCGATGGTTACAACAAAATTTATCCCAAACAGTTTATATATTTATCACATGGGCAGTTGTAATGTATGCAACGGGTTCAGAGTTTTTAACTCCAACATTTAATTTGACTGTGGTGATTCTGGGTCATTTGCCCACATTATCCACTCCCCTTAACCATCAAGGTTAGTTAACAATTTATATGGTGGGATTTGGAGCAACGCCCTAACTTTAGGGATTTTTATTAAATATAACTTAAGTTAACTCCAGTGCTCCAGTTTTGGTGGAGCTGAGGTAGGGGTTACCGTGAAAAATTGGTTTTGGCTCTATATTGAGCTAGGGTGAACCAATTTTGGAGTGCCAATAGTCAATTGCGACTATCTCCAACATTAAAAACTCAATGGAGTAGGTTTCAGAGCCATCATAGATCTTCTAAATAGATTTTTGCATCAATGAAGTTCAAGGGGCCGCTAGGGCCACCAAGAGGTAGCAACAGTTTGAGGCCTAGCCAGGGGAGTTAGAGGCCTTATTCAGAGATACAATAGTAATTTCTATATATTTCAGATGTTATGAATCTAATGAGATGGTTTGTAGAGCCTTTATAGGACTTTAGAAAGCTGAAAATCTTCAGTGAAGTTCCAGGGGCCATTAGTGCCAACTTTTGCCAGCAGTAGTTTGGGGCCTAGCCAGGGCAGCTAAAGGCCTTATGCAGCGAACCAATAGCCATTTTTTACTGTAATCAACATTATAAATCCATTTGCAGATGTTTCAGAAGTTGTTGAGGAATTCTATAGGTCAAAAACCCAAAAAAGAAGTTTTTAGTGACCTTAGTGCCAGGGGGTACCGACAGGTGTTGGAGGCAAAACCGGAGCAGCTGGAGGCCATTTTTGATGAAAGAATAGTCTATCTTGACTATTTCAGACATTTTGAAACCAATGAAAGTGGTTTCAGAACATTTTGATAAATTCTAGAGCTCTAAAAGTTGAAGGGAAGTTTTGGACAGCCCTGGCCAAAGCCTGGAGGATAGCCTAGTTTGGGGATGTAGTGCTCGTTTTGAGTAATTTATTAGTTGATATTTGGTTTCTGATGTGTGCTAGATACAACAAGTGTGGTTTCAGTGACAGAAACATAATTCTGAAGGAGTTAGTGCCAAGGAGAAGCTCACTGTAGCTCAGTGCATCGACAGAAGGAATCACATCTAAGGGAGCCTAAAGCTCTTTGCAGAGTTTGGAAAGCCATAAGAGGGATATAGATGGTATTCTTAGCCCTTTGGATTAGTTCAGTATCCATTGTATTTAAGTGTGGAACTTGTAAAAGAAACCCTCCCATAATCCCAAAGAGCCAAGTCAAGATGACAAAGATCAAAGGAGACGTAGCCCACGAGATTCAAGTGAAATCCTAGATTAATTTTGCTGTTGTGTTTGAATTTTTTATTGCTGCATTATGTTGTTGTTATACATGTTAAATTTCAACAAGAACAAATGAACTTAAGACACATAAACAGTTAAAAAATGATACACCACTTTCAAGTAATAATTCCGCATAATGTCAAGTACAAGCTAGATCATTTATTTGTTTAGCTGAGTGGGAGGTTCTTAAAATACATTACAAGTTATCCATGCTATTTTCAGATCATCTTTGGACTATAGTTTAATCCTATTTTACTCGGTATTTATGGTTCGGTCTTATGGGAGATTAACCCTCGGACTCAGTAACTTTTATTTATATTTTAATTCGTATACCAGAAGTTATTTTACTTCTTTACATATGTATCATCATTTTGAGTATCTTCTGCATTTTACTTCTTTACATATGTATCATCATTTTGAGTATCTTCTGCCTCACAAATACTGATGCTTTATGTTATATGAAATGGATTTCTTCTTTTTCATATTTTCAGGAATGGTAAAAACCGTTTTTCCAGTTTTCTGTATATATGTATATTATGTGTTTCTAGTTTCTTTTTTAATAGCCTTTAATGATTGTTTGAATTAGACTAGCTTATCTCCTAGAGAACTAGAGTCTAAACTCCGAGCTACTATATTAATTTGGCATGGTAGTTCATCGTCTTTGTAATTCTTGTTTTTACGATGGAGATTTTGGTTTTGGGTGCATACTACACATGCAAACCTTGATATTTTCCCCTTTATCGTTATATAATGTTTAGAGACAGGTTTCACTTCTTTCTAGGTATTAGTACTGAGTTTACTTTTCTTTCAATTTTAAATGAAATGTCTGGACCATTCTATTCGTGTATATCATAGGTACAGTTAACGACCAACTCAAGGTTCAGAGTTTCGACTCTAAAACTCTAAGTTAACAATTTTCTGTTTAACTTACTGATATCAGGGGTTCTAGTTATTTTCAACTGTTTTCTGTAAACACGAATTTCTTTCCTTGAGGATACAAAACCAGAACTTGCATAAATACGATTTTTCTCGCACGATCTAAATATTTAAGGGTTTATCTAGTTCCTCTGGTTACTTTAAGGAATACACAGATAAAACACTTATCTAACGTTTAATGTGGAGAATTCATTATTTCATAAATAAAGAAAAATAATTGTAACAAGAAATACAAATAACTAGACAACATATCTCGTACATAGTTTTCCAGTAACTTGTTTACTTATCTGTTTTCTAGACCTTGTTGATGATTTCCTCCCTACCATGAGAGAGGTAATTACATCCTCATCTCCCCTCGTGCTGCACACCTGAGATAAGTAGGTTGACAGAGATTTCGGAAGAGGCCTCGAGACCCCAAGTCCAATCTTCTTTTCTAGGAATTGTAGGAATAGTGAGTGTCTCCACTGGTCACCACCAGCTCAGGAAAACATCACTCTCTTTCCTTCCTCTCCTTAGCCACAGAATAGAACCTCTTTTCCTCACTAGGATGTACCTTTATCCTCAGAGAAAAAGGTAAATGTTTGAATTGTTTTTCTGTTCAACTACGTCTCATTTCTTTGAATACTTTTATCATCAATGTTTTTACTTTTTATGGAACCACTATTCCTTGATTAATTTTATATCAACAAAACCATAATTAATTCATGTTCATCATGAGATCTTTTCCTCAAAAGAAATAAATGTCTTAGTCTCTTAAAAATAAAATAACATAACAATTAGCACTTAAGCCAACTGTCACAGTTGGTCAAGAACACTACAAAAAGATATATGGAAAATTAGTGTGGATCATAGAAGCATGAATTCAAAAATTAAAACATTTTTAAGTAATGATAAATTGAAGCCTTACTTCACTTATTCACAATTAAATTTTTATTCACACTGATTTTTTTAATATAAAATATGGTTTGTGGAAAAACCATAAATCAATGATAAGTTTGAACTCTTTATCTCTATATTAAAAATAGGTTTTTTATTTACATGTAACTTTTTAATGTATAGAATTTGTAGGGTTTTATTAGGGTTTATGTAAAATGTGTTTTGTGAATTTTTGTATAATAAATGTCCTTTTAAGATTAAAATACAGTTTGATTTGGATAGTCATTTTTCCCATATTTAAAAGAGCTAGCTTTTGATTAATAAGAAAAAAGATAGAAAAAACAAATTAAATGATAAAATTTTACCCAGCTATGTTACTTGAGTAAGTACACCAACGAACTTATTAAAATAAAATAAGATTTATGAATTTGTAATGATGAAAGATGATTGTAAGAACAAGAACAAATTTATTAATAAAATGAGATTTATGAATTTGTGATGATGAAAGAATAATTTTACGAACTACTTTTAATATAAAAGATATGTAAGCAAGATGTTTAACTTTTATAGTCTTAGAAAATATTTTAACGTCTAATATCAACTTCATATATATCTATATATAGAGAAAAATGTTTATATATATATATAACATTAAAATATTTTCTTCACAAGTAAAATGAGGTTATGAGATTTTAGGAGATCATTAATAAATAAATGATAAGTTTAAAGTGTCCATGTTTTGATCAAAGATTATCTTTTTCCTTGATGCATTTTTTGAGGTTGAACAATGTCCATCCAACATCATATTGAATTGTTTAATATTGAACCATATCCATCCAACTCATACCCAAATCTAACACTTTCCTATTTCTAAAGTTGTACATATTTTTGTTCACATTTCTATCAAAGATTTTAATTATATATAATTTAAGAATAGATCAAACATTATACTTAACCCTTTCCTATTTCTAATATTGAATATACTTTTGTTCATAATTTAAGAATGACAAATATTCTTTATATTTGTAGGACATGGGGTATGTATTTAGACATGATGATGAAGATGTAGTCCTACTAAACTAAAAAAAATCTATTATTTATGTAAATCTGATTTTTTCAATGTAAATTTGGAGCTTGTGAGATTTTGTTTATGAACAAATAATTAAAAAAAAATTAACATTTATTTAAATCTGATTTTTTTAATGTAAATTTGGAGCTTGTGAGATTTTGTTTATGAATACATAATTTTTGTAAATTATATAAATAAAAAATTTGAATATATTATAATATTTAAGTAAATTTTAATGTAAAAGATTTGAATATTCTATGAAGTGAATTAATAAATAAAGAAATATTTTAATATTTTATGAAGTGAATTAATCAATAAAGAAATATATAAATATTTTAGTTAATTTTTTTAAAATAAAAGCTATGTTTTAATTTTATTTTTTTTATGTGAATAGGATTCACTGAGTCTTAAAATGTAAAAAAGAAAAACCAGATTAAATTTTAAAATTTTAAATAATAATAAATTTAAACATTCTTAACTAATGATTAATCGAAACTTTGCACTAATTATTCACAATTAGTTTTTTACACACTTAATTTTTTTCTATTTATTTTGATTAATGTTTATGCTTTTTTTTTAATTAAATGTTTATTTTCCAAATTCAATAAAACTAACTCAGGACTATGTAAATAGAATAAAAAGATAGAAATAAATTATTAACCACCTTGAAAAAAACTATTTTATCTATAACTTATTTTTTTAAATGTGAATAAATTTTGTGAATTTCTATATATAAAATGTCTTTTTAAAATTAAATATAAATAATAATTTAAAAAACTTAAATATAAAATAAAATTGTAATTTTTTTTGTTTATAAACTATAATTTTAAAAAACTACAAATAAATAAATAAAAAATTAACTTCAAACAAGTAACGTTTTATTGTAATAATAAAAAAAGTACATCAACCTAAACTTTCCAAAACTTTCCAAAGCATATAAAAGATCCATAATTACTTTGAAATCTTTACCTTTACTTTCAAATATTTACCTTTACCTTTTTAAGAGACCACACCGTGCATGATCCTTTGTATTGCTTGATGAATAGCTCTTACATTAGAAGACTCTAGCTCGAATGGAATGTCAGCTCCCAAAGTTGGGAAAGAACGGGAAAGCTAGGAAAATGAGGTAGCCCCTCAACAAAGAAAGGAACTGCCGAACTAGAGAGGTCTTCGGAACGGCGAAACCTTGAAACCCCCATTCCAAAAGTTCATAAAATTTTCAATTTATTAAAAATCCCAATAAATTCCTCTGAAAAAATTTATATATATATATATATATATGAAAGGGGCAGATTAAATATATATATATATATATATATGAAAGGGGCAGATTAAGATCCCAATTCGAGAAGCCCATAAAATTTTCAATCTATTAAAAATCGCAATAAATCCCTCTGAAAAAATCATATATATATGAGAAAGGGGCAGATTAAGATCCCAATTCCAGAAGTTCATAAAATTTTCAATCTATTAAAAATCGCAATAAATCCCTCTGAAAAAAGTCATATATATAAAAAAAGGGAAGATTAAGATACAATGACAAAGACACCTTCTGCCATTATATATCTCCGTTGAGTTAGACGCCTTCTGTCATTTTAAGCTACAGATCTCTGCTAAGTTCTAGCTCTCCTGCTACTTCCATGCCCAATTCGTTCTGGATTTCTGCTATTTACTCCCGCAGAAATTACAGAGAATGCTATCCACTCTATGCCATAACAAGGCGTTAGTTTTAGTTGCAGAAACTTGATAAGGGGCGGCTATTTTTCAAAATTCACTTCCGCTCAATTAAAAAGCATTATTTCATTTGTGCAACTGATTATAAAACATTGGGCATAGTATGTGATGTGTTTGTGTACTGGTGGATGGCATCACTTCCACCACCCGCCAAAAGCATGCGACATTCACGGATATCAAAAGGAAGTCGAAGAAAGGTAAGTGGAGACACTGCCGGAAACCGGTTGAGTTGTTAGCCATGGCATGTATGTGAAACAACTTGCCATAGGCGCATTAAATGCCCTATGGCAGGCTGGTTATTGCTTGCCTACAAGGCGCTGCTTGTATGGAAAATTCTTCTTATTCAGAGTCCATGTATTTCAAATTCTCCTTAAATATTGTGAATCGATGGAATGCTCATTCTCATCCATAGTTTTGGTTGAGCGATGTCGAATCACCTACTTATCATACCTAAGGTCTTCCTTTGGACTCAACGATAAAGCCCTAGAAATACTCGCTAGTATGAAAAAAACAATAATTAATCGATATAATTCACGTAAATGAGCGTAACCCGAAGAGGCTCTGAATGTAATGCGCACGGAATCCAATGACATCATTAGTGCCGTATAACTAGCCAACTTTCCGGCCATGATTCGTTAAGAGAGAACATTTAGTTCATGCCACCATGGGTGAAATATTATTTATGGTCGAAGTTAAGCGGCACACATGAATTTTATAAAATAGAGAATACGAATTAATTTTAAAAAGATGGTGTTGGAAATATCTGGTTGCTGTTGGTGGATTAAATAATAATATTTAACTAAACCATGAACTTCACAATTAAAAGGAATACTATTATTTGATTAAGTTGATGAAATATTTTTAGATGTGAAATTTACGGTTTAATTAAATATTATTATTAGTATATTATTTCACAATATACCAATATTATTAATTGTTATTATTTGTGTACAAAATTTCATCAATTTAATTAAATAATAATTAAATATTATTATTTGTATATTTAATTATTTAATTAAATATAATTAATCAAATAATATTGATTAAAATATTATTTTAAGCATATTTTGATTTATATTATTAACTAAAATATGCTTATGACTTAGGGATAATGACCTACTTATAATAAGATTCAATCAACATCATTTTAGTGTTGTCTTTTCTAATCCCTTTAAGCATATTTTGGAATGTCAAGTCCTTTCAATCCTTCTTACTAAAGATCTTAGAAAGGATAAGAAAATACAACATTGAAGTGATATTTCACATCTAAAAGGACTTGATTAAATAATAATATTTAATTATTTTATTAAGTTGATGAAGTCTTTTTAGTTGTGAAATTCATTGTTTAATTAAATATTATTATTTGTATAAAAGACTTCATCAACTTAATTAAAAAATTAAGGTTCTTATTTTTATATTTAATTATTTGATTGGATATAATTAATCAAATAATATTAATTAAAATATTAGTTTAACAATATTTTAATTAATATTACTAATTAAAATATGGTTAATGACCCACTCATAATAACCCACATACAATAATATTCAATCACTTTATTGCTATATTTTCTAATGCTTTTAAGCATATTTTGGAATGTCAAGTCCCTTCACTCCTTTCTACGAAAGATCTTAGAAAGCATTAGGAAAGACTTTCACACCTAAAAGGACTTCATCAACTTAATTTATTAATTAATGTGAAATTAATTAATTAGTAAAACTAAAGTCTAACATTCACATATGTTTTGTAAAATCCAACTAATTAAATTAAATTAATTAATTTAACATGAATCACACATGTTTTATAAAAAGGAAAAAAACAAAGAAATTGTATTGATAATTTTGTTTTGTTTTTCCATCATATGTGTGTGTGTGTGTGTGTGTGTCTGTGTATCCAAAAATGTAGATATTTATTGAAGTTTAGGTAATGAGTGTGCAGAAGTGAAGTTCGAATGGAGACAAAAACAGAAATAATATATAAAGTAGGCATAAATAAGTGTATATGTGGGAAATATATATTTTTTGTAAGAAGCCAAGAAGTTAGGCACATAAATAACTAAGTGTGAAGTTTAGGAGCCATTGAGGAGGAAACCATGTCAAGCTTGTAAATGAAGAAGAGATATTGTTATGATGTACAATAGCTAAGACCTTTGCACTATTGAGAATTGAACAAATTTCAAAAGTTGTGAAGGTGAAAAGGGAAAAAGAGAGTGAATTTAGATTAGTTCCTAAGAGCATAGTAACAAATAAAAGTGTTGGCTTGGCATAAAGAAAGTGAAAGTTAGCTTAAAGGACAACACATTTTCTTTCAAAAGGGTTTTCCATGAGAAAAATATATAGAAGAATTTCAAGAAATTTAGTTTATGAAATGAGAATCTCAATGTGATTCTATCAGAAGAGAATTGAAAAGTCCAAGAAAAAGGTTCATGAGAGTAAGTGATATGTCCAAAGGGAAACAAATCGATTTAATGCAACTAATTCAATGTGTTTATTATTAGTGCAACTGCATACACCATTTATTAGCATTAGTGTTGTATTGATAGTAAGTAGATCACATCTCAATATTAAATAAATTTTACTTTGTTTGTTATTCAATTGAATTTAACAAGTGCCTAAATAAATAATATATCTCCTTTAGATGAAATGACAATTGAATGTGATAAGGTTGTTTATTTTCTATATTTTGTAGGATCAATTATTTTACACAAACACACACACACACACACACACACACACACACACATATTCAAGGAAAACTAAAATATAATACTTGGGTGCTCTAGGAACTATAAAAAAAAAACGTTATCTCGAGATATATTTATTCAACGTCTTTCAATATATATATATATATATATATATATATATATATAAGTGTGTTGTGAGTATGTGCAATCTTCTTAACACACAAACACACACACACACACACACACACACACACACACACACACACACATACAAATAAATTATAGGACTAAAAATAAGATATAATAGTAGGGTGCTCTAGGCAATATCCAAAAAACACCATATGCAGATAGATTTCTTCAAAGTCTTTTATGATAGATCTTGAGTAACCTAAAGGATATAATTGGATATTTTTTTTAATTTTTAGGCTAGTGGAGGGGATATTAATTTTTTACTTGGAGGCTTTCTTTCAAACAATGAATTACTACATGTGAATCACCCATGTCCTAAAGCTTATCAATACCTTTTTCCAAAAAATATTTTAGTAAGTAGTATAAGGCATTGAATTCTGCTAGGTTTTTTTTTCCCCCTCCTATATTACATTTGAATAGAAATATGTGTGTCTATGAAATATAGAATGAAGAAAATCCCACTAATAAAACCCAAGCTTTGACAAGCCCCATAAAAATATCCCAAGCTAAATAATTTTCAACTATATGTTTGATGTAATTGTCTATGGTATAACGATTATAGTTACCTTATAATATATAAATGAAGCATTAACGTAGGAAGCTACTTGAAATGTAGGCATCAAATTTTATTCAAACAAAACATAGTTTGAAGTTATTAAAATCTCTCCCATAACTAGGAATGGGATTACCCTGAATCACTTTATAAATTTCCAAGTAAGCCAAACATTAAACCATATATCTATGGATTCATATTTAAAATGGTTTTGGATACTCACAAACTCTTTGTCGGCAAGTGACCACACATAACATGGAGAAGCAGTTACCATTAGCGAAAACAAAGGCAACAGAGAAATAGTTAAGACAGAAAAAAAATAAGGGCAGAGTCCTGAATGAGGTTGGGTCAATTCATGCGTGCTTTTATGTTGAGTTGTGAATGTTGAAGTAGGTCTAGTCGTGAACGTGGGGCAAACATTTCACGGAAAAAGAAGAAATGACCGGGCGCAACCAAAAGCAGCAAACCACGACAGGCGAGCAATGAGGACCGTTGATCCAAGTAACTCTTAATGACGGAGATTAAAATCGCAATCGAAAATTGCACGTGTTTCAAAACTGGCGCAAACGGTAAAAAATAAAGAGGCCGAAGTGCGATGTGCGATGGTGGTGGGGCCCAATCACCTGACACACTTCTTTTCATTCCATTTCCCTTGAAACTCACTAAAACCTTACCTTTTCTACGTTTTTGTTTCATTCCTCTACCTTTCCTTCTTCGCCACTATATCATTGCTTCTCCACTTTTCCTGTCTCCCCGATCACGATTAAAGTGGGCCAGTCCCCCTGACATGTCACCCCTTCCTCCCCGGCACTTCTCACCTCACATCCTTTAATGTTTACCATCGTTGTTTAGCATTAAATCTTGCGATCTCCGAGCGGTGGTCAAGTCCCACCGTCCTCCACGTCATCCTTTTTTCTCCCCACCACCCATCGTAGATCACATATTATAACCATTCACATCGCAACTAAAACTTAAAACTTGCGATTGTTGATTTGCGATATATTGCATCGCACAAGTTTTAACTTACCATTTAAAAAACCCACAACCTGTTTCGTTTAGCTTACGATGTAGTTGAGTCCCACCATTTTCCATGTCACTTCTACCTCATCAGATATCGCTCTGTGCAGATCTTAGCACTTACCCTTTTTTGTGCACTAGTAAAACCTTCCAACTGCAATTTGTGATGGGAGCAACGCCCCACCATTACTCCCGCCATTCCCATTCATTGGCACACATTCCATTACCACTAAGCCTTCTGCATCTCTTTGTCACTTCCACTCCACCCCAATACACCCGACGGTCCTTAACACATTTCAGTGCCTCCCCCCCCCCCCCCCGGCTTTCGAAATTTAACTATTAAGGGGGGGGGGGGTTGTTGTGAAATAGGTAGTTTTCATTACCAACCACTCCTCCATGTGCCTTCCTCCCATCATTTCGCACCGCCCCTATGATACCGTTTACCACTTGGGACCCCCTCCGAAATCTGATTTCGAGTTCGTTGTTCAAATACAACACGTGATTTTGCGTGGAACATGTAGTGGTGGTTTATTCAGTTTTCCAAGGAGTCCTCCACTAAAGAGTCAGGCACGTGAAATACAACTGGCCACTTCACAATGGAATGAGTGGAAATCATAAGACTGAGGGAGTGGAGGCTTTCAAGTACTATATGGAATCATACGATGACATCCAGCCTGCCCACCTATGACCACTCCTCTCCATACCATCTGAAGGCTCCCATAATTTGGCCTCCATGATCAACTACATATGTGATGTTTACTATTTGATTTTGACATTTTGATGCTGAAGTCTCAATTTCACCCATTACTATTTTAATTTTCTCCATACAGAAGTAATTGCTATATGTACGCTCTGCAAGTTAGGTAGGATATTTTTATTTCATAGGTATGTGTCGATAATAAATGATTAAGACCGTAGACCCTCTGGGGACTCTATATGTAGTGACTTCTAAGGTGAAAAAAAGTTTTTGGTTCCGGTTCTAGAATTTGGAAGAATTTTGTTGTAGTTTTGTATGACTGTGCTCCTTGTGCTCTGAGATACCTTGTTGGCTCTAGGGGTCCTGACCCAGGTTCAGAGTTTAAGGTTTGCTAACAAACCCCTATACTACTGGCCCTTTCGGCAGTGACCTGCTTGCGCATGTCAAAGTCTCACCCGAAGCAGTATGGGTGGTTGTTGGAACCAGGTTTCCACACCCTGAGAGAGGATAGGTAAGCCAAGCAGAGCTGTGTTTGGCGGTATAATAACCTGATCACCTATCTTAGAACTGGATCTATAGTTCTCCTTCACATCTATGTGTGCAAGATCAATTATACTTAGTATGCTAAATAAATCATATAATTTCTAAAAAAATAGTGCAAGATTACATAAGACATAATAGAACATACTCCAGCTGAGTAGAAACACTAAACACAAGATTTCTTGTAGCTTCAATGCTGCATTATGTATAACACAATAGCTATCAAATATTCACATCAAAAGTACACATAGATTCAGCTACTCAACAACAGTTACTCAACAACGGTTCTCATTCATTAATCCTTCCGCCTTCTACAATACCCAAACTAGAACCAGCAGACACAAAGAGCAAGGGTATACACGTTAGCAGACTTGGGATCTCCGCAGACATAGCCACATAAGTCCTTTCCTTAAAAACCCAAACATAACTACTAAGCCACAATTTACCATCTCATCATCTTCTTTCCTTGCTAATTCAAAATGTCTTTCTATTTATAACTCATCTAGCCTAATCCTTCCTATGGTCCACAAAACATGGCTTGCGGACTCGTGGTCTACCCTTGACCCGTTATAATTACTTCGAGGCTTCACCCACCCCAAAACCCCCGTGTCAGACTAATTATACTAAAAAATATACAAATCGGACCAGCCACTCTTTGTAGGAGACCCTCTTCCAACAACCCCCAACACAATCTTGTGACTCGTCCCGAAATAACGTGGTCGTGGGTCCGCTAATTGTGTCCCGGAGCTTTCGATTATCCCGATCAGCATGCGTATTCCATCTATGCCTCACGCGCCCTTCTATCCGGTGGCCGATTCTCGCTTGAGACAACTATTCTAGCCATAGCTGGTTTAACCTTGTATGGCGGAGCCAAACCGGCCATTGACATATCCCTCGCAATACATCACCGGTGTAGGGTAGCGAACCTAATCGTTTCCACCATCTCGTGACCTTAACAAGGTAGGGACCAAATTGCTGCCATCTAATTCTCTCTTGGGTGTTTCAAACCTGCTATCGTATAAGAGGACTAGATCACCTTCTACAAATGTCTTTTGGGGAATATGATGATCATGCCAAGCTTTATCGTGAGCCTTCTGAACCTGCTAATGAAAGTTATCAATGAAACGATCTTCTTCCAATGCCAAAAGTTGTGCAAGGCGTTCTTCCATGATGTTAGGTTCTGCCATATTTATAAATGCTACGATATGTAGACTAGGAACAATGTATTCTATTGGCATAATGGCCTCTTTGCCATAGACCATCCGAAAGGGGGTCCTTCCTGTTAGCTTCTTGTAGGTTGTTTGATAGGCCCACAGAACAAAGGGGATGTGTACGTCCCAATCACTACGATCAGCATTGTAGACCTTGGTCAATGCCTATTCTAAGATTTTGTTGAAATCCTCGACCGCCCCGTTTGCCTATGGATGATACAGTATATTTTTTGCGTGATAGATCCGGAATTCCTCATTCAGGGCTTGTATCGTTTCATTAACGAAGTGCGTGCGTCTGTCACTCATTAGGATCTTTGGGCACGCAAATATGGTCATGAGTTTCTCAAAGATGAAGTGTGAAATGGTATCTGCAGTACAATCCTTTACCGTTTGTGCTTCGGCCCATTGAGTGACATAGCCAGTGGCACTAATAATGTAGCGCACACCTATCTTCTTTCCTGGAGGATTAATTGGTCCTACAAAATCAATGGCCCATTTTTCAAAGGCCTGCAAAGATATTTGAGGTTGTAATGGAATTTCATCTCTTTGTGAGGGTCATCCTGTGTGCTGACACGTATCGCACAATTTACAATAGTCATGAGAATCATGTTATAGGGTAGGCCACCATAACCCGGCTCTCAAGATCTTTTGTGACGTTTCCTTTCCTGCATAGTGGCCTCTTGCAACGCCTTCGTGTGCCTCTGCCAAGATGACATGTCGTTCATGTTCCAGGATGTACCTGCACAGTACTTCATCAAAGCCTAGTTTGTATAATTGGCCGGAAATGATAGTAAAGTCTGCCGCCCGAGGAACAAACTCCTTCTTCTGTTGTACCGAATATTCTGCGGGGGCCACATCTGTAGTCAGGAACTGAATGATATCAGCGAAGTGTGCGTCAATGACCTTAATGGTGAATAGCTGCGCATCCGATAATCCTTACTTCAAGTTAGTGGGTTCTTCGCCTATCTCAATGCGAGACAGATGATCAGGACCCGCATTCAGCCTTCCTGGCTTGACTATGATTTCAAAATCATATTCCTAAAATAGCAACAACCATATGAAAAATCCTCCTCCCCAACATAGGCTTGTTCATAAGGTATTTTAAATTTGAATGATCGGTAAACATCTTAAAGTGTCCTCCCAACAAATAGTGTCAATATTTCTGTAATGCGTATACCATAGCTAGCCCTTCTCATTTGGTGGTGGAGTAGTTGCGCTCTGCACCAGAGATCTTTCGAATAGAAAAGGAAATCGGGTGATCAATATCTCCCTCCCCAAGCTGAGTTAGGACAGCGCCCAAGGCGATTCCTAATGTATCCACATGTAAATGAAATTCCTTCGACCAATCAGGAAATATTAATATGGGTGTAGAGACCATATTCTCTTTGAGTAGCTCAAAACTCTTCTGACATTCATCATTCCAAAAAAAGGAAACATCCTTTTTAAGTAGTTTCTCCATGGGTGTTGTGATTAGTGCATACCCCATGTGTCCAAGAATCGATCATAGCTGTTTCTCCATTGTTGGGACTAGAATTTTATAATTACTGCTACCTTCGCATGATCAACCATCAACCCTTGTCGGCATACTATGTGTCCAAGCAAGATTCCAAAAGGCACACAGAAGATACACTTCTTGATACTCAAGGAAATATGGTGCTTTCGACAGGCATCCAACACCATGCACAGGTTGGAGACATGCTCCTTTAGGAAGCCGAATACCATCCAGTCATCGAAATAAACTTCTAGAAACTTATGGATGAACTCCTTGAATGCGACAACTACTACTCTTGAGAAGATAGCAGGTGCGTTCTTGAGACCAAAGGGCATGATCGTATACTAAAATGATCCCCATTATGTTGTGAACGTAGTTTTACTGTGATCTTCAGGTGTGATTCGGATCTGCTGGTACCCAGAGAACCCATCGGTAAAGGAATATGCTTCCTGTCTGCCCACGTTATTAAGGATTTCATCTGAGAAAGGCGTAGGGAAGGGGTCATGTACACAGGCGTCATTTAACTTGCAGAGGTCCATGAAAATTCATATCTCCCCCTTTGTTTTCTTCTCCTGGATGACCATCAGACTTACCCAATCCGACTGTTCAACCAGTTCAATGATACCAACAATAAGCATTTTGTCCAGTTCTTCTTTGACCTTTTGCTTATATTTAGGGTTAAGCTGGTAAGGTCGATGCTTGACGAAGTGCGCCACTGGTTTCAGAGTGATTTACATAGTGCCTAGGTCCCCCGTGATTCCTTTGAGCTCAGAAAAATTCATTGGGAATAAATCTTGATATTCCATAAGTAGCTCGGCAATTTGACCTACAGTTCCTTCGACCCAATAGTCCCCAAGTTTGGCCAACTTAGGATGTTATTCCATCCCGATATTAATTTTTCATAGCTTGAGAGGCTGGGTAACATCAATATTCTGTAGCGGGTGTCCAGTAACTGTACGTTCTCCCTCGGATACTGGGACAAAGACGTTTCAAGGATTATCTTCCTCTTCTTCGATTGCCAAGCTCCAATAGTTGACTATGTCTTGCATCTGTGCTTCCCATGTCATGACTTTCGGCGCGGCATGATGGTGCGAGTTTCTAAATACAAAAGCATCGATGTCCTGTAGAGCTTCTTCGAGCACCTGCATCCCCCCAACCAGCCTGAATGTTCCTAGAAAGTCATCTTTTAGTTTTTCCCAGTGGTAGTGCACCGATGTAGCTCTGCATCTAAATACCATATGATGGGGATATGCCCCAAAGCATGAATAAATAGATGAACCCACTCTTCTATAGTCTGGTTGGACCATTTGTCTATATAGGTGAGTAGGTGTGCATGGGGATCTCCTAGTCTGAGGAACGTCTTGGTACGTACATCAACCGGGGGTGAAAACCGCAGGATCGTCATATCCTGACATTCCTCCCAATCCTGGAATGATTCCTTGTGGGTGTCCCACCATCGCGCAGGTGTTCCTTACATAGCTAGATTTAGGGCCCATAGCCTTCATTCCCGTGGAGCCACAACTTCCAGTGTCCTCAGGAACTCCTTGACGCTACCGGACTCATAGGGTAGATCTCTTAAATCTAAGGAAATTTAGTAGAAGTCCCTTGTGACTCGAAGACATCATAGCGTCAAGACATTGTGCAACCATTTTCTCCAATTCTCCATCACCTCATTAGAGTCAGAGAAGCATTCACTATCTGCCTCCAAACAGAGTACCCCGTCCATTGTGGGATTGATCCAATCTTCATTTCGTGTGGTCAATTTGTAAATTTTATCCACCCCTTCTTCACCGCATACTGGTTCTGTGTAGCGCTCACCTTCCTTAGGATCTAATGGTACTATCACCCTTGTTCCGTTATTTTCAAACACCATGCTTCTCTTTCTGAGGTCGATGATACCACCCATATCTATGGCCCAGTCCAATCCTAGTAGCGCAGGGTAGGGGTCTGCATCTTGTACAATATGAATGACTTCAAAGTTAGCCCAGACCTTAACCCCTGTGATATCTACCATGATTCTTGATAGTCTCCCTAGAGGTATAATCTTCTGCTGGTTGGCCATACGCAGCTGGATATTGGACCACTCTAATTTCGGTTCTCCCATTTGCTGCCAAGTTCACTTAGGTAGCATGTTTGCATCTGACCCCAAGTCTAAGACAACCTGACCCATTTCATAGTTACCGGTTTGGGCAGTTAATCTCATCTCCCTACCGGTGTGTTTCCTATATCTGCCTAGCTTGTGCACATCTTGGACTTCTGGATATAGGTGGGACTGCACTACGCAGCTATCTATCAATGCCTGAAGGTTTTCGTCAGTTCGTTGGTTGCGTAATAGCTTCATACACGCCTGCAGGAATGGTCTCATCTCGTCACCCACCTTGAGGTGCGCAGGTGTCTGCATAGTAGCTTCCCTTGTTTGAGCAAGGTCCTGGTGGACTGTGACAACTGCTTCTTGTCCTGTTTCTCGGTCCAATCCTTCTTGGTTGATAGGTGCCTATCAGGTTAGAGGACCCTTCACAGCCTCCTTCTTAGGACCCCTAGTGGCCATCCCACTACATGTTACCATATTCGCACTTGGATTTATGTCCCGTAGTTCAGCCTTAACTCTTTGTACATTATGTGTCAGTGTTGGCTGCTTTTCTTGCAATTTTTCTATCAATATTGGACAATCTTCAATCGCATGGTCCAACTGTCTGCAATATTTGTAGGATTTCCTTGTAGGATTTGGGTAGTCCCTTGCAAAGTGTCTTAATTCCCGACAGTTATAATAGATTAGTTGTCTGCATCCTCAACCTGCGCTTCCTCCCCGACCTCCCCTGCCCCTAGCTGGGGAGCCACCAACGTTTGCGGGAGATCTGGGTGACGCAGGGTCTGATTGCACCCTATACAAGTTTCCTCGATCTATCATCAGATCATAAGTTCAACAGTTCTTCTCATCATGTCCTACCGACGGACAGAATCTACACCATTATTTCTTCAGTTCAGGGACACATGCCCCGAGTCGGGGGCAATGGTTTGTATCATGCATCCCTATGATGCGGCAGTCATTGCACCATAACACAGATCCTCTTCAGCTTGGATGCACTGGGTTGGGTTCTCCACTTGGACGCACTGGGATAGGTCCTCCTGCCCGCATGTAATCTGCCAGTAGTGGGAACTGATCCTTCGTATGTCCAGATGCCCAACATCGAATGCACCATAGGTATATGCAAGTTCCTTTTCTTCGTTCCTTCCATAGGTTCTGAATTTCCATGTGCATAGATCCGAGCTACTCCTAAATTTGTTGTACTCCTACCGAAGTATCTTCTCTGGGCATAGTTTCCAGTTTCATGACAGTTTCCAAAGCTTTTTCCTATGACTCGAAGGTTTGGTGGCCCATCGGTACACGCAGGTGAGGTAGCAGCATAGCCTTGAAACATTCCATATGTTTTCTATCATCATACTTAAATCCTCCTTCCCTGATTGCTTTCTTTAGTGTTTGATAAACTTCCCATAGAGACTCAATTGTTCCTTGCTTGAAATATTTCACGTCTACTACGGTCTGAGAGTAGGAATTAGGTTTTTGGAACTATTGTTTCAGAGAGTCCTTCATATCTTGAATACATGTGCTTCCGTGTTGAGATATGTATCGCATATACCAATCCAGAGTGCTCTCTTCGAAGGCCAGGGATAGCTATGCCCTTTTCACAGTATCGCTTTCCACCCCTTGCGTAGTCCATACTGAGTCTGCAACAAACCAAAATAAGTCCATTTCCTCATCCCCCGCACCTTTCAAGGTAGGTAATTTCAAGTGTGCTTCCATATCTTCTTCTGGTGGGGTTTCAAGCGAGGTTTTACCCTTACGTGGTTCTGAAGGTGGTGCAGCTGGAGGGCTTTATGCAGTTGTTCCTTCTAATGGGCTATAGACAGATCTATCCCCTTCTGGATCGGCTCTATAGTACTTACCGGTCCGCGTTGTACTTTAATTTAGAGTAGAGGTCATTGAATCATACTTGCTCTTCTTCCTTCTCAGGCCTTCAATAATTCTCTTGGCATTACCCAATCCCCTTATCAAAATTCTCCCGATCCCGACAATGGAACCATTTCTTGGCTTGAGGGGTCCTGACCTAGGTTCAGAGGTTAAGGTTTGCCAAAAAACCACTATACTACTAGCCCTTTCGACAGTGACTTGCTTGCGCAGGTCAAAGTCTCACCCGAAGCAATATGGGTGGGTGCTGGAACCAGGTTTCTGCACCCTGAGAGAGGATAGGTAAGGCAAGCAGAGTTGTGGCTAGTTGTATAATGACCAGATCACCTATCTTAGAACTATATCTATAGTTCTCCTTTGCATCTACGTGCACAAGATCAACTATACTTACTGTGCTCAAAAAATCATATACTTCTAAAACAATAGTGCAACATTACATAAAACATAACAGAACAGACCCAGATGCAGTAGAAACACTTAGAATAGTACTTTCGCAGCTTAACATAGAATATGCATAACATAGTAGCTATCAAATATTCACATCAATAGTACACATAGATTCATTTACTCAACCAACGTTATCATTCATTAATCCTTCAGTTCCTTCTTACAATACCCAAACCTAACCTGCGAACACAGCAGCAGGGTCCACACACAGTAGGACTTGGCATCTCTGCACACACAGCTAGAAGGAGTCCTTTCCTTAAAAACCCAAACAGAACTACTAAGCCACAATTCACATCAAGATCTCATCATCTTATTTGCTTACAATTCAAAATGTCTTTCTATTTATAATCATCTAGCCTAATCCTTCCTATGGTTCGCAAACCATGGTTTACAGACTCGTGGTTTTCCCTTTGACCCGTTACAATGCTTTCAGGGATTTGATCCACCCCAAAACCCTTACGCTAGACTAATTATACTAAAAAATATACAAAATCGGACCAGTTTCGCAGCTTGTAGGAGACCCTGTTCAAACATACCTATTTGGGAGAGTTGTTTGAACGTAATATAATACAGAGCTGATATTTGCGTTCCGGATGGAGAAATGAGCAGTATGAATTTGTTTTATTTTGCTATCAGTAATCTCCTCTTCATGTGTAATCATCTTTCATGCTATTCTGTTTTGATGGTTCGTGTAATGTAGTTGTCGGTGATCTACAATTTTATTCATGAATTCGTATCTGTATAACGCTCAAGTGTTAGTGCTCATGTATTAAGCTTGCTGCATTCCCTTAATTCGTGCTCCATAAGCCTCTGTTGTTGTCCATATTTCATTTATACATGTTTCCTCTGAGTTCATAGGGAAATATTCTTAAATCTCTTAAGCCTGTCTCTCGTGGGTTCCTTCTTTATTCTCTCTCAACACCCTGCATATTTTCAAGATTTATGCTCATTGTTTTATACTTGGCCCATTTAAAAGCCACCAAGCCTCATAGCCTCTTGAGCCCTCTCAAAATATATGGAATCCACATGAATCGAATCCAAGGTCTTCTCAATTCATGAACCACCAAAACCATTGTTCTCTTATTCCATATTTTGTCAGAGGAATTTCATACAATTGTTCAAATTGAACCTCTAATTTTTAAGATGTCCTAGGCACTAGTCTTTTGCAACTCAAGGTTGTCTCTAGGAGCTACAAGATATTTTTTTTACCATTGCCGGGGATACGAATGAATAAATATTTTCCTTGGGATATGAAATTATCTTCACCCTTAAATTAGGTGAGCACGAAGGGTTGAGATTTTCATATTCCTCACCTTGGGGACTCCACTGTAAAATAATCCTAATCAGAAGTAGTCTTGGATTTCACTAGGCGTGACACCAGATTCAGAAACATCATCTACACCCACTTCTAAATTAGATGGTTGTGTCGAGTTTAATTTTGAACAATTATGCCCCTTTGGCCTTCTCTCAGCCTCTAAATGATATGCCACAAGACTATCTAGAGAAGTTGTCTCGGTTCACTGGGGAAGATAACACCTCTGGACAAAAACATATTGAATACTTCTACGCCTTTGCTGAAAATGTGAATGTGGATCACCTAGATGTGGTTTTGAGGCATTTCTTCCAATCCCTGGATGGAGAGGCTTGAAGTTGATTCAAATCTCTCGCTAATAATGTAGTCACCACTTGGGAAGAAATGGAGAATTTCTTCACACTAATATGGGAAGAGAAGAGGGACCATGAATATGTCCTCATAGAGTTCAACGCTCTCAAGAAGAAGCACAATGAGGATGTAACATAATTTATAAAGAGGTTTAATAAGCTCTATAATAACCTCCCCAATGAAATAAATCCTCCCCAAGCAGCGACTAAGGTGGTATTCGCAAGAGCTTTCAAACCAGATTTTGGGTTCACCTTAAGAGAAATAAGATCCACATCTCTAGATCAGATCCAGAGTTATGTGTTGGAGGTAGAAGAAAAACTTTCTTCTACAGGTAATTTCAAAGGGAAGACATAGCATGAATCTAGAATAAAGAAGGAGGAGGAGGCTTCTATCTCATATCAGGGTCATAAAATTGAAGAGATGCATGAGCTGATCAAAAACCTCTCAAATAAGCTCATTAGGCTTGAATCATAGGCCAATAATTCCCCTTATCTTTCCAACCAAATGATTCCTAACTGGGGGTTTAATCCTCAATATCAGAGTCCCACTCTGCAGTGGTTGCAACAGACTCAGGAAGTCACAAACAACCAAAAAGATCAATTCCTTGCATACCCTCATGATGAGGAGGGTGAACTCATCCTGCAAGAGGAGCAGGAGAAGAAGGAGACCCCTCCAAAAGATAAGGATATTAACAATTACTATAGAAATTTTGTGGATTTCATGAAGTCTCAACCTTGCTGTTTGAAGACAATCAGTGGCAACGCACAAGCAAAGTAGTAATTTGGAATGATGTTTGTTTTATTGTCACAAATCCTCTAGAAAAACTCATGTTGTATATTTACAATGATCCTTTCGTTAGTATGTTGCAGCCAACAGTGAAGGAGGAATTTTCCAGGTTCTTCAATGAAGCTATCAAATTTAGTGGAAGAGATAATTTTCCAAGTTTTGAACCCATTTCTATACCTACAAGAATGGGATGCCAATTTCAGTTGAGCATTCATTTTCTTCACTGGCTACATTGGAAGTCTGATGATTATTTGATGGGATTATTTTTTATCACAGTAGGTGTAGGTAGGTGTGAGAATAAGCTCAATGCTATGAGCATATTTCCAGTTTAGTTTTATATTGCTTTGTAGTTTTCGGTTCAAGTGTGTTTCAGTTTCCAATTTCAGCATAGTTCATATTTCAGCCATTTACCATTTTCAACGTATGGCACTGATTTCTATTTTATATAGTTGGCAGTTCACACTCAGTGGTAGTTTCAACTCATGATTTAAAAATACATTTATGACTCCATGAGCCCATTAATGCATAGGCATTCAGGTATGTAGGTTCTAAACGCACTTAGAACAACACATTGTTCCCAAATGGAGCCAATGTTGGCCTGTAACTGCACATAACATGGAGAAGTAGTTATCATTAGTGAAGACAAAGGCAACAGAGAAACAATTAAGATAGAAAAAAAAAAAATGGCAGAGCCTTGAATGAGGTTGGGTCAATTCATGCACGCATTCAGGCTGAGTCGTGAATGGAGAAGTAGGTCTAGTCATGAACACAGGGAAAACATTTCACGAAAAAAGAAGAAATGACCAGGCGCAACCAAAAGCAGGAAACTATGGCAAGGGAGAAGTGACAACCCTTGAGCCAAGAAATTTTCAACTACGGAGATTAAAATCGCAAGAGTTTCAAAATAGGTGCAAAGGGTAAAAGTTAAAGAGGTAGAATTGCGATGCGCGATGGAGGTGGAGCCTAGTCACCCACCACACTTCCTTTCATCTTTCATTCCATTTCCCTTGCATATCACTAAAAGCTTACCTTTTCCACCTTTCTGTTTCATTCCTCTACCTTTCATTCTTTGCTGCTATATCATTGCTTCTCCTTCCCTTTTCCTATCTCCCCGATCACGATTAGAGTGGGCCAGTCCCCCTGACGCATCATCCCTTCCTCCCCCTCACTTTGCACTTTGCACCCTTTAAAGTTTACCACTGTTGTTTAGCATTAAATATTGTGATCTGTGGGTGGTATTCAGGTCCCACCTTCCTCCACGTCACCCTTTTTTCTCCCCTCCTCCCATTTCAGATCGCATATTATAACCATTCACATCACAACTAAAAATTAACACTTACGATTGTCAATTTGCGATATATCACATCGAACAAGTTTTAACTTACCATTTAAAACATCTTCAACCTATTTCATTTAACTTGCGATGAATTATATTCCCACCGTCTGCCAAATCACCTTTCTACCCCATCCCATATCTCTCCCCGCAAATATTAGACCTTAACCTCATTTGTGCACTGGTAAAACCTTACAATTCTGATTTGAAATTGGAGGAGGGCCCCACAAATACTCTTGCCATTCCCATTCATTGCCACACATTCCATTACTACTAAGCCTTCTGCATCTCTTCGTTACTGCTGCTCCACCCTAATACACCCGACAGTCCTTAATATATTTCGAAACCCCCACCCCCCCCTCCCCGCCCACCCCCCCCAAATTTAACTTGTGGAAAGCATCGAAAATAGGAAGCTTTCATTACCACCCACTTCTCCACATTCCTTCCTCCCATCATTTTGCACCCCCCCCTGTGATATCGCTTACCACTTCGGACCCCCTTCGAAATCTGGTTTCTGGTTTGCAGGTCAAATACATCATAAGATTCTGTGTGGAACATGCAGCGGTCTTTTATTCAGTTTTCTCAAGAGTCCTCCACTAAAGAGTCAGGTGCATGCAATACAACTTGCCACTTCACAACGGTCTAAGTGGAAATCATAAGACTAAGGGAGTGGAGTCTTTCAATTAACAGATGGAATTGTATGATGACAGCCATCCTATCCACCTATGACTGCTCCTCTCCATACCGTCTGAAGGCTCCCATAATTTAGCCTCCATGATCAACCACGTCTATGATGTTTACTATTTTATTTTGACGTTTTGATGGTGAAATCGAAATTTCACCCATTCCTGTTTTAATTCTCTCCATACATAAGAAATTGCTATATGTATGCTCTGCAAGTTAGGTAGGATATTTTGATTTCATAGGTACGATTCGATCATAAATGATTAGGACCATAGACCGTCTGGGGACTCTATATGTAGGGAGTTCTAAGGGGAAAGAAAGGTTCTGGTTCTAGTTCTAGAATTTGGAAGAATTTTGTTGTAGTTTTGTATGACTGTGATCCCTGTGCTCTGAGATACCTATTTGGGAGTGTCTTTTGAATGTAATATAATACAGCGCAAATTTTTGGATTCCAGAAGGAGAAATGAGCAATATGTATTTGTTTTCTTTTTGTTATCGGTAATATCCTCTTCATGTGTAATCATATTTCATGTTATTCTTCTTTGATGGTTCGTGTAATGTAGCTGTCGGTGATCTACAATTTTATTCATGAATTTGTATATGTATAATTCTCAGGTGTTAACGCTCATGTATTAAGCTTGCTGCATTCCCTTAATTTGTGCTCCATGAGCCTCTTCTTTTCTCCATATTTCATTTATACATGTTTCCCTTGAGTTCATAGGGGACAAATTATTAAATCTCTTAAGCATGTCTCTCGTGGGTTCTTAATTCTCTTAGGTCTATATATTACTAGTGTAGTCCCTTATTATGATTGTGTAGTCCCCCTTATTGTTGTTGTTGTACCCCTGTAACCCCCATATTGTTATTATTGTGCCCTTACATTATTATTGTTAGGTTGGCTAGGATTATATTATGGCCCTATGGACTCCTATATATAGAAAGGAGTTTTTATCATTTGTATCATCCAAGAATTATTCATTTATGTAATTTATTGGAGGTTTCCCCCTTGAAGTGGCTGATTTATAAGGCGTTAATCTCTCTTTTCTTATAGTTTTGGAGTTGGTTTCACAACATTGGGTATCATAGGTTTGGATTCTAGGGTTTTGCAACTCCAAATGGGTCATCATGTAATTTTCGCTATAACTTTGTTTCTATGAACTTTCAGAGGCTCAAATTTTTAGAGCATGAAGAAAAAAATCTTGGGGAACATCTTCACAAAATTTCGGAGCTTGTTTTGCAATATTTTTGGAGATACAATTTGTGGAATTTAGGGCACTTTTCAAGTTCCTGAATTTAACCTAAACATGTTATCGTGGAATTTTCACTATAACTCTTTTTCTATGAGGTTTCAGAAGCTTAAATTTTCATAGAGAGAAGTTGTGACCTTGAGGAAACTCCTATAAAAATTTTAGATCATAGTTTCCAATATTGTTTGATATATGATCTGTGGAAGGTAGGAATGTTTTAGTCTCCCGAATTTCATCTCAAAGAGGTGACCGTGGGAAAAAAGTCATAACTCTCTCTCTGAGTGTCGGACTGAGATTCTGTAAAAATTGGAAATAAGTACATGGACTGTAGTTTTCGACATATCAATTTCAAAGCCAAAGGAGGAAAACAATGACACATGGAAAGCTGTACAAGTGCGCTCTATTGAACGAGTCCATAATTAGGTCATTGTGGAATATTGGGCATAACTTTGTCTTGAAGAATCCAAATTAGGTGAGATCTGTGGAAATTTAAAGAATATTTAGAGGGATACTACAGGGTGAAATTTTAGAAGTTGAAGATCCAAAACCACATAGATAATTCTGTTTCAATATCAAGCTCCTCAAAAGCAAGAAAAAGGTATGTATTTGTTTTTTAAAATTGCATAACGTTTGTTTGAAAAGGCAGTTTGTAGTGATTTGAAGGGCATATTGAAGATTTTTTATTTGCATTGGGTTATATAATGCCCCAAAAAATAATTCCATACCCATTAAGCTCTCATATATCTATACTATGATGCATGAAGAGGAAGAATTGCAGTATGAGATATCAAAATTACGGTACCAAGTGCAACAAATTTTGATCTTACGAAGAGCAACCAAAGATAACATAAATGGTTTAAAAGCATAAATGGAGGCTAATTTGGATGGTTTAAAGGATACAATAAAATATAATATGGATGATAAAGTAGTGGAAGATCACATCGACCATCAATAACAAGTTCTCCAACTCACAAACTTTGGTGCAGAATGAAATGAAACATTAGGAAGATGGACATCACATCGAAAGAAGTTCTGATGATAATTTTATACAGAAGCATCAAGAAATAATCAAGCGTTGAGGACAACACTTGTTTGAAGGAGAGTGGCATGTTAGGTCCCTATATTACTAGTGTAGTTCCTTATTATGTTAGTGTAGCCCCCCTTATTGTTATTGTTGTACCCCTGTAACCCACATATTGTTATTATTGTGCCCTTACATTATTATTGTTAGGTCGGCTAGGATTATATTGTGGCCCCATGGACTCCTATATATAGAAAAGAGTTTTTTCCATTTGTATCATCCAATAATTGTTCATTTATGTAATGTATTGGAGTTTGTCCCCTCGAAGTGACTGATTTCTATCGTGTTGATCTCTCTTTTCTTCTATTTTTGGAGTTGGTTTCACAACAAGTATGTATTTTTTTTCTTTTGTTATAAGTAATATCCTCTTCACGTGTGATCATCTTTCATGTTATTTTGCTTTGATGGTTCATGTAATGTAGCTGTCATTGATCTGCAATTTTATTCATGAATTTGTATCTGTATAATGCTCAGGTGTTAATACTAATGTATTAAGCTTGCTGCATTCCCTTAATTCATGCTCCATGAGCCTCTGTTGTTTTCCATTTTTCATTTATACACATTTACCCTCAGTTCATAGGAAACAAATTCTTAAATCTCTTAAGCTTGTCTCTCGTGGGTTCCTTCTCTCTTCTCTCTCAACGCCCTGCATATTTTCAAGGTTTCTGCTCATTTTTTATACTTGGCCCATTTAAAATCCACCAAACCTTGCAGCCTCTTGAGCCCTCTCACAATATAGGCAATCCATTTGAATCTACTCCAAGGTCTTCTCAATCCATGAACCACCAAAACCATTGTTCTCTTATTCTAGATTTTTCCAGAGGCATTTCATATAGTTTTTCACATTCAACCTCTGATTTTTAAGATGTCCTAGACAGTGGTCTTTTGCAACTCAAGGCTATCTCTAGGAGCTACAACACTCTTCATCCTCAACCCAAAATTTCTAAAAATTATTACAATGTAGGAACAAATATGTAGTGTTGTTCTCACTACACCTACAAAGTAAATAAATATTTAGATGTGCTCTATTATTTTTCTAGAGAGATTCCCATGTTAAAAATTTGTTTAAATATGATTCACATAAACAAATAAAAATTCGATGGGGCCTATATTTCCAAATCTTATGCGACCACCACTTTTCATCAACTAGATTTGGTCCAAAAAGAGGTGAGCACCTAAAACTACTCGTATAATTGTCCTTTGCTCCATTAAAAGCTTATATATATTTTTTTGATATTGAGGAAATTATATTAATTCAATAAAAGACAAAATTACATAAGGATTTTTTATTACTAGTCTCCCACTCGGGAAACAAGACCAGTAACATAGACTAAGAAGTTTAAAGTTGCGTCTGATATTCCTAATATGTTCATTTGAGGCTATTAACTTCAACGAGAGAAATAAAATTTCATATATTGTAGTGAAATTAAAAATGTTTTCTTTTTAAGTGAGATATACAAAATTTAGACCAAATTTAATCAAAGAAATAAATAATTATTTGTATATACAATAAAAAATTCGATGTTTAAATCGAATAGCTATTAAAGCTCCACTAAATAAAGTATCAAAATCAACACTAGTGTTTTAGATCGTATCACTAAAGTTCTAGAATTCATTTGTGTAGGATGTAAAATAACACCATATGTACTTATTTATTTGCAACAAAGTGGTAAAAATATCGATAAAATACCGAATGATAAAACAAACACTAATTTACACTCTTTGAGGAGAGTATCTTTAAATCAATGGAAGAGGTATTTGTAGAAATTTATTTCAAACCTACTATATTTGTTCAAAAATCCAGGAACTTTGTATCTGAGACAATGAAGATCACATATTAATGTGATGAAATTCATGAAGACTTCAAGCACTACTATTTATTTTCAAACATTTTCATTGAAAATTGGATGCTCAAATATGTATAAAATCCCCCAAAGTTTTTAAATTGAGGTCTTTTGATTATTCAAATGGTTAAGTATTAGTGAAATCATTCCTAGAGAAATTTCAAGCATCATTTCCTAATGCACTTCTTGTTATACCAATTTTTGGTCATCTAACCATTTACAATTATATGGATCGAAATACACCATGTAAGACCAATTTTACCATAATAACATTGCTTTCACTATAAGGAATGATTTAATAAACCATAGTTTATTAAGTTATTTCTGATCCAAATAGGAAACCCCACGAGGAATAATTAAATAAATCCTTGTTTATTTGATTTTCCTCTGGGAATAATTAGTTAAACCATTCTTTAATAATATTCTTGGTCATATTTAACCCAATTAATGAGAAATAATTAGATAAATCATTATTTATCTTATTATTCTCTACTAATAATTAATTAAATCATTATTTAATTAATATTCCTTGTTAAATTTCACTAAATCATTTATGAATAATAAAATAAATCATTATTTGTTAAATTATTCCTGAACCTCATCCTTGAAATTATAAATAAATCATTTATTTGTTTATTATTTCTAGATAAATGAATCTAACCAATATAAATTCCTTTTCCCTCCAACAAAATATAATAAAATATTCTAAGTAGTTAGCTCTACATCTTGGTTAATAATATTTTACTATGCACCATTATCAAGGATAACTCAATATTTTGTTATAAATATTAGGGTTTCCATTCATTATGTAGCTTTGATCATTTTATCATGGTCGGACTTTGATCGTCTTGTCATTTTCATACTTTGATTACTTTTATTTTGTTTTTGCTTATTGAACTCCCATCGAGTTCAACACGTGTTGGGTTTTCTACACCATTGAGAGAGAGAAAATTTGTAGATCAAGTGTTGAGGACAACCATGAACCTATGACATTGAGGGGTATTGGTAAAATCATTATTTGTTCCCTTCTTAGGTGTTAACATAATATATAAATTCTTTATAAATTTTGTCTTGTCCATTGGATATTTGGAGAAAATCTTATTTCATTTTACTATTTAGCTTCTTTTACTGCATAGATCTAGGTTTGTTTTGCATTTTTTTCAACCGTCTATTGCAGACCTAAAGAATTTCGACAACCATATTTATTGTTAGGGATGTTTTTCATGTGCAACTAAAGTGATCTCTTTTTGTACACTTGCGTTAAGAATTCATTAACACACTTATACTTCCATTTGATATCATTGAGTCTCATACACTACTCAACCCTATCAACATTGCAAATGAAAAAGATTTAGATGTTTCAGACATCAAATTTTGGATAATTAATAGTCAAGATAACATTGAAGCATCAAAATAAGTCATAATAAATCCAATATATAGTGTATCTATAGAGACAAAGAAAAAGTATGAAAGACGCAATGTTTGATTATTTGATTCATTAGCTAGACCCATTGGGGTGATTCAAATTTGTTGTCAAATCAATTCTAAAAATAATTTATTCTATAGAATTCCATTTATTGATTGTGTACTCTGAATGAAATTTCTTAAGTCCGAGTGACAAATTAAAGAAAATCAGCACTAGATGCTCTAACACAATTGAAAACAAGGTATGAAATGTTTCCACCTATTAACATGTTATCATGTCTCTTTATTATAGGTGAACTATGAAACATCACAACTTATTTAAGTTGATAATATAAGTAATCTATTATCATTTTTACAATCAATTTTTACTAGCTTATATTTATTTATTTTATTTCAAAACATAATACATATATTGGTATTTACATTGAATTATTACTATTTTTTTTTTTTTTTTTATCAAGCTAATGATGAAAAGTTTTGCGCCTTATTCTACTATCCAATTTAAAATAAAATTATCTTATATATTTATAAATATACTTGGGATAAACGGGAAACCTTTTTTAGTTTTTACAAAATAGGAACATTGAAATGTTGTCTAAGCCAGCTAGAATTAGATAATTACAAGAAAAATAGTCTACACGGTTTCACAGTTCCTTCTCTCTGCCCCCTTTAGGAGCTCACTACAAAATAAATTTTTTTAGTAGAACATAATTTATGGGATGAAACTATTTTATATTCTATTCCACCTAATCATCCAAAAAATGCCATAAATTAAAATATTATTGTCATAAATTAAAAGGCAAAAACATATTATTAGATGGAATGGTTGCATATTGTAAAATTGATGATGAGAAATTACGTCATATGATTATTATTAAATCCAATATTATCAAGCATTATGAAATTAATGATATTTCATTTTCCAAATCCTGTAAAGAAATGGTAGGATCTACTTATATAAAATGAACACGAAATACAGAAATAGAGCACCTTTAACAAGAATTCAACAAGTTAAATCAACAAGTATTCAACAATTCAATGAGTTTTTGTTGAGCCTTAGCTTTGTTGAATTTTTTACATAATTTTTCATTTTGATTACTCATGATTTTATCTAATTTAATATCATTTTCCATGATTAATTAATTATTATCTTCAACTAGGACCATGACATGGTAATAACTTATTCTTTAGCATACTCCCTTTGCTTCGATAAAAATTATATCGAAATTGTTATTAATGATTCTTTTTGTGTTATTTCATGTTATTGATAAGGTGCATGAAACTTCGGTCAAATATATACACGAATTAGTGTATTGTTTCTAAGTGCACCAAGTTTTGGCAAGTGCGTGCACTCACAACATTCCTCCACTAAGTGCTATTCCTGCACCAAGTATGTGGACCGCTTCATCATCCAAGCTTGCCACGAAGTAAAATTTTAACTAGAAGTATCACAATTTTTTTCAAATTATTTTGGATTGAGTTGAAATTCAAAGGCATGCTCACCATTCACGAATTTGTTCTTGCACGAGTCTTAGGTTCCTACACCAATTTTGGGCTTCGACATCTTGCTACACTTCCAGGGAAAAATAAACATGACTTTTGTCCAAAATGATGTTATAACACCTCCATATCACTCAAAATTCACCTAGGTCGTACGAATCAATTTTTAGAAAATAATTAATAATTCAGCCCCAAATTCGCACAACTTTCATACTTCCAACTTCCTCCTCTCTTTTCATGCATATGAGAGCGAATTTCAAAATTATGGAACACGAGTTTTGTTCCCAATATAATATTTTACTAATACCCAAAAAAATTTCCAAAATTCACCATGGTTTTGGATATATGAAGGGGTTTGTGATGAAGATTTGTAAAAAAACATGTTAAAACCAGATTCGTAAAAGTATCTAAATAGTCAAGTTCGGGCATGATTTATGAGGCAATGGAGTTTAATTAGAAAATTAAAAAAGAGAGTTATTTGTTGAAAACATGGAAAATTATGTGCCCCATTAAAAAATTTCGAAAATTTTCCACAGTTAGGAAGCTATGCATGGCTCTTTGATGCTTGTTAAGAGATTTAATTGCTCGATTAATCCTCCTAATATTTAAATGTCAATCTGGGCTCGTAAACATCAGTTGCAATTCACTTCTTGATTCAAGTTGTAGGATAGAGCTTTAATGTTCCCTTTATAATGACCATTTAAGTAATAAAACACAAAGATTCATATGGACAAACAATATTTCAAAAATAAATCAATCCATCTCGCTACTACATGGAGAAACAATAATCAAATTCAACTTGAGCACTTGAAATCTATAAATTTAATCTATTCTGCTCCTCAGCTGAAATCTAGATTCAGTAAAGCATAATTTCCATAAGTTCTACTTCAAAAGAAATTCCTAGTTTCAACAAATGGTATTCTTCAATCCAACAACTCAATATTTCATTCAAAAATCCCAAAACCCCAATTCTAGCTTTCACAAGTCACAATTGAAATAAACTGAAGAATTCAGCATAAATGCATCTGGAAGTTGATTTTATGTTCACACAATCAATTTGACACTTACTGATTCTTCTTTCACTCAAACTGTAGGATGAGAACACTTCATACCAATTCTATTATCTTAATATCAAGCAAGGGATTGTTGTATCAAAACTGTTTTGAATGTTGGTCTCATACAGTTATTAATTAGAATGAACAACTGATCTTTCACACTCAACCAACCTATATTTATATTACCCAATCCATGGAAGCTTCAATAAAAAAACCCTAATTCTCCTTTTAAAAATAAATTGAGACAAATCTGAACTATTTAGGCATACAGAATTGTACATGGAAAACTAGACTACAATTGCAGTTAACATCAATCAAATATTTAAACTGAACTCTAGAAATTTGACCCAAAATATTCAGCAATCAATACTTTGTTTCCCTAAGCAAAAATATAAGGCACTCTGCTTTGAAATCCAGCAATTACACACATTGTTACCAAGGTATTGTAACATTGGAAACTACTTCAACCAGGAAACTAAGGTTTCAATCATAATGCTAGTGAGAATCATAATTAGCAACCATTCAATCATTTCACTCAATATACCGAATTTTTCTAATGCTCTAGAGTCTCAAATGAAAATTTACTCCCAAACTGAATTGTAAAGACTGAAAATCGAAAACAACTAAAATCACTTAATCACACTTCACTCCTAAGCTAGAAATTCAAGGTTGCATGAAAGACTAAAAACCTAACTTGTTTTACAATTTATAATGGAACTTTTAAAGACATAATCTGCTCACACACACAAAATTCAACAAATCTTGTATTCACAATGAAATCCTAAGGTAGTCTGCACACTGACTCAATGCTTTTAATGATAAGCAGAGATAGGTGTTCGCATTGAGGATAGACCTAAATAACTTCAATTAATTAAACAAGCTGAAAATTCACTTCTAGAAATCCTCTTACAGCTTCAAGATATCTCACTATTGAAATCAAATAAACTGATGGAATATAAATGCTGGTTTAAATGATAAGAGACCTAACCTATCAACTCCATTCTATATCACACCAAGACAGCAATGGGAAACTGCACTTATATGTTGGAAGACATATAAACTTCTTTGATGTTGATCAATCCCTAAAATAACACTTTGTCTATCAAATTAAAACCAAATTCACTGCCAATATAATTCAGGAAATCATGAAATTAATTTTGTACTCTAATTCGAATAGTGGCTATACACTTTCGATCTAGCTCATATTCATTCCTATGATTTAACTTTTATCCCTCACACGCTATCAATATTTCTGACAATTCAGAAATAATATTGACTAAGTAAAAACGTATTTTCCAGAATTAATTTCTCATGACAAAATCGCACTGTGTAAATGAAATCATGCTAAATCTAGATGCTAGGAATACAAAATCCTTACCCTCTCACTGGAATGCTATGATACTTTGGAAATTAAGTAATAAAACTATAAAATCATGTGAATTCGAGTCATGCTCTCTTCAATTTATATTTCCTCTTTTTCCAAATCGATTTATATTGTCAACACAAAGGTTTATTTTCAATTTGATTTGTTCACTTTGTTGGGCCGAGAATAAGATACGTTTTCATTCTATCTTTACCACGAATTGTTATGCAATTTTATGAATTTTTCCTCATCTTAAAAATAAAGGTAAGGAAATTAATTTAAAGTCAAGAAAAAATGAACTGATGGTAAAAGGGATGTTTGCCAATGGAAAATTGACTTGTTGTATCTTTATTTACAAGGAAACAAAGAAGCTGAACTGATGATAACTGGAATATAGCTGACAAAGACAAGCAAATGGGATCATGATGGCTTGCATGGGTTGACGGAAGACAGAAAGGCACAACCACACTTGAAGAACTCAAACGATAGCCACGAGCAGTAGGATCCCATATGGAAAAGACCTATTACCACTGTTGAAATCACCTTTAAAAGGCCGAAGATGAACAATATAAACATAGTCGAAGAGAGATTTTCTTCTGTAATAGATGTATCAGGATATAATTTTCCAGTTGTATTAATGTATTAATCTTCAGCTTAATAAATATTTTGGTGTTTTTTAATTGTCAATCTCTCAGTTTTCCTTAGCGGTAGACTTATGGTGGCTGTGGGCCCAGCCCTGGGAGTTTCTTCGTTAACCTCTGTTGTATACGTTAATTACAGAACTTACGTTTCATTCATCTAATACATTTCACGAGATATCATTTAATTGGTTGAATTGTGAACATAAGATGTTATAGCTTTCTCTTTCATTAGAATCGCTCATCATTCATGCTTTCTAGCTTACAATCAATGTTTTTCATAATTGTTTAGATTCTTCCACCATTTCCCAATGCTTTTATACTCGTTTCATTAGTTTTAGCATGACTTCTGTTCAATTATGTATGTATTTAAAGTGGATATTTTCATTATTCTTGCAAGGTGTCTACTTGTTGTTTGATTCACATAGATGTCATCTATTTAATTTAAAATATAATTCCATTGCAAAATTAGATAAACAAATTTCTGTTCAACTTATTAAAGTTGTTGTTTAATTTATCAGGACTGTTGTTCAATTCATCACAGTATGATGTTCAATCATAGTTTTCTCTTTTCTGTGCTTAGACAGAATACTCAACAACATTTTATAATTCCATTTCATTTCAATTTGATTGAACTTCGAGAAGTAGATAGTCTTCCTTATGATAATTTAGAGTAGTTGTCCTTTGATATCACTTGTATATACTCTACTCACACTCTTGAAATAACAAGACTTTCCCTAGGTGGATAATTGAATGAGAAGCATTGAAGTTTCCTATAATAGTCACCTTTATGACCCAACACACTTGTAAACATAAAAGGGAATACTTATTCAGATTCAAGTAACTTTAAATAATAGTATCATAAATTTAAATATCTACATAGACAAAACAAATATTGGAAAAGTTTAAATTTAAATCAATCAATGAAGATCTTGGAAATACTAAACACACAACTACAACAAACAATTCTCAAAATCCTTCACAGCATAATCCTCAACATTGATATTTAACTTGTTTAATTGGAGACTAGCACATGAAATCCTTTCTCCAATTGAAACCCAATCCAACATTAACACACATGAATAGCTAATTGAAATCAAATTCAATTGTTAAAAAAATGAATTTAAGCTAAAATGCAGAAATTAATAAAAAATACACACAAATTACCTACACAGACGCTTATAAAAACTAATTCGGATTGTGGTGGGCCCTTTCGACACCCGAAATCATATTGGAAACTTACAGAGATGAACTAAGCTTCAATGCATCTGATTCAAGAACTCATTGAGTTCATAACAATCTGGAATTTGATCAGCAACACACCATGATAGTTTCAAAACACGAATTTAAGTACTAGATAACAGAGTTACAGTATTAAAGTTTGATGGAAAAATCAAATCACAATCCTCCTAGATGTCTCTATTTTAATATGTCTTTGTTCTAGGATTTATAATCATAGTCTTATAATTACAAATAGAAAGGATCAGATCATAGAGATGCTACGCATAACTTAGTTTGTACAAATTTGATTGCAATGCCCATTCAAATATGTATGCTTAACAACACTCCATACATAGATATGGAGATAAGACAAAATAAATATTGAATGTTGTGATGTGCTTATCTGTAGTATTTTCAAACTTCCTTTGACCAAAAATCTAAAACAAGGCTGTTTTGGGTGATTTTGACCAATTTGGAAATTCTAAGCTTTACATAAACTAGCCTCAAAACCCCCTGAATATCTCCCAAACCGTAAGGAATTTTGAAAAAATATTATAGGATTAGTAAATCGGCTATACTGGGATCAAAAATCATGTGCCATAATTTCTTCATCCACCTTAATCTGCATGGAAATTGAGGCAGAAGTTGGGAGTTTAGAATTTATTACATATTTGGAAAAAATGGCTAATTTCCTTCTAGAGACCCATATGAGTGAGCTAGTGGGTGGAATCCAATTTATGGAGAGGTATTACAATATTATTTTTGATAATAACCTCCCTTGGTTTCTTTAGAAGCGCGTTGAATGCGCCAAAGCCCTAAATTAGGCATTCCCATACTCAAGTGGCTTGTGAAGAGTTTTAATGATGGAACCCTGTGATAAATGTACTTCAACAAAACCATCACAAATAAAACATGGCATAATCATATTTAATCATATAGAAGTGAAGAAAACTGATGATAATCAACAATCAAGAGTATTTGGGGGCAAGTGATGGAATTAGGGTATAGAGCAGGCTAAAATCCCAGGGTTTTAGGGTATAAACAATGATATTTCATGATGAAAACATGGGCATATACAACTACCAACATCCCCCCATGCCTGAGGTTTTGTTTGTCCTCATGCAAAGAAATACTTTTCTCATATCTAGGTTTTTATGGCACATGGCTTTTAGGTAGGGTTAGGTATTGTGGAGAAACACTACATGAAGATTTGATTGTCATAGATTTGATTTTAAGAGTGATACAAATCGAGGAAAAAAATAGATATGGTTGTTACACCATTTTTTGGTCATCTAACCTATTATCATTAGATGGACCCAAGTACACCAAGTAAGACCAATTTTACCCTAAGTAAAATTGCTTTCAGTATGTTAAATAACTTAATAAAACACATTTATTAGGTTGTTTATGGTCTAAACAGGAAACCCCAAAGGGAAATATTAAACAAATCTATATTTTCTTGATTTTCGTCATGGAATAATTAATTAAACAGTAATTTAATTATTATTCCTGGTCATATTTAACCCAAAAGAAGGAAATTAATTAAAATCCTTATTTATCTTCTTATTTTCTAGGAATAATTATTTAAATCTTATTTAAATAATATTCCTTGTTAAATATGACTAGATAATTTATAAATAATTAAATAAATAATTTTTTATTCAATTATCATTCAACCACTTCCTTAAAATGATAAATAAATCATTTATTTATTTATTATTTACAAATAAAGGGATTTCACCCAAGTCAAAGGCCTTTCCCCTGCAACAAATATAATAAAATATTCCATAAAAGGTGGATCTAGATTTGTTTAATATTATTTTAATCATGCACCAAGATCTAGAATGACCCAATATTTTGTTATAAATAGAAGGGTTTTTCCTACCATTCATCACCTTTTGTTGCCTCTTAGATCACTTTGGATCTATACTCTTGGTCTCACTTTGAGCCATTATCATTGTCATATTTTCTATTATTTGCTTTGTGAGCTCCCTTTGAGTTCCATATTTGTCCGGGTTTTCTACACCAAGAAGAGAGAGAAATTCTTGATCTGAAGTGCTGAGGACTTCTAAGAACCCATCCCATTGAGGAGAATTGGAAACACCTTTCTTGTTTTCCTCCCAGGTGCCATTAATACAAAATTCTGTAAAAAATATCATTCTTGTCTTGTCTATTGGATGCATGGAGAAAAACCTTAATTTTATTGCTTCATGTCATTTTATGTATAGATCTGGGTTTTTGCAGCATTTGTCTTGATGAACTAACTACAGATCTGAAGATATTAGCAGCCATCTTTTGTTGTTAGGGCTGTTTGTTACGCACAGCTAAAGTGGTATTTTTTCGTATACTTCTTCAAATCAAGATTCATACTAACAACTGGCGACTCCACATGGGTTTTCCATTACAACCGCTGCCGTTTTTCATATTCCTGCATATCCAGCTGCTTCAAATCCTAAGGTTTCTCTTCAAATTTTTGTTTTTCCTATTATTATGTTGTTTTTCACCCTTAAAACCCTCAAACATTAAAATTTCTAACTTCTGTGTGTTTCTGGCCCTATTGTGTAGGTAACAGACATCAGCCACAACTAAGACGATAAATTTTTCTGAAATCTGCCGCCGACAGAACTGAAACTGTAGGTCAAACTTTTCGGCCCTAAACCTACGACCTGGACTACAAGATGCACTTTTCAGCCTCAAAACTGCGACTTTGATAGAAAACAGGTCAGAACTTGCGACCTGCACTTTTTTCTGCAGATTTTATGAAAGTTTTATGGGTTTGTATGAAGCTTTTGTCAGGGTTTTCCAACCTCTGTCTCCGCCTGTTTAGACCTATTATTGTTCTATTTTAATCAACTAAGTGGGAATGTAGCCCCCTAGGGCTTTAGTACCCTCCACTTTTCGTGGAAGATTTTTTTAGCTGTTGCAGGTGTCTAAGTTTTCATAGTTTCAGCCATTTCTTTTCTAGATCTGATACCTCCTCTTCAGATCCCTTTTAGACTAGCTAGTTTTGCGTTCAAATCACCTCATATAGTTTTGTTTGGGTTTTCCTTTAGGGTCACCTCCTCTTCCCTACTACCTTTAGCTTTTTGCCTCCTCTTTCACAACAACCTTGCCTCTGTCTCTTTGATGTTTTCTGCACCTCTTTTTCAGCAAATTTATCCTTTAGATCCCTGTCCCTCCTGACCTTAGATCTATTGGCCTATTTTCAGTGTGTTTTGACTAGATTTTTTCCTCTGTTAGACTAGTTTTTTAGACACCCGCCTCCTTAGGTTAGATTGATGCATTGTTAGCTCCTAATTTTATGTTATTTAAGTATTATATGTTGTTCTTTATAGGTTTATTTTCAGTTACGTAGCACACTTTTTATTTTTCTCTCAAAACATCTGGGTTTAAAAATTAAAATTAACACACGCCACACACTCACCTTGAGCGAAGAAGAGCCTGGTTAACACCGTCAGGAAAAGACTTTAAAACATTGTAAAATCAATTGACACTGCACCTTTCTTCCCTTGCTTCGACATTGTAATCACTTGATTCTTCACCTCCCTACCCTTGTTGGTCATTATTCTTCCCTCTGTGTCATGTTTGTGTTGTCATCATTGCACCCCGAAGGTATATATCCCATATACTTTTTGGCCTTCATCCTCAGTTTCCGATTGGTCAACCTACTCCTTCCCACCGTCGTCGAGTTAGTCCTTCTCTGAGCCCGCACTCTGACTCCTCTTCTGATTCATTCGGTTCTCCTTTTACTTATGTTCCTCCCCTTATCACCTTCACTATGTTTGGTCTAGGGCCAAACGCTAGCGGTAATCCCGGCCCTACTGCCAGGAATGCTACTAGCAGAACTGCCATAGGAACTATCTGGGTTGTCCCCTTGCTCCCTTACATGGCAAGCCTCAGTCTCCCTTTTTTCAATCAGTTGATAAATGACCCTATCCACCACAATGGTGGTTGGCCTGCTATGCCAACCAAGCTCCCCTCCGACATTCCCAAGTTCGAAGGCCTTGCTGGAGAAGATCCCTCCAACCATATCCGATATTTTCACATGTGGTGTTCATCCAATTCCATTACCGATGATTCCATCCGTCTTCGGTTGTTCTAACGCACGCTTATAGGTGAAGCTTCTAAGCGGTATGTTGATCAGACCTCCTCTTCCCATACCACCTTTGTGACCATTGCCCAAGCCTTCTTATATTATTTCCAACTCCCTCTCTGATACGACACTGGTACCGAACTCTTGACTTCTTTTCATCAATCATTTGTGACCCGCCCATCCGATCATGTTCAGGAATGGCGGAGAAGAAAGAGCCTATGTCGAGCTCCTACCTTCGAATATTGAGTCTACATGGACTGGTTTCTTAGATCTCTCTTACCCACCATCGGCAAAGATGTCGCATCACATTTTCCTCAAACCAAAGAAGCCGCCCTCCAAATAGCCTTGAAATATGACCTCATCTATGCTTAGTCTAGTTATGTTTACACCATCCTTCCTGACCTCCCCAGACCCGATGGCGTTAGCACCCCGGGGGCATTTCATTCTACCAATAGTATCTTTTGAGCTCTTTCTCATCCATACGATCAACCTCCTATGGGCTATGGCCTCCCTCTTGGAGGGGCCAGCACCTCTAGCACTTTTCCCCCTCCAGGTAGCATGTATCCAGGATATGACATGCCTCATCCTTTTTCTTAACCTTCTGCTTACCTAAATGTTTCCCAACCTAACCATTATCCTTCTCCACAGCCTGGTGGCCCAGCTCCTCCGACATTTGCACCACCACCTCCCTTGCCTTGTCAACCCTAGCAACAACAACTACCACCCCCTCCAGGGCAGGTATTTGCAGAGCAAGGCACGACTAATCCTCCTTCCTCTCAAAGGAAGAGGAAAGGAAATCAAAACCAATATACCCCTGGTACTCATGGACCTAATCCTCAAGGTATTGAATCTAACTCTGCTAACCAGCAACAGGGCACTCAACCCAAGCCAGAGAGGCCCATTCGTACAAATAAGCCTTGTTTGTGTTGCAATGTTTACGGTCATTACACTCATGATTGTCCCCTTTTACCACAGATGCGACAGCTGTGGGAGTATCAAGCCACATTGGAAAGACAACATGCCTCCCCTACTTCCCCCCCCAATGTGGCCACTACTCAACCGGCTGTGTTTACCAATCCTTTCCTCCAGCAAGGATTCGTGGCTACCAAACCACCTGACGGATAGGTGGCCACTCAACCTCTTCCATCTAGTACCTCTTATTACCAGATTCTCATGATGAACTATGTTCCTAGCTCATCAAATGTTTGCATGATGCAATCGTCTCATGCTGCCCTCAAGCGGCCCGCTTCAGCTAGTCAGCAGCCTCCTTGCTCTCCATAACCTACTCCTATCCCTTCGATTCAACCTTTTTGACCTCCTACTCTTGGCCCTTCAGCTGGTATTCATGAGCCTCTTTACCCTCCTGGAATGGTTCCTCCAGGCCTTAACCATTTAGGAGCCATCCCACCTGGCCATTACCCCTCTGGTCAGATACCATTCCTAGCTCCCCCACCAAGAGTGTACACAGTACCTGTCATGGCCACCCTCTCTCTTCTAAACCTGACCGTTGGGATTCATGTTTGGTACCTTGATCCTCCAGCTGCTACCCTTCCTGGTCAACCCAAACCTTATCTTGATTTGACCCCTGTTCAACCGGTCCCCATGACTTCTCCTGCTGCAATAGTGCCTCAGTCACCTCAACATGAACCACCTCCTATTGTGACTGCTTTGGGTAAGAAGGGAAAATCTCACAAGGGGTAATCAAAGGACAAGGTTGCCCCAAAAAACCCTGCCCCTCCTTGGCCTCCAAATCATACCACGACATCCAAAGCATACCATCTAGTGTGCTTTGCATGATGTTATCGCTCATGCTAGCCATACCTACCCGGAGTTGCCTCACCTTATGTCCATGGTCAATGAGACGTTTCCGGAGTTTGATATCCCAGAGGTATATGTCACTATACCCGATTCAGTCCGGAAACTCAATTATTTGTGCACAAATCACCCTTGTGCTATGTGCAATTTCCATGGCCACTATACTCACCTCTGTCCCCGCCTTGAAGACTACTTCTCATCTTTGGAAGCGGTTCGCCAATTCGAGGCCAAGCGCAATGAGTCCACCACTCCATTATTTGCGCATTTTTCTTCGTCAAAACCAGAGGACATGGATGCTCCCATTGACATTCCCCTGCCTGATGTCGAGATGACGGAGCCTTCGTCCAACATTATCTACCTATCATCATCCATGAGACCCTCAGTGGAAGTCCCCTTGGAGACTTCCCCTGATGTTTCTCTTGACCTCCCTTCAATGATCACCCTAGGCTCAACATCAGTAGATCCTTTATCTGCTTACTCTTCTGTCATCCATTGTGATGATGCACATGTGAACCTCTCTTCTCATGATGATGAGTCAGGTAGCTTCGTCACGTCAGGTGGTCTTTTTTCCACCAGTCACCCCATATTCTATCACGATGACGACATTATGGAAGAAATCACCACCCTTGACTTTATCTATTCCCCCTTACATTGAACCCATGCGTTTGACCAACATACACCTTGTGGCCATTACATTGAAACCCAATGTTTGGGTAAGGGGGCACCCATATTTGAGAGACTAGGAGAAACAATTCTCCACAACTCTCCTAGTGTATCTGGTCGTGTCGAATTTAGTATCATTATTATTCCACATCTAGAGTCCCATATCACTTTAGATCACTCTAGGGATGATACCCCTTATCATTCCTTCATCTTACATCAGCAACCCACTCTCTTAGACATTGTTGTTGACCAACCTATGTGTTTTCTAGGAGAGCATCAGTTCATTATCTCCAAATCCTCTCTTTGGGATAATGGCACCAGATATGCCAACCCAGAAACTTAAAGTCCATTTGATTCATATAAGCAGTACTAAAAGAGATTGGTAATCCTCCATTTCCTTTCTAAAACTGCATAACCATAATGAAAACAAATGGAGCACCACATCATTAAAATGTGTTTAGATTCTCCTTTTTCTAAATGTATTTTTGCATGACCACAACATGCTTGGGGGAACCTACGCCCCTCAACCATAAAAATCCCAAATCGCAGCGAAAAACAACACTGAAACCCCCTTTCTCTGACAGGTTTCACTTTTCAGGTCATTTCCTAGGATAGGTCATAGTTTTCTGCCCAGTACCTACTACCTAGGTTGTAGAACAGACCCCAAAAAGTGCCACCTGGCTTGTTCATGAGCTCTGGGTACCTAAACTGAACTTTCAATCCATTGAAATGAAAGAGTAGGATTAGGCCTCTTACCTGCAACTGACGGATCTCACTTCCAACGGTCGGTTTGTCTACTACGATTGCCACATGATTTAGGGCCTTCTCTCCTCACTACATTCACCATAGATCCACCTACAGATGAGTGAATTTGGAGAGAAGATGCCTTATTAAAAGAAAAACTCTGATTTTTCTTTCACCAGCTGCGGCCAAACCATAGCTCAGTTTGACAAACCGTCTGCACCATTGGAAAGCTCTCACTGAGCCCTCAAATGGGTATTTGTTAGTTTTTCATGATTTGATACTTCACCATGACACATTTTCTCCAAGAAGGGTCACTTCACCTCTCCTCAAAATTGGATTTCCTCACTTACAATGCTTGTACTTGGGGCACCACTTTGCCTCCATACTTGTCCTTGTTTGTGTCGATTTTCATCATGAGTTACCACCTTGTATTCATGTTTTTATGGTCAACCATTGGACCTTTACTGTGTGGCAGCAGCATTGAGTCGCCCGTGTTTAGAGCATCCGAGTTTAGTCATCATCGCATTCATGGAATCTATCCCGAGTCCCTGTGTATCCCACTATAGTCCTCCATTTGTCCTTGCTTGGTCCCAATCTCGTGTCGCACATTATGGCCTTTAGTCCCATTACCCCCTATCCCTCATGATATTGTGTTAGTCACTGCCAGGTCATCCATGCCGTTTGTGCTTTAACACGAGAAGTCGTCCATTCGCTACTCAGTACCCCCCATCTCATCATCATCATTGGTGTTAGTCTGTCAGTCGCCCTACTATTTTCTCTCATGCCTTAGTTGGGGATCCCTTATTACCTCACCTGTGGCGGACCTCCTTCTGTCGACATCAACTCATTCATTCCAGAGGACAAGTCTAGAGGGCGATGTACCTTGGTTCAAGCTTCCACTCTTGTTCGGTGCCTCAAATGAGGAAAAGGGACTCCTCCTTACCCTTTGACTTGATTGTTTCTCCGCTCCAGCTCCTTTTAGCATGATCAAGATCCGTATACCTGATGGTCCCGTGATGCAGCAGCTGATACCAGTGATTCTTGGGTGTGTGTGTGATGTCTCAACCCTCATGAGGGGGTGGCCCTGTAGGTAGCCCCCCATATGCCCAGATGACCTCTTCATCGCAGCCTTCTATGCAGCTCCATATATTTGATGATGTCAGCCTTAGCCGCTTGCAGTGCCTCTTTGATTTTCATGTATCAGTCAAATTTTGCGAGTCGTTCCCCATTTATAGAGGCATTGAGGTTGTATTTGTATCTCATATACTCAAATATTATTGTACAAGTCCTGGCTGTTATCCCATGAACAACATGTATGTGGGATTCATCATTATATCTTTTATCTGGCTCATTTTTATGTCAGCATGTACTTTATAGTTCGGTCCCTTATTTACTGGATACACTATTCTTTTGTACTTTGTCTCGGCGGGCATAGGTATGCCTCCCCCACCACCTTTCGCACAGGTACCCATTCATAAAAAGAGACTTGTCACACCTGTAAGTCTCATCTCCTCAGGGTCTAGTTCTTCAGCACATTAGTCTACCTTATATTTCTCTCTCTTTGACTTCCCTTTTGATGTCTAGTGATTGAGTTCTTACAACGTACTTCGGTCATATGATTTTCTCCTAACACTCGCACGCTGGGGGGAAATCTGTTACACCATTTTCTTGGTCATCTAACCTATTATCATTAGATGGACCCAAGTACACCAAGTAAGACCAATTTTACCCTAAGTAAAATTGCTTTCACTATGTTAAATAACTTAATAAAACACATTTATTAGGTTGTTTATGGTCTAAATAGGAAACCCCAAAGGGAAATATTAAACAAATCTATATTTGTTTGATTTTCCTCATGGAATAATTAATTAAACAATTATTTAATTATTATTCCTAGTCATATTTAACCCAAAACAAGGAAATTTATTAGATAAATCCTTATTTATCTTCTTATTTTCTAGGAATAATTATTTAAATCTTATTTAAATAATATTCCTTGTTAAATACGACTAAATCATTTATAAATAATTAAATAAATCATTATTTATTTAATTATCATTCAACCACTTCCTTAAAATGATAAATAAATCATTTTTTTATTTATTATTTACAAATAAAGGGATTTGACCCAAGTCAAAGGCCTTTCCCCTCCAACAAATATAATAAAATATTCCATAAAAGGTGGATCTAGATTTGGTTAATATTATTTTAATGATGCACGAAGATCTAGAATGACACAATATTTTGTTATAAATAGAAAGGTTTTTCCTTCCATTCATCACCTTTTGTTGCCTCTTAGATCACTCGGGATCTATACTCTTGGTTTGACTTTGAGCCATTATCATTGTCATATTTTCTATTATTTGCTTTGTGAGCTCCCTTTGAGTTCTATATTTTTCTGGGTTTTCTACACCAACAAGAGAGAGAAATTCTAGATCTAAAGTGCTGAGGACTTCCAAGAACCCATCCCATTGAGGAGAATTGGAAACACCTTTCTTGTTTTCCTCCCAGGTGCCATTAATATAAAATTCTTCAAAAAATATTGTTCTTGTCTTGTCTATTGGATGCATGGATTAAAACCTTAATTTTACTTCTTAATGTCTTTTTATGCATAGATCTGGGTTTTCGCAGCATTTGTCTTGATTAACTAACTGTAGATTTGAAGATATTAACAACCATCTTTTGTTGTTAGGGTTGTTTGTTATGCGCAGCTAAAGTGGTCTTTTTTCGTACACTTCGAATTAAGATTCATACTAACAATGGTAGGAGGAAAATGATGAATAGGGTGATAGGTGACAATGTAAATGGTAGATGAGATGAGGTGGTGATGGAGATGGGAAGACATGTGCTTGCATACTCCCTTTTTGTGAGGCCAATGCTTATGGATGGTTCCTTCATGAAAGGCATCAATGAATTCATCCTCTATTGGATTCAAATGACCATTATGATTATGACCTAGGGTAGCATGCAAATGGGGGGTGTATGGAAAACCAGATATACAGAATATGTGGTGGTTAATCATCAAAGCTTTCTTAAATCTCTAATCAATTAAAGAATCTTAAGCCACCTCTACCTCAATTTTTACCCTTTTTTTTATGTCCTTGGTGCTTCAAGATGAAGTAAATGATGGAATGGCTCGATCTGATGTGACTACTGATATGATCTGTTCAAGAAGGAAAAAGGTCTCAATATCCACGTTATCCCGAAAATGTTGATGCATGTGTATTTTTCATACAGCTTCGTGAAATAACACAAGCACCATTATAAATAATCATATTTATTGAAATAAAGAAAATATGTTAAATTAGAGAACAATTACCTGATAATGCTCCAAGCCAAAAAATTGTGAAAAAATATAGTGAGAACCATGAGTAAGCATAGGGTGAAAAGTTGAATCAAACCTGACAATTCTCATCATTTTTTCCTAACATCTCCCACCCCCCGTGCCTATCATCCTGCATGTCCTCATGTAAGCAAAACATTTGACAGATACCAAAGACTAAACGGCTATTGTTTCTATATTAAATTCATGCTTCATTGACTTAAACCATAGGGCTAATTGTGAGAGCATGTAAGTAATTTTCATTGGATGTCATCTTCCTTTGCATCAATAAGATAAGAAAAGTAGTCACCAGGGATCCATTAACATTAAGATTGAGTTTTATTCTTCTAAAAGAGTAACTAATGCTAGGGCTACTAAAGGAATTCTTAACAATGTTGTTACTGCAAGGATAATGTCATCCTGAAATGATTAATCAAAGCATCAAGAGTAATCCAAAGTAGCAGGTCTTCACTTTCAGTAGCCTCATTATTACAAGTAAAGGTGATTTTGTTTAAAAACCAAGGCCTTAAAATGGATAAAAACTAAGGAAAATTGACAAAATGATACCTTCCCAGGATTATTGTCTTAACATTACCCAAGCTTATAGGTGAAGCTCCTCTTATTTAAGAAGAGTGAATCAAATGTACTAAGGGTCTCACATCCATAAAAAACCAAATTATTTCGGAAAGATAAAACTCCGAAGCACATTACGGAAATGATATCAAAGCCATTTTCAGAGAGATATGATAGTGAGTTCAGGGAAAAGAAAAAAACAACCAAGTAAATCATAGAGGAAAATTAATTTTGATAATACAGGCATGTCTCTACTATGAGGAGGCATTTATAGCCTCAACAGGGATTCATTTTAACCTAACAAAATTTTCGTGTCCCAATTACTAGATATAGATTCAGTGTTAGCTTATTTGACTTTTAGATAAAGGCCAATGTCCTAGCCTGGTAACCAGCTGATGGTAGTGCCACTCATAAGAAGTAACATAGATGAACATGTAGGCTCGTGATGATACCTCCTGTTTTTAGGGGGAGCATTAGCCTTGCTGAATGTAATACATTGTTGGCCTTATGATGATTCTGAAATATGATCTCTTTCTTGAGGTCCTTTTGGTATTTGTTGTAAGAGGTCATATTTGTAATTTGATGAAAAGGTCATGTTGAGACCTATGATGTAAAATTGTAATATTCAGTCATGTAAGGACTTGCTCAAATGCGTAAACTCACTTAGTTGGGTACTTGAGTCAAATTTGTAAACCCACTTGGTTGGGTAGTTGAGTCAAATATGTAAACCCACTTGCTTGGGTACTTGAGTCACATATGTAAATCCACTTGGTTGGATCATTGATGTAAGTATGAGTCCTTGGTGATAGGAAAGGTCATAGAGTCATGTACTTCATTGAAAAATATGTTTAAAGATTCAACATGGACTCAGGGGGAGCATGATAACTTCAGTGCACATCAGATCTACAGAGCTCTTCTGTCTACATGAGAAGAAAAACCTTGTTTTGGTTTTGATCCGCCCTTTTCCCTTGATGTCAAAGGGGGAGAGTAGCATGGTGTTTGAATAGGGGGAGAATATCATGGTGTTTGCATAATGGTTATAATCAATGTATCTATCTGTTGTGGTGATCAAACACCATCATGGTTGCCATCAAGTCCAAAGGGGGAGATTGTTGGCATGTGTTGTCCTTGATGGCAACCTACTTGATGAATTTTTCCTTGATGGAAACCTACTTGATGAGTTAAGGGGGAGATTGTTGGCAATGTGATACAATGTGTTGACTTTGATGGAACCTGCCTGATGAAGTTGTCCTTGATGAAAACTGACTTGATGAGTGTTGATGATGTATCTACAGATCAGCTCAAAAGTAACAGAAGAAAGGAATTTCAGAAAGTGCCAGAGAAATGATAAATAAGGCATGTGACAAAGCATACACGAGTTTGTTAAGGAGAAGTAGCGTATGCATGCGGAAAAGTACGTGCCAAGTCACGTATGCCCTTTTGTGCTCCAAATTTAGAATACCAAGGGCTGTTACCATGGTATTGACCCATTGTATTGAGCGCTGGATTATCTATTTGATCCCGTCCAGGAATACCATCGGAAGTCGTGTGGTTTTGGCTCATGGTATTGATAAAGGCTAAACCTATATAAGGAGAAGAAGATCATTGTGCAAGGGCGTGCAAGTGTCTGGGTATTGAATGAATACTTCACTTTGAAGTATATCTGCATGATTGAACTTTGTTCTTGATTGATAAATCTAAATCTATGATGCACCCGTGGATGGTTCAAAATCCTTAGATCTGGTGATGATGAATCTCTATGATGATCTGCAGAAGAAGAACTGGTGAAGATCTGGCGCAAAGTCTGCTGAAGGTAATGAAGAAATCTGGGTAAGTTTATAGCTCTGTTCTGTTATGCAAAGCTTTCATTTACAGATCTATACACGAGTTTGTTGTGGAAAAAGCGTGTGTATACGCGGATCTGATATAATAAAAGCGCATATGGGAAGTTAGGGTTTACTGAAAAATGCACAGATGTATACGCGGGTTCGTTTAATGAAAAACGTGTGTATACGCGGGTCTGATTAAATAAAAGCGCGTATGGTATTTGAACTAATGGTTGCTCATGGTTGAATGGTTTCTGCATACTTATTCTGAAGTTTGGGTTATCTCTGATATACTAATTACAGTGGTTTCACTGTTCGGTTTGGAAGCATTGGGAAAGTATGTGTTGAGCCTCAAAATTGTACTTTCTTTCATTCCACTTTACCTCATTTTCCTTTTTCCATTGCTATCCTAGACCCAATTGATCAATGAATTTAGTTAAAATTACTTTTAGAATGATTTACATGACTGACTTGCTAAGTTTTGTGATTTTTTCCATTGTAAAGCATTTTGACCGGAACTAGCTGCAGAATGCAGACATTCCGTAGCTAACCGGCGATTCTGCAGCTGCCTTCACATTTGAGTATGTTCCAGGTGGCCTCTCAAGAAAAACCACATATGGGCATAATCCACGTCATGTCTACATGGTTCGTTGCTCATCATGGAGGAAGAAACGAATTCTGGGTATGGTTTTGGAACGTGGGAACACATTTAGGAAGGAAGACTTCTATTAGGACTGTCTCAGTCCAGATGTCTTTTTCCTTTTCACGCAGCCACTTCAAGAGTCCTAATGTGATTCCGATAAGGAAATACAGTGTTCCTGAATTGTTGCAAATCTTGTTATTTACATTTGTTATATAAACACTTGGGAAACCGAGAGCTAGGTTAGATTTGATGTTAGATTTTATGCTAGATTTTGCTTAGATTCTGTGCTACATTTCTGAAGACGCAGAGTGCTATGTTCAAGTTATTTCATCTTTAATGAAGCAGACAGTGTTGTTTTGGAAGCGTTGATTTAATTTGAAGTTGAATTCCGTCAGGTGGTAGAGGGCCCCTGCCTCTTGCACGGATTTATTTGCGTAAATTAGATAAGTATTCTAGTTGCCTTTACGTTTTTGAATTTGAATTAGTAGTTGTTTTAATTAGCTACTGTAGTTGTACTCATTCTAACTCTTCCACAAGAAGAAGCTCTTCCAAAATATTATAATGATGAATGGGAAATGACTATAGTATTGTAGGATTAGAAGTTGAATTCATAGTTGTTTTTAATTAGCTACTGTAGTTATACTCATTCTAACTCTTCCACAAGAAGAAGCTCTTCCAAAAGATTATAATAATGAATGGGAAATGGCTATAGTATTGTAGGATTTAGTTGTAATTTTTGTTGTTCACTATCACAGTTACACTTGTCTTAATCACTCTTCCACAAGAAGAAACTCTTCCAATAAATTCTTAAGGAGTCCAAGACATGACCGTGATAATGAATGATTTAGTTGTGTGTTTGCACTAAGTACCATCTCTGTTCTTGCTCTTAAACGCTTATCCAAAATATCATAATGATGAGTGGGATATGGATATGATATCTTAGTTTTTCATTGCTTTCAGTCCTTTATGTTTGCATTTGCACTCAATTACACAGTCAGAATTGTTCTAACTCTTCTAAAAGAAGGAACTCTTCCAAAATATCAACAATGATGGACAAACAGACTGTATAATTTCATAGAATAATGCATGATAGTATAGTTAGGATACTCCGGAGTTTCATTGCACTTAATTCATGTTCAGTTATTTTATTTTGGGTTTGATAATGACTTGTAGTTTAACACTGTTTTAGGCTAGTGACATTTTAGGTTTGGTTGTAGCTCAATTCATTGCATTTGCACTCCATATTCAGTTGACAGTCACTGCATACTAGATTACTTCAGTTGTTAAGATTAACAAAACAACCTTCATTATTCACAAACCTCTTCTTGTTCTAAAATTCATAATTGACTCATCACTACATGAACAGAAGACCATATCACTTTAAGGCCTGAAGTACTTCTGCAATTTCCTCATCATTTCATAAACAGATCTCTCCCTCAAAAGACTATTTTGAAAAGAAATCAATAACTCTTGAGTAAAGGTTTTGTGACATTCAATTAAATTGCAGAATAGAGTTAGGAATTAGCTTTAGAATAGAAAATCTTATGATGATATCAATGTTTTACTCCAAACATACTTCAACAAATCTCTAATCAAGGACAAGATGTTGCATCATTATAAGTTAGTTGTTTAAATTGTTTAGTTAGGAAGATTTGCATGCTTAGTTGACCATGTTTCAAGCTCTCTCTCAAATGCCTTTGATGAAAGAATTTGACAAGTTTAGTTTGTGTTTTGAATCATTTGCTTAAAAGTCATTATCAAGCTTTGTTTTTGATTGGTCATAGTTTAGATTTGATTCTGTTTTTAGTATTCCAATTGCATTTTTCATTTGTCATCCATCAATTAGGATCCACTCTGTTTTTAATCATCAGCTCATTTCCATTAGCTTTCTAGGCATTTTCCTTGTGAACATAAAACCACCAAAAGACCAAAAACATCATAAATCATCACAAAAGACCAAAAACATTACAAAACACTACACACAACGCATTAGGAAACAAGCACCTAGGTACATACAATACACTTCACTTCAGCAGTTTACCAACCCTGGTTGACAATTAAATGAGCTCAGTTTAGGAGACTAGATTGAGACCAAACATTTTGGCGCCGTTGCCGGGGAAGTGAAAACTAGGTAACCTTTGTTTCTTAGCATCCAAAAACAATTTTATGCGTAGAGGAGATTCAAAGGGGGAGATTTTTTATAAGCATCGAGGAGCGGAAATTTGATTTCCTGAAAACCACTTGTTTCCATCTAGATCGAGAGCTAGTACACCTTCAACTCAAACCAATCTTCCATCCTTTAATGATCTTGGACTTCTAGAAGACCTAAAAATCAGATATCATTAGAAAAACCTTCCGCTTCATCCACTAAACACATACTTAGAAGAAGATCTAGGAGCTCTGGTAGGGACACAAACTTTTCTACTTCCCACGGGGAGAGTCAGTGCCATGAGAAGAAGGAGGAGGAGGGGTCTTCAATGGAGAACACACTATTTGGAGGAAGAGGTAGAGGTAGGAGAAGGAGGTAGAGGTGAGGAAGATGGAGGAAGAGGTAGAAGAGAAATAGGAAGCTCTTTTGGGTTCCCTATACTTGATGAAAAAACCAATACAACCATGAAAAACATTTCACCCTCTGTCCTTCCAAACTTACATGGACTTAAGTGAAGATCTGAAACTTTATTATTCGAATTTAGTCTTTGTGTGAACTTTATGACTACTTACAAGATGCTCAAAAGCGAAATTATTTCCTTCAACTTTGAAGGAGCGACGTGGTGGTTTATGAGTCTAATCGGTAGTTATTAGAACATGGGAAGACATGAAACATGCATTTTGAGAGGTATACGGATTATTGTATGCTGGCTAATCATAAGGAAGAAGTGTTCAAGATGTTACAAAAGAAGATGAAAACTTAGAAGATTTGTTGGAAAGATTTAATTACAACATCAAAAGGGCAAAAAATGGAAAACCTAGATCAAGACACCTTAAAAGCTCTTTTGTTGAAAACAATTAGGGATGAATGGTTGGATATTCTTAACATGATGGGAAAAAGGGATATATCAAATCACATTACAAAATATCTGAGTTATGTATCAACCTTTCAGAGGAAATCTAAAGCGTCAAGGTCAGAGATCCACTGCTCTTGCAAGGAGCAAGTAAATCTCTTTTTTGGAACGATGAAGTAGATTAGAAATAGTTATGCTTGATGATTTTAAATCTGACATCTTAGGAGTCTTAGTGAAAAAAATGAGCACCCTTAGATAGAAAACAAACGAAGGTAGAGATACAGTGCATGGCAATCTTTTTGTCCCAAATGTAGAAAGAAACATGCCTTAAAGAGTGTCCTTTGGATGTAAAAGTTGTAGAAACTGTGTCATTTGTTACGAGAAACATGAGACCCAGAAATTGTCCTTCTCTTCCTGGTCTCAAATCCGTCTTCGGGGAAAACTCCTCTGATTCCATGATCTCTTAGCTTTGTATCTAGAAGACCTTGAGGACCTCAAACACAAGGATTCCATGATCAAATGTATAATCAACCTCCACCATGGAATTCTTGGTAGAAACCTTGGTCCCAATTTCAAAATCAATCTCGACTTGAGCTGGGGATCACAAAGTCCCTATGGAAGATACTCTCCATACTATGGTGCTCACCATCCTATCCACCATATCCACATTGCATCGTCAAAAATCCTCAACAAAATTTTCCTCAAAATCTTCCACAAAATTTTCAACAAAATCCTCAACAACATCATAGAATCAACCACATCAAAATCAACCACTTTCATTACCATTCCCTCAAAAAATAAAATCAATTTCCCGCTCAACCCATACCAAACCCCAATAATAAAAACCCTCGAGAATACATACATGATAGAAGGCCAACAATTTCCAACTTATTTAATTACTCCTCTAGACCTTAGTGATGTTCAACTTAGGTCTGGAAGAATACTTGAAAAGAGGAAACCTTCTGATCATACAAGAACAAGTCAATTAAGGAAGACTCTCTATGGGTGAATAAAAGTCTTGAGAAGACACATCCTTTCAAGACCCAAACATTGTTGAAAAGCCTTCAAACAAAAAAGATCCAATAACTTCAACTCTGTGTATTAGAGCAACCATCCACATGCCTTCTCCCCTCCCCTTTAGGAAAGATTACAAATTGATAAAGGTGTAGATCATAGTGCCTAATTCATGATTTCTTAGATGAATTGAGAAATATTTGCATTAAAAATTCCATTATTGCAAGCCATCAAAGAAATCCCAATTTTAGCCAAAACAATAAAGGAGTTAGTGTAAACAACAAGAAAAAGAATAAGAGAAACAAGAAAATTCAGTTTGGTAGGACAAATAAGCGAGACATTATGATCGACGGGTGCTATTCCAAAGTATCTTGACCAGGAAATCCGGTTGTCAAAATTCACATCAATGGAATCGAAATTCCAAAACACACTCATTGATTTAGGGCATGATAAATATCATGAGTAGAAAAAATCATGGAAAAGCTGAAACTTCCTAATCTTTCTCTTTACACCTATTACAATTAGAGATAGATCTATGATCAAATGAGATGGGGTAATAGAAGACATTCCGATGTTCCTAGATTCTTGGGAGTACCCTGTGGATTTCATGATCCTAACTCCTAAGAATAATCTAGGAGGCCATCTGTTATATTAGGAAGACCTTGGTTGAAAGCTCGGTGATGCTTTTATTAGTTGTAGGTCCGGTGATATGTATATCTACGATGGTAGTTCATTAAGAAATTCACTTTATATCCTCCAGTAGGACAGTCAATTTAGATGACACTCAATGGATAGAGGATGAAGAAGATTTACAGCCACTCTTGCCATTTGGAGAATTAGTGAAGATAATCAAGTGAATACTACACAGAAAAATTGAATCCTCTCTAGAACACAAACATGAATCATTTCCAAGAGAGGGATCAATATTGAGTTTTTGTCATCTAAGTGGAGATGTCTCTTCATTCTATGGACAAATTTGACGGCTCTGGTGAGATTTTTCGAGGCAAAACTTTGAACATAAACAGAACCTAGAAAAATCTCATAAAAAGGTTAGTCAAGTATTACGAGAGAGACATTCTTACGCATATGCATGGGAATACAACACGAAATGAAAGGGATAAGTCCCAAGACTTGTACTCATCACATCTATATAGAGGCAAATTGCAAACCAATGAATGACCTCAAAGACGGATGAATCAAATCTTAGGAAATTGTCAAAGAGGAATTGCAAAAATTATTTAAATGTTAATTTCATCTATCCTATTTAGGATAGTTAGTGGGTTTCTCCTTTGGTCATTGTACCAAAGAAAAATGGAAAATGGAGGGTGTGTGTTGACTACGAGAACTAAATAAAGCTACTCTTAGACCATTTTTCCTTACCTTTCATAGATCAAGTATTAGATACATCATTGCTTTAAAAGTACTTTTCCATTTTTAGATGGGTTTAGTGGTTACAATCAAATCCAAGTAGCACTTGAAGACCAAGATAAAACCACATTTACATCGCTTAGAGGTACCTATGCTTACCGAGTATTGCCATTTGGATTATGCAATGCACTGTGGTAAAAGGGGCGGTATTAGGAATTTTTTGGATCTAATACATGGTGATGTGAGGTGTACATGGATGACTTCAGGTTATAGGAATACATTTGAAGAGGCTTTAGAAAAATTGGAAAAAGTCTTAAAAAGATGTCAAGAAGCAAACCTTTCACTTAGTCATGAAAAATGTTTTATGATGTTGCTGAAGGTATTGTTTTAGGGCACCACATTTCGAGGATGGGATTAGAGTTGATGAGGACAAAAGTTGAAGTCATTTCTAACCTATCCATCCCAAGTTGTCAAAGAGATGTTAAGAAGTTTTCTAGGATTTAAAATTGACCCTCGAATTTATAGAAAACTTTACCAAAATAGCATCTCCACTCTTCAAATTACTCACCAAAAGATTGTGAATTAGAGTGGACTTACGATTTCCAATTGGCTTTTGAAACCACTGAAAACCAAAATTTACGAAGCACCAATATTAAAGAGGGTTCTTGGAAGTTACCTTTTTCATATCTCGACGGATATGCTTTCGTACGGCTCTATGAGCGGTATTGGGACAAAGATTTAATTCCCTATGACATCTATTATATCGGTAAAAGGGTGACTCCTATAGAGGTTAAACTATCTTTTATGGCGAAAAAGAGTTTTTAGCGTTGTTCATGCCATAAACAAATTTAGACACTATATAACGAGGGCTATGAAACTTTTGTTCACAACGATCATTCTACAATTAGATACTTAATGAACAAATCAATCACTAATGGCGAGTTATAAGATGGTTGTTGCTCTTACAAGAATTCAACATTACTATTCTAGGCTAGGCTTTGGAAAACAAAACATAGTGGTGATTTCCTATCTAGAATCAAAATATCAAAATGACATCAGTTGAAGATCAATTTCTTTGATGAATATCTTTTTGCAATTTCTACTCAAACTCCATGGTTTGCTGATATTGTTAATTATTTGGTTCAGGGAAAATTTCCTTCGATTATGGATACGAGGATAAAAGAAAAAATCATTTGTGATAGTGAAAAATATTCATGGGTCGTTAATGATTTGCAAGATGAGTCCGATTTGATCATTAGAAGGTGTGTTCGTGAAGATGAAATGCCTGAGATTCTCAAGGCATGTCATGATGAACCTTGTGGCGGACACTGGGATAAGAGGACGGCTATAAGATCCTTAATTTAGGATATTATTGGCCATCCTTGTTCAAAGATCTTAAGGAGTATGTCAAAAGGTGTGGCAGTTGCCAAGGGTAGGAAACCTTCTCCTTGGGTGAGATTCCATTACAACCTCGGTACATATTGAACCTTTTGAAAAATGGGCTTTGGATTTTGTAGGACCATATTAGTCTCCATCGAGGCAAAAGAAATATATATTAGTTTGCAGTTATGTTACTAAATGGGTAGAAGCTAAGCCATTACTTATTTCTAATGAAGCATCTATAGTTACTTTTCTTTTTTGAGGATATTTTTACTCGTTTTGGTGTCCCAAAAATTATTACGGTCAAGGAGCTCAATTTACATGAGGCTAGTGGAGCAAATGATGGAGAAGTCTGAAATCGGACATAGAAAATCTACTCCTTATCATCCATAAGCAAATGGTCAAGTGGAATCTACTAATAAGGTCATTGAAGGAATCCTAACAAAAATACATTCATTTACATAGAAGAGATTTGGGTAGATAGGCTTCACAGAAGCCTTGTGGGCCTATAGAACTACATGGAGAAAAACAACGAGGCCATACTCCTTATGAACTTGTTTATGGAAAGCAAGTTTTTTTCCCCTTTGAGTTCAAATTCAAACTTTCAAGTAGCGGTTAAATGAGACTTGATTTAACGGAGGCACAAAAAACGCAAATTTGAGAAAATTAATGAATTGGATGAGATCATAAGATGCGGTTCGAAGAAGCAAGTCTGGTCCAACGGCAAAGGGCTAGATGGCATGACAAGTACATCCAAGAAGAAATTCAAAGAGGTGGCGGGCTCTGCTGTTTGATTCAAATTCAAGGATTTTCAAGGTAAATTTCGGACACATTGGCTTGGGCCATATGAAATTGTTGAAATTTTTGATAATGGGGCAGTAAAAATCAGAACTATAGATGAAGAAAGTCCCTTTTCTTGTGAATGGTCATAGATTGAAGCATATCTTAAACCACTCTCAGAGAAAGTTTGTCAAGAAGTTCCAAAGAGAAAGCAATGATGTGAGAAGTTAATGAAGAAGATTTTCTCTTGTTGCATCGACTTGATTAAATTTTCTGAAGCATTTCTCTTTGAAAAACAAAAATAAAAATAAAAATAAAAGGTATAAACATGAAAACCAATCATTGATTGGCATGTTTATACGAAGATAGAGTGAAAATCGGAGAGTCTCTCGACACTCTAACTTTTCCCCCATTTATTTTACAAGCATTTATTACAAAAATCATAAGTTCAGATCCATAGTGCTTATGATCCATCTCATTCATTTCACTTCATTCACTTATCCATCCATACTCCATCTCATTCATTCACTCATATTCTACTCCATTCACGATTCATTCATCTTCATTCCATACCCCATCCATCTCATTTTTCATAGTAAAATTCAAAATTTGATGTCTTACGTAAATGAATAAAACATGTCATGAATTGCGGTGGTTTCTTATGTTCTTTCACTCCATTTCATAAAAATGAATCCATTCCATTTCATCACCTTCATACATATCATGTCTTATCATCCATCTTCATTCATACCACATAAAATTTCACCCATTCCAAAAAACACTCTATTCCATGATTAAAGTCTCTACAAGGGAACATTCGCGACTCACTTAGGACATTCTGCCCGGTGATCGGCTACAACGACCAGACGATCTTTAACGACTCTAAATCTGAAGGCATCCAATCGACGAGACATTAAGTGCAACAAAATGATCCGAGTGTATCCATGAATCAAAGCATCAAAGAAGGATGAAGACTCTTCCAAAGGTGAACGAGAGAAGACAAAGAAGACTACAAAAAATCAAATGAAAGCGAGAGAGTAACAAGTTTAGATTATAATGGCGTATGCTGAAAGTTTAGCATAGTTTTAGTTATGAATTGTTCGAAAGGTTGTTTTAATTATTTTTATTGATCATGACCAATAAACTCTCCACAAACTTTGGATTAAAAATTTCTCATTTCAAATTCCATACCTTGAGCATTATTTAAACGATTCAAATGGTAGAAGAGTTTGAATTCTTCCATTAACCCAACCAAATCATTCAATGATGATTCTCTTTTCCGTTGTAAAAATCCTCATACATCTTTTCAATCATTAATTCATTCCTCCACCTCACTCCATTACCTCATTCCACATGACCACTTCCATCACTCCATTACGTGCTTGACCACTTCATTCGCAGGCAGGAAGTCTTCTCATCACGGTCGTGAGAGCAAAAGGGTATATCAGTTTGAATGTCAAAGTACTATCACCATGAGCAGAGATTGAGCATTAACAATGTAAACGTAGAGGTATAGCAGTGAAGAATTTGAAGTCATTTGTCACCGGGAGATAGAGGTATAGTAGTGAAGAATTTAAAGCCATTTGTTACAGAGAGACAGAGATATATCAGTGTGGGAATTTGAAGCCATTTGTTACCAAGAGACAGAAGTATAGCAGTATGGTAATTTGAAACCATTTTCCACCAAGAGACAGAGGTATAACAATGAGGAATCTAAAATCATTTTATCGAAGCAGAGATACATCGGTGTAGAATTTGGAAAACCATTGCCTTCAATAAGATATGTCAGTCTGAAGTTTCATTGCCAAACGGAGGTATATCGGCTCGAAGTTTGGAAGCTATAGTCACTTATCAACCGGTATGTCATTCCAAAATTTGAAGCCATTTGACATTTAAAACTTGAAGCCATTTCAATTCGAAGTTGAAAGTCATTGTTTGTGGGTAGAAGAGTATTAATTTGATTGTTGAAGAAGAAATTATGGGTTTCATTGTAGAGAGCAGAGCAGGTGGTTAAAAATACCTAGAAGGCTGCCCCCGATGTAAAGAAATGTTGCAACGAGATAGGATGGTTACAATTTTTGGAGAAATTTAATGGCTTCACAAAGAAGTCACCAAAACATTTGCAAGATCATTTCAAGGAAGCGAAGTTGAAGTGGGAGATGTCAGAATTCATCCTTGAATTTTTCATTAGAAGCTACGGGATTGCTTAGAGCCCAGAGAGATGGTTCAAAAACGAGAGAATTCCACAATGAATCACAGAAGCAAATTCTACAAAATCACCAGGTATGGTTGTCATAGCCATTATTTAAGAAAAGGAATTCTCGATTCTTGCATTGAAAAATAAATGGAGAAACATATTACTTCTGTGAAATTATTACATGTGAGGGTAGATATAGCACATTTTATGTCTACCACATTAGGCGATAATGCATTTTAGGGAAGACTTAAACCTACCTTGTTCTTGCTTCAAAGTTTGAAAAAGATGGCTTCACATGTTCAAAGAGAGTTCAATTTTTAGAGACAACTTTATATCATCATGGTTTGGTTAAAATTTTGATTGAACATCATTTAGCCAAAACGAATGATACATGGAACAATTTCTTGATAAGAAATCATTTTGAAAGAGCCAAAAAAGAACCCACACACGAACCATGACTACAAGGAGAATTAGAAAAAGGAGAACCTCAAAAGTTGAAATTGACAAAGCAGTCCAAGAGAGCGTTGAGGAAATCATTTTGAGAAGTTGACTCAAATCAAGAACTGACTTAAGAAAGAAGAAGGTAATCAAGAAATCTTCCACGAGGAGAAAGGAGAGGGATCCTCTCGGCCAAGAAGAAGCCTGGACTAAAGGAAAACTAAGAAAAACTCAAATCAAACAAGCAGGAATTGATTAATATAGAAGATGAGGAAACATCCATTGAAGAAGATGTTGAAGAGGATTTTAATGAAGAACCCACAGGGAAATTGACTCCCCTGCTCAACAAGAAATTTATGACTATGTGGAAGCTTTGGAAAGGAGAACCGGAGAAACGAGAGAGATAACCCTAGTCCTCCAGCATGCAGAAGATGTATTAAGAAGGGATATGTATGAGTTGGAAATACTTAATAGACACATCAAAAATGAGAATGAAATTCTCAAGGATCAAGTCAAGCTCAAAATTGATATGAACTCAACCTTATCCCTACATATAGACAAAGTGGAAAAGATTAATGAGAAGTTGAAGAAAAGGAACAAGAAGCTAATCAGGGCACTCATCAACTTAAGGTTCAAACTTGTTATCGGAGAAAACCCGGAGAAGATCTTTAGCTTCCAGGACAAAGGAGGAGAGGATTAGATGTTCTTGCGAAGCCTCACGAGTTCATAGGATAATTTGCATGAGGACATACAGGAGGCAATGATGGAGTATGTTGAGCCTCAAATTGTGCTTTCTTTCATCTTACTTTCTGACATTTTCCTTTGTTGATTGCTATCCTGGTGGTGATCGATGAATTTAGTTGAAATTACTTTTAGAATGATTAACATGGTGACTTGCTAATTTGTGATCTTTGTCATTGTAATGCATTTTTAGCGGGAACTAAGCTGAGAATGCGAGACATTCGTATTCTTAAAGCGATTACGCTGTCTTCACGTTTTGGTATGTTCAGTGGCTTCTCAGAAAAAACCGCATATGGGCATATTCCACGTCATATACATGGTTAGGTTGCTCATCCTTGAGGAAAATGAATTACGGTATGGTTTTGGTACGTGGGAACACATTTAGGAATGCGATTTCCTATTAGGGCCCACATCTCATTCGAGGATGTCCTTTTCCTTTCTACGCGGCCTCTGAGAGTCTAATGTGATTTCGATAAGGAAAGACAATGTTCCTGGAATTTTTTCAAGTCTTGTTATGTGCATTTTCCTATGTAAACACTTGGGAAATCGAGAGCTAAAAAAGATTTTATCTAGATTTAGCAGATTACGTGCTACATTTTAGAAGGCATGATTACTCTGTTGATTATTTCATCTTTAGTGAAGCAAGCAGTGTTGTTTTTGATTTGAGTTAAATTCCAGATCGGAGTGGTAAAGGGCCCTGCCTCTTTTGATTTATTTTTTTGTAAATTAGATAAGTATTCTAGTGCCTTTACGTTTTTTTGATTGAATGCATAGTTGTTTAATTAGATATATATAATTATACTCATTCTAACTCTTCCAAAGAAGCTCTTCAAAGATTATAATGATGAATGAAATGGCTATGGTATTGTAGGATTTGAAGTTGAATCAGTAGTTGTTTTTGGCCAAACTCTTGGTAGTTATACTCATTCTAACTCTTCCAAAAGAAGAAGCTCTTCCAAAAGATTATAATGATGAATGGGAAATGGCTATAGTATTGTAGGATTTAATTATAATTTTTGTTGTTCACTATCACAGTTACACTTGTTCTAAACACTCTTCCACAAGAAGAAACTCTTCCAAGAAATTCTTAAGATGTCCAAGGCATAACCGTGATAATGAATATTTTAGTTGTGTGTTTGTACTAAGTACCATTGCTGTTCTTGCTCTTAAACGCTTGTCCAAAATATCATAATGATGAGTGGGATATGGATATGATATCTTAGTTTTTCATTGTTTTCAGTCTTTATGTTTGCATTTGCACTCAATTACACAGTCAGAATTGTTCTAAAATCTCTTCCAAAAGAAGGAACTCTTCCAAAATATCAATAATGATGGACAAACAGACTGTATAATTCCATAGAATAATGCATGATAGCATAGTTAGGATACTCCGGAGTTTCATTGCACTTAATTCATGCTCAGTTGTTCTGTTTTGGGTTTGATAATGACTTGTAGTTCAGCATTGTTTTAGATTAGTGGCATCTTAAGTTCATTCTTAGATTAACTCATTGCACTTGCACTCCACATTCAATTGTCATTCATTGCATATTAGACTACTTCAGTTGTTAAAATTAACAAAACAACCTTCATTATTTACAAACATCTTCTTGTTCTAAAATCTACAATTGATCTATAACCATAAGAACAGAAGACAATATCATTTTAAGGCCTGAAGTACCTCTGCAATTTCCTTATCATTTCATAAACAGAGCCCTCCCTCAAAAGAATACTTTGAAAAGAAATCAATAACTCTTGAGTAAGGTTTTGTGACATTTCACTAAGTTGCAGAATAGAGTTAGGAACTAATCCTAGGATAGAAGATCTTATGATGGTATCAATGTTTTTCTCCAATTGTGCTTCAAATCTCTAATCAAGGACAAAATGTTGCAGCATTATAAGTTAGTTGTTTAACTGTTTAGATAGGAAAATTTGCATACTTAGTTGATCATTTCTCAAGTTGAGTTTATGTTTTGAATCATTTCCTTAGAAGTCATTATCAAGCTTTATTTCTGCTTAGTCATAGATTAGATTTGATTCTACTTCAGTGTTTGCAATTGCATTTGTCATTTGTCATCAACCATTTAGGCTTCACTCTGTTTTTAATCATTAGCTTCCTTCCATTAACTTTCTAGTCATTTTTCTTGTGAACATAAAACAACCAAAAAGACCAAAAACATCATAAATCATCACAAAAGACCAAAAATATCACAAAACACTACACACAACGCATTAGGAAACAAGTACCCAGGTACATACAGTACACTTCACTTCAGTAGTTTACCAACCCTGGTTGACAATTAAATGAGCTCAATTTAGGAGACTAGATTGAGACCAAACAACTACTCCCAGTTTCTGTTTGAGATATTCGAACGCTTCCCTGGGTAGAGGTTTGGTAAATATATCAGCAACTTGTTCTTTGGAAGAAACATACTCCAATTTCACTTTTTGTTCAAGCACTTGTTCACGTAAGAAGTGATATTTGATGGGAATGTGCTTGGTCTTGGAATGCATAACAGGATTCTTTGAGATACTGATGGCACTTGTGTTATCACACATAATGGATATAGGAGGTGAAAATTTGATTTGAAAGTCTTGTAAGGTTTGCATCATCCAAAGAAGTTGAGTGCAACATGATGTGGCAGCCACATATTCTGCTTCTGCTGTAGATAAGGCAATAGAGTTTTGCTTCTTGCTGAACCAAGATACTAACCGGGGCCCCATATAGAATGCACCACCACTAGTGCTTTTCCGATCATCAACATTTCCAGCCCAATCTGCATCAGTGTAAGCATGAAGAGTAAGATCAGCATTCTTTGGATACCATAGTCCAAAGTCTTGAGTTCCTTGTAGATATTTGAATATTATTTTCACAACCTAAAGGTGAGACTCTTTTGGATTAGCTTGGAATCGTCCAACAATCCCAACTGCATGCATGATGTCTGGTCTTGTCCCAGTGAGATAAAGTAGACTTCCTATCATAGATCTGTATTCTGGTTGATTCACCATGGGGGAATCATCATTAGAACTGAGATTACATCTGGTTATCATTGGTGTACTTACAAGTTTGCAATCTTCCATGCCATACTTCTTCAAGATTTTCTTGAGGTATTTTGCTTGTGATAAAAATATGCCATCTGTTGTTTGTTGCACTTGCAATCCAAGAAAGAATGTTAGTTCCCCAAGCAAAGACATTTCAAATTCTTGCTGCATATCAGAAGCAAATTTCTGACTCATAGACTCTTTATTACTTCAAAAAATGATATCATCAACATATACAACCACAATCAATAGTTTGTTATTTTTAGTTTTTGTGTATAAGTTGCTATTAGTAAACCCTTTTGAAAATCCTTGTTGATGAAGATATTTGTCAAGACGATAGTACCATGCCCTTGGAGCTTGTTTGAGACCATATAGAGCCTTTTTAAGTCAACAAACAAGTTTTTCATCATTTCCCAAAATGAATCCTTCTGGTTGTTCTATATAAACTTCTTCTTCTAGATCACCATTGAGAAAAACAGATTTAACATCCATTTGATAAACTTTGATTTGTTGGAAGCTTGAAAAAGCAAGAAACATTCTTATGGCTTCAAGTCTGGCTACAGGAGCAAAGGTTTCTTCAAAGTCTATACCTTCTTGTTGAGCATACCCCTTGCAAACAAGTCTAGCTTTATTTCTTATAACATCCCTATTCTCATTTAACTTGTTTTTGAATATCCATTTAGTTCCAATGACATTTTTGTCATGAGGTCTTGGTACTAATTCCCAAGTGTGATTCTTTTCAATTTGATCAAGCTCTTCATTCATGGCTTGAATCCAACATTCATCTTCGCTAGCTTGATTGACATTGTGTGGTTCAATAGTGGATAGAAATGCCAGATAGCTAGAAGATCCCACAAGAGTCCTTCTTGTTTGTACACCTGATCCTTTTTCTCCCAAGATTTGAGATTCTGGATGATTCTTTTGAACATATCTGGATGGAGCTTTTTCAGATAAATCAACTTCGGGTTCTTCATTGGGTTCACTGTCTATATCATTTCTATTTGATGTAGAAGGATATATGTCATCATCATCTTCATCTGTTGTTTGTTTTTATTCTTTTGGAGCTGCAGGAGACTCATCAATAACAACATCAATACATTCAACAATCTTCCGAAGTCTTTTATTGTAACATTTATATGCTCTACTCCTAGAGGAGTAACCAAGAAGTATTTCTTCATCTGCTCTGGGTTCAAACTTGCCAAGTTTTTCATCATTATTTTTGATAAAGCATTTGCTTCCAAAAACTCTAAAATGCTTCACAGTGGGAGGATTACCATACCAGAGTTCATATGGAGTTTTATCACTATTTACACAAACATGTGCCTTGTTAAGAATATTTACCGTTGTATGTGCTGCTTCTCCCCAAAATGTGTCAGGTGTTCCGGAATCATCAAGCATAGCTCTAGCCATTTGTTGAACTGTTCTATTCATTCTTTCTGCTACGCCATTTTGTTGTGGAGTGCCAGCTACAGAAAACTGTCTTTTTATGCCATGTTGTTCACAAAATTCAAGAAATTCATTTGATGTATATTCTCCTCCTCGATCAGATCTAAGACACTTGATTTTTATATCTAATTCATTTTCAACTAGTGCTTTGAAGATCTGAAATTTCTCAAATGCTTCATCTTTGTGTTTAAGCAGCCCAATCCAACACATTCTAGAGAAATCATCAATAAATAAGATATAGTATTGTTCACCATGTGGTGACTTTTTCTTCACAGGTCCACATATGTCAGTATGAATAAGTTCAAGAGGCTTACTTGATGATCCTTCCTTGGCATTAAATTGCACTCTAGTCTGATTACCGAATTGGCAAGATTTGCATATGATGCTCTCAGGTAGAGTAATAGTGGGAAGATCACGAACAACTTTAAGTCTGCTTAATTTGTTGATTTGAGAGAAGCTCAGATGCCCCAACCTTCTATGCCATAGAAAATTTTCTGAAGATTTACTCAAGTAACATTGCTCTTTGCAATTCTTCAAAACATACAGGTTGCTTGGAGTTATTTTTCCTTTTATAATTGTTTTACCTGTATCAACATCATGTACCACACATTCTTTTGAACTAAAGACAACTTCAGTTCCTTGATCACACATTTGACTTACACTTAACAGGTTATGCTTTAATCCATCCACATACATGACATTATTATCTTTCACCTTTTATTTTAGAAAAACAGACCCTTTTCCCTTAATGACCGCAGGAATATCATTTCCAAATGTAACATTCTTCTCCTTTTCTAGAGCACTATATGCAAGAAGTTTGTTTTTGTCACCTGTCATGTGTCTTGAGCATCCACTATCAATGTACCATTGATTTTATTCACCTTCTGAAAATAACGCTATGCCACAATTTTCAACCTGTAATTCCTTCTTTTTCCATACTTTGGAGCTTGAAGGAACATGTTCTTTTGGCTGAACTTTACTCCTGCATTCAGATTCTTCATGGCCAAAGTTATTGCAATAAGTACATTCAACTTCATTTTGAAGGGGATAAAAGTTGTTATAGGTATTCTTCTTTGTTTCAATATCAATCCTTTTCTTTCTAGCTTCTCTTGTCATGATGGTTTTATATGCAACACATTGAATAGCTTTATGACCAAAATTGTGACATGAGAAACATTGTCCATTGAAGAAGAAATTTCTACGATCATGAAATCTTCTACTTGAATTTACCTATTGATTGGTATTTCTTTGAAAGATATTCCCGTTAGTGTTCTTTGAATTGAGATGATCATGCTTTACCTGTAAATATTCTTTATTCCCTTGCTGAGTGGCAGCATGTTGTATACCAGCTGTAGCTGCTTTTAGATAATTTGGTGCTGAAGCTTGAGAAGATTCTCTGATATATCCAAGACCTGTCTTTATAAGAGGAGAACATTGTACTTTGATAATCTCATCTAAGGTTTCAGATCCTTTAGCAAATCTAAGATTCAAGGTCTTCACTTTCTCAATTTCTTTTCTTAGACTTACTACTTCACATTCTAATTTCTCATTGTTTTTCTCCTTTTCTTCAAGCTGATTTTTCAGCGTTTCTATGGTTATTTTACTTTCTTCTAAGCATATTTTGAGTTGATTGATTTCATCAAGAAAATCATTGTCCTCTAAAGCATCCATAAAGATATATTTTTCTTCTCTAGACTCCTTTTCAAATGCCATGAGAAGTCTAAGACCTTGTTCACATTCTTCCTCACTGTCTGATAACCCATCACTATCTTCATGAGTATAGTAACTCTTTCTAGTGCTAAACCGATTCTTATTCCTTCTTGCTGCTTCCTTTCCTTTTTCATGTGTTTCTTTGTGAGGACATTTAGTAGCATAATGACCAACTCTACCACAAATAAAACATTTGAATGCAAGCTTACCTCTAAACCGTCCTGTACCAAGTTGGAGTTTCTTTACAAAATTTACCTCATCTTCTTCTAAGATATACCTTGATCCTTCTGTCTCTTGTAGTTATTTCACTTTTGTAGAAGCTCTAAAGACAACTTCTTTGACTTCAGATGATCCTCCTCTTCTCATTTCATATGCAGTTAGTATGCCATGAAGTTGCACCATAGTAAGATTTTGAAGATCCTGTTTTTCTTCAAGAGCAGAAACTTTTGACTCAAATTTTGTTGTTATTGATTTTAAAACTTTCTCAACCAAAGTAGATTCGGTTATTGTTTCTCCCAGATTTCTCATACGATTTACAATATCATCAAGACGTAAAAATAAATTTGCAATGCTCTCCTCATTATGCATTTTTAGATTCTCATATTGAATTCTGAGAGTTTGGAGTTTAGCACTTTTTACCTTTGCATCACCTTCATAACTTAGAATTATTTTGTCCCATATTGCCTTTGCTGTATTCAGCTGCATGACTTTAACAAATTCTGATTCAGTTAGACTTCCCAATAGAGCATTGACTGCTTTTGCATTAGTTTCATAATCTTTCCTTTCCGTTGGATCTGTTGGTACTGTGGCTGGGTATTGATATCCTGTTTCAACAATAGCCCATACTTCTTCACCTAGAGACTGAAGATAGGATCTCATCCTCGTTTTCCAGAAGATTAAATTATTTCCGTTGAAGAGCGGAGGCTTGATGGACGCTATTCCATCTTGATTTCTCATCTTGACTGATCTTCCTTCTAATGGCTAAGCTTCTCAGAAGGACCTGCTCTGATACCAATTGCTGGAAAAATACTGAGAGGAGGGGGGTGAATCAGTATTTAGGGTTGAACAATTTTTCTTTTCTTTCTCTTAAAACCATATGTTACAGTACTGCATCCAACTTGTATGTCCAGATATCTTATTATGTCTTTACTTAGGGCATTGCATCAAATAAGCATTAAGCATGAAAAGAAATAATAGAACAAACCATCAAACATAAACAACACATGTGAACAGTAGAATTTAAGGTGGAAACCCAATTCGGGAGAAAACCACCGCTGCTATAATCTCAGTCTTAAATATTTATTATAGAGAAAACTTCGCACAATATATGCTGGTGCAGACTTATACCAGCACGCAGGCACCCACCTGCAGAAGGCTACAACCTTCTCTTGTTTACCAGTCTCTCCTGGAAGGGAGCTACTAACCCCTGCTCTTGTTTACTAGATATCACTGGAAGGGAGCTACAACCGCCTTTCTGAAGGCTTCGACAATTAGCACCAATACAGACCATGTTTCATTCAATTTCATACTGGATCCACCAGTTTCCACTTGACATGCCTTGCTGGCCTCCAGATTTTTTCATTCAGTACACTCACACTAGTTCTTCATGACTTCATCCGTTGTTCAAGACCAGAGATTCATTATCATTATATCCATGGGTGCATCGTAGTTTCAGATTTTTCAATTAAGAACAGATTTCGCCCATACAGATATTCCTTCGAGAACTTTATTCATTCACTACCCTTATGTATGAACATGTTTTTCATGATTTCACTAGTCGATTAAACCAGGAATTAACCATCATCTGATCATCATATTCACAAGTGCACCTTCAATTCAGATATATCTGGGTTTTTTTTCATACAGATATCTCCAAAGGAGATTCGTTTATTATCAACCCTTTTGCACGCACACCCCTTCATCATAATTCTCATCACCTTATATAGTTTTCGCCCTTATTAAAACCATGGGTCAAAATAATTAAATTACTAATGGTATTCCTGGACGGTATTTCCTTTACCACCCTTACGTAGCTCTTTGATTTTTTTTTAATTTATTTATCAATTTGAAGAAATTGATAAATAAATATATTTACAATTTTGAACAAAACTTTAGGATTAAAGTTAACCCTTCGCATTTTAACGCTTTAAAATAATATGGTAAAGCTTTGACCCTGGGCCCACAAATATAGTCAATAGCCAATCAAATATGCGCACGGTACCATAGGTAAAATTTGTGCAAGTCCAGCGCCTGATTACCGTTAGATTAGCAAGCTTCTAGATCAACGACGTTCAACGATATCGCTGGACATCTTGGGTCGAACTATAACATGAAATGGCACACAGTGGTAAGTGGTTTTGTGAAGTTGTACAGGGACGCATGTCAAGCACTATATGGAATCGCTCCTCAACCAGGAAATACCACTTGCTCCGCATAGGCGGTGCGATGAAAACCATAAACCGCCTGTACTATTCCTCCTTCATTATTCCGCCCTTCTACTCCTGGTTCCATCCAACTTCACGTTCCGTCGTCCGATCTGAGATCAATGGTTAGCAGGAGCCCAAATAGCCTGGCGGTTAACATGGAGAGGTTGCTCCGCAGTTGACCCACTCATCGGGCGCTAACGACAAATCGACGACTGTTGTTAACTACGGTAGCACAAACCCGATGATCTTTCCGTACAGAGGAGTGCCTCCACAGTACTCTGTCTCTCTGTAAATGCACTCTTCCTCCAGTCTCTCGACATATGCTACCCCTCTTGAATTGAGCTCCCATTCATTATGCAAATTCACTTCACTGTGCCATAACTGAAGTACATACGGTGGTTATATAAATTAATACAATGTCATTCTGTATTCAAACCTTCCATTGCATGTTCGGAGTTCTACCCTGTCACAGTTCCGCTTCTAACTGCATATTCAAGTTCTTGATTCCGCAAGCTGATCATTGTACTATGGTCCATCGCAACTATAATCTTCGCTACATTCATCATATCTCTGCACCCATTAATTTCTTCAATGGATTTCTTACTTATCACAGATTACCATTCACTTATTCTTTTCTATTCGATGGCCTTTTTCTCCTACTCTGTCTCTGGACAATTCTGCTTCAATTATGCATTCTACTTCTATTCACTGTCTCTGCATTGTCTGCTGCCTTAGTTCCTTATCTGCCTTGCTTCCTCTCTGTTACTATCTCTACTTCTTGTTTAATGCTGCTCCTTGCTTCTCCGTTTGCCTTGTTGCTGTTCAGATTCTCCTTCTTTGCTGTTTCCTTTGCCATCAATGAAAACATTTCCAACAGCACTGCAAACTCTGATCGGACGATCACCAATGAATTTCACGTTGTAAAAGTTTTTGAGCATTAACACTCCAATTCTACGCAAAATTAGTGGTATTAGAATACCACTACCTCCTTACGTGTCAACAGCAAAAACATATCGCGTTCTTTTGATAAAAACTTCAATGCAACTTTTCTCCTACGCGATACTGCCAGTTTTCTATTTCAAATCCACTTTTACTCTTTCACTCAAGATTCTGCCTCTTATTCTCATGATTCCACTCCATTCCACTTCTGCACCACTTTGATTCTGATTTCGCTTCTCCTTTCACAAAATGTCTTCCCTTTGACGTATTTTCGCTTTGGCTCATTGGTACTTTGTTGACAGATATGGCTCGGAATAGGTTAAGAGGATGATATGGGTAGGAATGGAAAGAATAGGAATGTATGTTATGAAAATAGAAATGTTCGCATAAAAATAGGCAGAGTGGTAATATATATGAGTGTTGGGAAAAATACTGAGAGGGGGGGGGTGAATCAGTATTTACTGCATATTCAAAACTTTCACTTTTTCTTGCTTCTAAAACGCATACGCTACTTTCCTGAACCGGACTTGCGTATATACGCGGATACCCTTTACGAAACTCGCGTATACTCAGATATCTATTTATGTCTTTAAATCTTTACTTAAATCATTCCTTCATTTATTCATCAGATATTCAATAAGAAGTAAACATGTGCAGTAAGAACAAAATAAATCATCACACAAAGCATCACACATGAACACTAGGATTTTAGGTGGAAACCCAAGTCGGGAGAAAACCACCGCTGCAGTTGCTCAGCCTTCAAAATTTTATTATAGAGAAAACATCTTACAACATATGTGCTGGCGCAGACTTGACCAGCACGCAGGCACCCACCTGCGCTCGTTTACCAGCCTCTCCTGGAAGGGAGCTCCAACCCCCTGACTCGTTTACCAGCCTCTCCTGGAAGGGAGCCACGACCCCCCGATCTCGTTTACCAGCCTCACCTGGAAGGGAGCTACAACCCCCTGACTGAAGGCTACAACCCTCAGCACCACCTTGGACCACGTTTCATCAATTTTCACACTAGATCCAACCACTTCAATAGAACACAACTTGCAGGCCACAATTCATCATATTTCCATACCGAACCCTTTCCATACTTTTAAGCTCAAACATACATCATCACCAGATACATATCAACACAGATCAGATAGCAGAAACACAGCAGAACAGATCAGATATTTCATACCCCTTGCTTCAGCAAACCCTAGTTTGCATACGCGCTTTCCCTTCACTGATGTCGCGTATATACGCGCTTCCGTCCACACAAACCAACGTATACCTCAGTGTATATTTTATTGCGCATACGCGCTTTCTCTTCGCTGAAGCCGCGTATATACGCGCTTCCTCCGCGGCGAAGTAGCGTATAGATCTTTAATCATTACAGAGCAGCATACTTCATCAGATCAGATATTCAGTTCAGATCTACCCTTTGCTTCAGACAGATGTTCGCCTAGATGCTCGCCTCATCACAGATCTAAGCCTTCCATAATCAGATCTAGCAAATACAAGAGCAATTCAGATCTAGATCCCCTTCTTCATCATTGGTGCATCATACATTCATATTTATCATTCAAGTGTAACCCTTTCCATTCAGATATACTTCAGAGAGAAGTATTCATTCAAGCTCAGACATCTTGCACCCACACTCATGATTTGCACAATGAATTTCTTCTCCTTATATAGGTTTACCCTTTTCAATACCATGAGCCCATTTTTCAATACCATGAGCCCAAAACCACATTACATCCGATGGTATTCCTGGACGGGGTCAATTAGGCGGATCATTACCCAATACAATGGGTCAATACCATGGTGGTTACCCTTGGTTTTGCACTTTTTGAGCGCTTTTGCCCATACGCGACTTGGCACGTTATTTTCCGCGTGCATACGCGACTTCCCCTAGGCCAATCCGCGTATTCAAGGAGACATACTCTTTTCATCATATTTTGAGCACATTTTGAATTCCTTTCTTCATTGCCTTCTGTACACACTGTAGAAACATCATATTTTCTTCATTAGGAACACATTCTCTTAAGCACAACTTCATCAAGTAAGTTTTCATCATCTTCATCAAGTGGGTTGCCTTTCAAGGACAACACTCAACAACATATCACATCAGATTTACATCATTTACCAAGTCCATCAAGTCAAGCATAACTTCATCAGGTGGATTTCCATCAAGGACAACACATGTCAACAGTCACATGTCTTCATCTTCATTCAGTGGGTTGCCATCAAGGACAACACTCGGCATCATATTTCCAACAATCTCCCCCTTTGGACTTGATGGCAACCACGATGGTGTTTGGTTACCACAGCAGATAGATACCATGTCACTCTCCCACAAATGTCACTCTCCCAAATATTTGACATCATTATCTTCTCTTCATTCAAACACCATGTCACTCTCCCCCTTTGACATCAAGGGCAAAGGGCGGATCAAAAACCAACATTCTCCCCCTTTTCTCCTCATGTGGAAGAAACATTCTGCAGATCTGATATGTGCTGAAGTGGCCAAGCTCCCCCTGAGTTCATGCTGAATCTTCAAACATATTTTTAATAAAGTACATGACTCTTCCTATCACCAAAGACTCATACTTACATCAAATATCCAACCAAGTGGATTTACATATGAGACTCAAGGACCCAACCAAGTGGGTTTACACATTTCAATTCAGCTACCCAACCAAGTGGGTTTACAAATTTGACAAGTTCATACATGACTGAATTTTACAGATTTTACATCATGGGTCTCAACATGACCTTTTCATCAAAAATACAAATATGACTTTGCATGACCAATACCAAGAAGACCTCAAGAGAGATCATATAACAGAACCATCATAATGCCAACAATGCATTATACTCAGCAACGCTAATGCTCCCCCTGAATCTGTGCATCCATGCATCCTCTTCATATGACTAAGGCTCCCCCTTAGTTTGTGCATCCTGAAAACTTCCACCAACAAATCATCAAGGCATCTTCATCAAAACATTAGAAAAAGAATTATGAGAACTGGAACACCACCAGAGATACCAAACAATATCAGAGATACCAAACAGCACTGCAGCTATGCTGAAGAGAGCTGAACCAACCAAAAATTGTCAGCAACCAACCATACGCGGTTTTCTGTGCAGGAACTCGCGTATATACGCGACTGTGTTTCAGGAAACCCGCGTATCCCAAGTCATCTTCTAAATTTATGCAGATTTGTTCTTTTGACTGATAGAGAACACTCCCAGCTTCTGTCTTAGATACTCGAACGCTTCCCTGGGCAGAGGTTTGGTAAAGATATCAGCAACTTGTTCTTTTGAGGGCACATACTCCAACTTCACCGTTTGTTCAAGCACTTGTTCACGTAAGAAATGATACTTGATGGGAATGTGCTTGGTCTTCGAATGCATAACAGGATTCTTTGAGATACTGATGGCACTTGTATTATCACACATAATGGAGATAGGAGTTGTACATCTGATTTGAAAATCTTGCAAGGTTTGCATCATCCATAGAAGTTGAGTGCAACAAGATGCGGCAGCTACATATTCTGCTTCAGCTGTTGATAAGGCAATAGAATTTTGCTTCTTGCTGAACCAAGATACTAACCGGGGTCCCATATAAAATGCACCACCACTAGTACTTTTCCGATCATCAACACTTCCAGCCCAATCTGCATCAGTGTAAGCATGAAGAGTAAGATTAGCATTCTTTGGATACCATAGACCAAAATCTTGAGTTCCTTGTAGATATTTGAAAATTCTTTTCACAGCCTGAAGGTGAGACTCTTTTGGATTGGCTTGGAATCGTCCAACAATCCCAACTGCATGCATAATGTCTGGTCTAGTCCCAGTGAGATAAAGTAGACTTCCTATCATTGATCTGTAATCTGGTTGATTCACCGTGGGAGAATCATCATGAGAATTGAGATTGCATCCGGTTATCATTGGAGTGCTTACAGGTTTGCATTCTTCCATGCCATACTTCTTCAGAATTTGCTTAAGATATTTTGCTTGTGATAGGAATATACCATCTGTAGATTGATGCACTTGTAAGCCAAGAAAGAAAGTTAGTTCCCCAAGTAAAGACATTTCAAATTCTTGTTGCATGACAGAAGCAAATTTCTGACTCATAGAATCTTCGTTACTCCCAAAAATGATATCATCAACATATACAACCACAATCAATAGTTTATCATTTTCAACTTTTGTGTATAAGTTGCTATCAGCAGACCCCTTTGAAAATCCTTGTTGATGAAGATATTTGTCAAGACGATAATACCATGCCCTCGGAGCTTGTTTGAGACCATATAGAGCCTTTTTAAGTCTACAAACAAGATTTTCATCATTTCCCAAAATGAATCCTTCCGGTTGTTCTATATATACTTCTTCTTCTAGATCACCATTAAGAAAGGCAGATTTAACATCCATTTGATAAACTTTGATTTGTTGGTAACTTGAAAAAGCAAGAAACATTCCGATGGCTTCAAGTCTAGCTACAGGAGCAAAAGTTTCTTCAAAGTCTATACCTTCTTGTTGAGTATACCCTTTGCAAACCAGTCTAGCTTTGTTTCTTACAACATCCCCATTCTCATTTAATTTGTTCTTGAAAATCCATTTAGTTCCAATGACATTTTTATCATGAGGTCTTGGAACCAAATCCCAAGTGTCATTTTTCTCAATTTGAACAAGTTCTTCATCCATGGCTTGCCTCCAACATTCATATTTGCTAGCTTCATTGACATTGTAGGTGGGTTCAATCTCAGGATAGAAAAGCAAATGACGTTGTGAAGATCCCACAAGAGTCTCCTTGTTCGTACACCACTATCACCTAAAATGAGATCCCAGATGATTCTTGAACATATTCCGGATGGAGCTTTTTTCGTATAGATCATCTTCAGGTTCTTCATTGGATACACTGTCTATATCATTGCTATCTGATGTAGAAGGCCATATGTCGCTATCATCTTCTTTTGTTGTTTGTTTTTCTTCTTTAGGAGCTGCAGGAGACTCATCAATAACAACATCAATACATTCAACAACCTTTCAGAGCCTTTTATTGTAACATGTGAAAGCTTTGCTTGACGATGAGTAACCAAGAAATATCCCTTCATCTGATCTAGATTCAAACTTGCCAAGATTTTCATCATTATTTTTTATAAAGCATTTACTTCCAAAAACCTTAAAATGCTTCACAGTGGGAGAATTGCCATACCAGAGTTCATATGGAGTTTTGTCACTATTTACCCGAACATGAGCTTTATTGAGAATGTTAACTGCTGTATGTGCTGCTTCACTCCAGAACATGTCAGGAACATTAGAATCAGTAAGCATAGCTCTAGCCATTTGAACAATCATTCTATTCATTCTTTCTGCTACACCATTTTGTTGTGGAGTGCCTGCTACCGAGAACTGTCGTTTAATGCCATGTTGTTCACAAAATTCAAAGAATTCATTTGATGAATATTCTCCTCCTCAATCAGATCTAAGACACTTGATTTTTAGATCTGATTCATTTTCTGCCAAAGCTTTGAAGCTATGAAATTTTTCAAGTGCTTGATCTTTGTGTTTAATAAACCCGATCCAACACATTCTAGAGTAGTCATCAATAAATAAGATATAGTATTCTTCCCCACGTAATGACTTTTTCCTCATAGGTCCACAGATATCAGTATGAATGAGTTCAAGAGGCTTACTTGATGATCCTTCTTTGGCATTAAATCGTACTCTCGTCTGCTTACCGAATTGACAAGATTTGCATATGGTACTTTCCGGAAGATTGACCTTGGGAAGATCACGAACAGCTTGAAGTCTGCTTGCTTTGTTGATTTGAGAGAAACTCAGATGCCCCAGCCTTCTATGCCATAGCCAATTTTCTGAAGACTTGCTTAAGTAACATTGATCTATGTCGTTTAGTACATACAAGTTGCTTGGATTTCTTTTTCCTTTTATAATGATTTTACCTGTATCAAGATCACGAACCACACATTCTTTGGAACCGAAGACCACTTCTGCTCCTTGATCACACATTTGACTAACACTTAACAGGTTATGCCTTAATCCATCCACATACATGACATCTTTAGCCTTCACCTTTTCTTTTAGAAATACTGACCCTTTTCCTTTAATTACAGCAAGAGTATCATTTCCAAATGTAACTTTCTTTTCTTTTTCTAGAGCATTATAAGTATGAAGTTTGCTTTTGTCACCTGTCATGTGTCTTGAGCACCCACTATCGATGTACCATTGATTTTCTTCACCTTCTGCAAATAATGCTATCCCACAATTTTCAACCGGCGGTTCTTTCTTCTTCCACACTTTGGAGCTTGAGGGAACATGTTCTTTAGGGTGGATCTTGTTCCTGCATTCAGATTCTTCATGGCCAAAGTTATTGCAATAAGTACATTCGACTTCACTTTGAAGAGGAGAAAAATTGTTATAGGTATTCTTCTTTGGTTCAATATCCAACCTTTTCTTTCTTGCTTCTCTTGTCATGATGGTTTTATATGCCACACATTGAATAGCTTTATGACCAAAATTGTGACAAGTGAAACATTGCCCATTGAAGTAGAAATTTCTGCGATCATGGAATCTTCTATTAGAGTTTACCTGTTGGTTGTAGAGTCTTTGAAAGCTATCCCTGTTAGTGTTCCTTGAATTGAGATGGTCCTTCTTTCCCTGTAGAGATCCTCTATTCCCTTGCTGAGTGGCTGAATGTAGTAAACCACCTGTAACTGCTTTTAGATAGTTTGGTGCGGAAGTTTGAGAAGATTCTCCGGTATATCCCAGACCTGTCTTTATAAGAGGAGAACGTTGTACCTTGATAATCTCATCTAAGGTTTCAGATCCTTTAGAAAATCTAAGATTCAAGGTCTTTGCTTTCTCTACTTCTTTTCTTTGAATTACCACTTCACATTCTAGCTTTTCAATATGTTTCTTTGCTTCTTCAAGCTGCTTTTCAACAGTCTCTCTGATCACCTTTTGTTCTTCTAAGAGAATTTTGAAATCTTCTAAGCGAAGTTTGAGTTGATTATTTTCTTCAAGAAAATCATTTTCCTCTAGAGCATCCACAAACATATCCTTTTCTTCCTTTTGTTCAAAGGCCATGAGAAGTCTAAGATCTTCTTCACAATCTTCCTCACTATTAGATGACCCATCACTATCTTCATTAGTATAGTAACTTTTCTTAGAGCTAGATCTATTCTTATTCCTTCTTACAACTTCTTTTCCTTTATAAGGACATTTTGCAGCATAATGACCAACTTTTCCACACTCAAAACATTTGAAGGGAAGCTTACCTTTGAATCTTCCTGTTCCTAGTTGGAGTTTTCTTACGAAATTTGCTTCTTCCTCATCGGAAATATAGCTGGATTCTTTGACAACTTCCTTTTCCTTTCCTTTTGTAGAAGCCTTAAACGCGACTTCTCTTACTTGAGAAGGACCTCCTTGTCTCATTTCAAAAGCAGTCAGAGTCCCATGTAATTGAACAATAGTAAGAGTTTGCAGATATTGCCTTTCTTCAATAGCGGAGACTTTTGAGTCAAATTTTGGAGTCAAGGATCTTAAGACTTTTTCAACCAGAGTAGTATCAGTTTTGGTTTCCCCCAAATTTCTCATTCGATTGACAACATCATCTAGACGAAGAAAGAAACTGGAAACACTTTCATCACTATGCATCTTCAAACTTTCATATTCAATTCTAAGAGTTTGGAGTTTTGCATTTTTTACCTTTGTATCTCCTTCATAGCTCAGAATGATTTTGTCCCATATATCCTTTGCTGAATGTAGCTGCATTACTTTAGCAAATTCTGATTCAGACATGCTTCCCAGCAAAACATTTACTGCTTTGGCATTGGTTTCATACTTCTTTCTTTCTGTTGCATCAGTAGGAATACTTGCCGGGTATTGATAACCTTCTTCCACGATTGCCCATACATCTGCACCAAGACTTTGCAGATATGCTTTTGTACGTACCTTCCAAAATATCAGATTGCTTCCATTGAATATAGGTGGCTTTATAGACATTATTCCTTCTTGACTTCCCATTGCGACGGATCTCCTTTAAGCGATCAAGCTTCTCCACAAGGACCTGCTCCGATACCAATTGTTGGGAAAAATACTGAGAGGGGGGGGCGGTGAATCAGTATTTACAGCATAATCAAATATTTTTACTTTTTCATTCCTTAAAACCCATACGCTACTTTCCTTCAGTAAACTAGCGTATATACGCGGATCCCCTTTATGAAACTAGCGTATACACAGAGATCTAGATCTGTCATTAAATCTTTACTTAAATTATTCCATCATTCATTCATCAGATGTTCAATAAACAGTAAACAGGTGCAGTAAGAATAGAATAAACCATCACACAAAGCATCACACATGAACACCAGGATTTTTAGGTGGAAACCCAAATCGGGAGAAAACCACCGCTGCAGTTGCTCAGCCTTCAATTTTATTATAGAGAAAACATCTTACAACATATGTGCTGGCGCAGACTTGACCAGCACGCAGGCACCCACCTGCGCTCGTTTACCAGCCTCTCTTGGAAGGGAGCTACGACCCCCTGACTCATTTACCAGCCTCTCCTGGAAGGGAGCTACGACCCCCTGATCTCGTTTACCAACATCTCCTGGAAGGGAGCTACAACCCCCTGACTGAAGGCTACAACCCTCAGCACCACCTTCGACCACGTTTCATCAATTTTCACACTGGATCCAACCACTTCAATAGAACACAACTTGCAGGCCACAATTCATCATATTTCCAGAGCGAACCCTTTCCATACTTTTAAGGACAAACATACATCATCAACAAATACATATCAACACAGATCAGATATCAGAAACACAGCAGAACAGATCAGATATTTCATACCCCTTGCTTCAGCAAACCCTAGTTTGCATACGCGCTTTCTCTTTACTGATGTCGCGTATATACGCGCTTCCGTCCACACAAACCAGCGTATACCTCAGTGTATATTTTATTGCGCATACGCGCTTTCTCTTCGCTGAAGCTGCGTATATACGCGCTTCCTCCGCGGCGAAGTAGCGTATAGATATTCAATCATTACAGAGCAGCATACTTCATCAGATTAGATATTCAGTTCAGATCTACCCTTTTCCTTCAGACAGATGTTCGCCTTGATGCTCGCCTCATCACAGATCTAAGCCTTCCATAATAAGATCTAACAAATACAAGAGCAATTCAGATCTAGATCCCCTTCTTCATCATTGGTGCATCATACAATCAGATTTATCATTCAAGTGTAACCCTTTCCATTCAGATATACTTCAGAGAGAAGTATTCATTCAAGCTCAGACATCTTGCACCCACACATATTGTTTTGCACAATGAATTTCTTCTCCTTATATAGGATTATCCTTTTTCAATACCATGAGCCCCTTTTTCAATACCATGGGCCAAAGCAATACCATGAGCCCAAAACTACCTGGACGGGGTCAATTAGGCGGATCATTACCCAATACAATGGGTCAATAACATGGTGGTTCCCCTTGGTTTTGCACTTTTTGAGCGCTTTTGCCCATACGCGACTTGGCACGTTATTTTCCGCGTGCATACGCGACTTCCCCTAGGCCAATCCGCGTATTCAAGGAGACATACTCTTTTCATCATATTTTGAGCACATTCTGAATTCCTTTCTTCATTGCCTTCTGTACACACTGTAGAAACATCATATTTTCTTCATTAGGAACACATTCTCTTAAGCACAACTTCATCAAGTAAGTTTTCATCATCTTCATCAAGTGGGTTGCCTTTCAAGGACAACACTCAACGACATATCACATCAGATTTACATCATTTACCAAGTCCATCAAGTCAAGCATAACTTCATCAGGTGGATTGCCATCAAGGACAACACATGTCAACAGTCACATGTCTTCATCTTCATTCAGTGGGTTGCCATCAAGGACAACACTCTGCATCATATTTCCAACAATGAGCGTATAGACAGAGGAATATGGGTATGAGGGTTATAAAAAGGCTTATGAAATTGATAATAAGCAATCATAATTATCTATTTAACACTAAAATAATCTAGGAATTTAAATGCTAAAAACAAAAATTTTTCAATACATTACACTTGTTGGCTGATAAAATTCTGATTTTGCTTGTACAGATGTGACTGATCCGCTTGTTTGATACTTGTCTTCTAAAATAGGTTCCTTTGAAATTGAATATAACAGGTCCCTTAAAATCTAAAGAGCCATGTTTGTGAAGCTTCTTTTTTCTTTGGTGTTGATGTAGCCTTGTTTAGAATTCTGATAGGCAACCTTTAAAAAATTGTTGAAGTAGCCTTGTGTACCTTTGATGCAGTCTTTGAATAGGTCCCTCTGGTATTGGTAGTATTGACATAGCCTTCGAAGGGGTCCCTCTGTATAATCATGTTGAAACAGGTCCCATTGCATATTTTGTTGCTTGAACAGGTCCCTTTACTGATTAGAACAAAACAACTCTTTGATTGAACTACTGAATTACTGAAAAAAATTCCTTGAAAAATTGAAAATGAGGAGATGAGATAGGGAAAAACCACTATTTCTTCTCCCCCACTAAGTCTTTGACTTGTCCTCAAGTCATTATTGAATTTATGAAAAACATGAAACAAATAGAACAATGAATTCTTACCAGCCAAATGATTGGTTTTCCAGTAAGAATTCGGATTTAGAGTGTGCCAGAGTCTGGTTTTCACATCTAAACCATTATTTTTTTATTTTTTTATATTTTTATATTTTTATAAAATTGAAATAACTAAGGTAGAGATATCACCGCTGAAGGCTGTGATATCTCAACCTCCTTTTGTTGAGATACAGTTTGAATTTCTTTGCTGATGGGCTTATGATAGAGTTTCAACCTATGTCCAATGACAATAAAGGTGTTGCCTTCTCCATCAATTGTAGTAAGTTTGACTGATCCATTTTCATATACTTGAACTATTTCATATGGGCCCATCCAATGTGTTGTGAACTTGGCTTTATGATCTCTGAATTTTGAGTCAAAGAGTAAAGCCCAGTCTCCTTCTTTAAACTCTTTCTTCTTTATGTGTAAATCATGCCACTGCTTCCTTTGTTTCTACATTAGGATTGGTCTCTCCTCTACTTGCTACCTCATTTCATCTAACCGGTTCAATTGCATAATTCTCTCCTTTTGTGCTTCGTTGAGATCAATGCCTAAATCTGCAGCCATTTTATAAGTATGTATCTGAAATTCAATAGGAAGCATTACCTCTTTTCCATACACCAGCTGATATGGTGTAAATTCTGAAGTGTATTTCCACGTGATTCTGTAAGCCCAGAAAGCATCCTTGAGCTTGTCCTCCCAATTCTTTCTGTTCATTGCTACTGTTTTAGTGATAATTCCTTCCAAAATTTTATTTGTAGATTCCACCTGGCCATTGGCCTGTGGATGGTAAGGTGTACTTTTCCTGTGCTTGATTTTATATTTTTCTATGATATCTTGAACCGGCCTTGAAGTAAACTGAGTACCTTGATCTGTTACTATCTCTCTAGGTACTCCATACCTTACAAAAATTTCTTCAAAAAGGAAGTTTACCACTATTTGTTCAGTTGCTCGGACAAGTGCTTTTTCTTCAGCCCATTTTGTCACGTAGTCAGTACATACTAAGATGTACTTTTTTCCCTTTGAAGGTGGATTGATGGGTCTGACAAAATCTAGAGCCCATTTTTCAAATGGCTCTAAATGTACTTGAGGCTGAAGTGGCATTTCATCTGAAGCAGTTGGTCTACCCATTCTTTGACAACTGTCACAACTTTTCACATACTTTTCGGAATCCTTAAAAATTGATGGCCAATAGTAGCCAAGAGTGAGAATCTTGAATGTTGTCCTTTTTGCTGCAAAATTCCCACCACAAGGTTCATCATGACAGGATTTTAAAATATCAATTATTTCATCATTTCTTACACATCTTCTAATAATCATATCATAACCAGTGTAAAATAAATCTCCATTAACCCATGAATATCTAGCACTTTTCTTGATGAGTCTTTTACTATCCTTTGTAGTAAAATATGGAGGTGTCTTTCATGTGGACAACTAATTAGCTAAATTAGCATACCATGGATCTACTACTGAAATTGCAAATAAATTTCCATCAGGAAATGAATCTTCAACTGGAACAACCTCACCTAGATTCTGGAGTCTAGAAAGAAAATCTGCCACCTGGTTCTCTTTACCTGGTCTATCTAACACTGTAATATTAAATTCCTGTAGTAATAAAAACCATTTGGTAACTATGCCATTAGTTATTGGTTTGTTCATTAAATACTTAATGGCAGAGTGGTCAGTATGTACAAAAATCTCATAACTAGTTATATAATGTCAGAATTTATTCACAGCATGTATGATTGCAAGCATTTCTTTTTCAGTGACTGTGTAGTTTAATTCTGCAGGTGTCAGATTTTTACTAATAAAATAGATGGCATAATTCAAAGACTCTTCCTTTTGGCCTAATGAGGCACCTACTGCAATATCATATGCATCTGTAAATATGTGAAAGGGTAGGGTCCAATTAGGTCCTTTTAAGATTTGTGTGGTTGATAAATTTTCTTTGAGTGTTTCAAAAGCTTTCTGACAATTTTCATTCCAGTTGAAAGGTGCATATTTTCCTAGAAGCTTAAACAGAGGTAAAGCTATCTTAATAAAATTTTCAATAAACCTTCTATAATAGCTTTCATTCCCAAGAAAACTTCTTACTTCTTTTTGAGTCTTCGGAATTGGCAAGTTGACAATGATTTGGAGTTTTGATGGATCTACTTTAATGCCTTCAGAAGAATTATAATGACCCAATACTACCCCTTCATTTAGCATCATAAAACACTTTTCATTGCTCAATGATAGATTGGCTTCAATATATCTCTTCAAAAATTTCTCAAGATTTTCTAATGAATGCTCAAATGAAATACCATACACTGAAAAATCATCCATATAAACTTCAACACACTCATGAACTAAATCAACAAAAATAGCTAATACAACTCTCTGAAATGTAGTTAGAGCATTACAAAGTCCAAATGGTAAAAAATTAGAGGCATAAGTGCTCCAGGAACAAGTAAAAGTGGTTTTGTCCTGGTCCTCTAAGGCTATCCTCATTTGGTTATAGCCACTAAAACCATCAAGAAAAAAAATGATGATTTCCCAGCTAATGTATCCAAAACTTGGTCAATAAATGGTAGTGGGAAATAATATTTGAGGGTTGCTTTTTTCAATTGTCTGTAGTCAACACAAATCGTCCACTTACCATTTTTCTTGGGCACTACTACCAATGGAGATACCCAGTGATTGTTAGAGATGGGATAAATAAAATTGACTTCCAATAATTTTTGTAATTCATCTCTAACAATATCCTGAAGGATGGGATTCATTCTTCTCTGTGGTTGCCTCACTGGTCTTATATTACTATCTGTGTAAATATGGTGAGTGTATGTTTCAGGATGGATTCCCTGCATATCTGTGTAGTCCCAAGCAAATTCTTTTTGATATTTTCTCAATAATTGAATCAATTTTTCTTCCTGAGATAAGTCTAGGTGTGTGCCAATATTCAATGTTTTTCCTAGACTAATCTCTATGGTCTTACTCTGTGTGTTTGTGATAGATTGAATGAGAAAAATGTTTTCAAATAATGTTTGCAAATAATGAATGGTACATGTTTCTTGAAAATTTTGTGCTAAAAGTTGATCTGCAGCATTACATTGTTCATTTCTTAATTCTTCAGAAATATCAGGTTGAGAAAGGAACAATTCTACCAAATCATCATTATTATGTTCTTGAAAATCATAGATTTGATTGATGCTGAAAATAGATTGAACTTCTTCTTTATCATTGTATTTGTCATTGAGCCATAAGTTGTTTGCTACTATTGGTGATTTTGCTGATGGGTACATAGTGAGTTGTTTCCTTTCAGTTCCTCATGAAATAATCATATTACCTGATCTACACCCTATGAATGCATCAACAATTGCTAACCATGGTCTACCGAGGATGATAGGGTGTCCTCCTAAATTATATTTTGGCTAAAGAACTAAAAAGTCAACTGGATACTCCCAAGAGTCCAGTGAAACAATTATGTCCTCCAAAATCCCTTCAGGAATCACTTTAGACCTATCAGCTAGTTCTAGGACAATTGGTGTGTATTGCAAGTTTGTGAGCTCCAATGTTTTCATTATTTCAAGGGTCATCACATTTATAGCAGCCCCAAGGTCAATTAAAGTGTTTGGAATAGGTATCTTGTTAATGATTGTAGTGACTCTGGGAATACCAGGATCAACATACTTTTCCATTGAAATGGTGTTTTTCATAAGGCCATCTAGATGTCCAATAACATGAATAGTTTGTGGGTCAAGTATTTTCTTTGTAGGCTTCTTGAGGCATAATTATTTGATTGCTTTAGTATATATCGGAATGTCTTTTATGGCTTGAAGTAGCAGAATTTTTATATAGTCATTCTTTAGCTCATCTAAAAAATCAAACTGCGGTAAAGACATGGGAAGTTTTGCTTGGATCAATATTTCTGAAAAAGGTGGTGGATGCATTGGTTGCATTTGTTTATTTTGGATGTCATCATTTTATTTCTTTTGAGTTGGAGTTTCATCTTCATTCGCTTTATTTTCTCTTTGTTTTTCAGCTACTAGAGGTTCTTTTTGAAGTATCCTTCCAGACCTAAGCTCAATATTTTGTAAAGGTAGAGTGGGATAAGATGGTCCCTCATCTACACTGTAAGCTAGTCTATCTACTCTATTATTTGGATTGGGTACAGGTTGAGAAGGAATCTGAGTAGGTCTAGGAGGCTGGTTAGATGGAAGTTGTAATTGAGGTGGATTTATTGGTGGAGGATTAGGCAATGTTTGTTGAGTGTTTTGAGGTTGATGGAAAAATTTCTACTGAGGATATTGCTGATATGTTTGAGGATACTGCTAGTATGGCTGAGGACACTATTGATATGGCTGAGGATATGGTTGGTATGATTGAGGGTATTGCTGAAATGGTTTCCATTGTTGTTGTGGGTAATTTTGATGTTGCCACGGCATGGGAACATTCCAAAAATTCTGAACATACACCTGATCTTGTGCAGGAAATTACAAATTTTGGTTTGGAAACATACCTGGAGGTGGAGGTCTTGGTTGCCATGGTCTCTTAGTGCCCATGAAATACACATTCTCCATATCTGCATTGGCTTCCAAATTACAATTATGCAAAATCTTGATTTTAGAACAATGAAATATATCATGACTTTCAGTGCAAAAGGCACAAACTTGAACATTTTGAACATTTTCTAAAGGGCAGTCTTTCAAAGCATGTTTCTTCTGGCACTTTGGGCAAGAGACAACCATTAATTGATCTTCCTCTTCCTATCTTTTATTTGCTTTCAAAGTGTCAATTTTGTTTCCTAAGGTCCTTAATAGGTCTATTTTGAATTCTTCTAATAAGTTTCCTATTTCAACCCTTGTGACACTAGCTGAAGCAGATTTAGTGGCTTTGGATGATATGGTTCGTTTTCTATTTCTAGCTTTTCTCCTAGAATAATTTTCACATAAATCAAAAATCTCATCAAAAGGTAAGGTGGAAATATCACCTTTTCCCATCAAATTAAGATCATCTAAGTATTCCTTTCGAATGCCCTTCAAAAATATTGTTCTGATCAGATCAAGAGACATGGTTCTATGTTTTGATTTCTGTAGATTGTAAACAAATCGTTCCAAATATTCCTCTAAGCTCTCATCCTCTTGTTGATTCATTCTAAAGATATCATCTTTATAATCTTTTGATCTACATTAAGGTTGGTATTTCTTTAAGAATATTTTTCTCATGCCATCCCAATCAGTTATTGCATGTTCACCAAGTCCCATGAACCACCTTAGTGCCAATGCTTTTAGAGTTTCTGGAAAGAGTCTAAGCCTATGGGCATCATTTGTGTAACCATATGTTCAACATACTATGTCAAATTCAAACAAGAATGAATCTGGATCTTATGAAGCAATGCCATAAAATTTTGGTAGCAAAGATGGAGGTATGTTTTTCATTTTTATTTCCTCATCATTGTTTTCTCTTGGTTCTTGAATAGGAAATTTAAAGGTTGACTCTTCCTCTTCTCTTCGATCTTGATCTTGCCTTTGTTTATGTTCAGCTTCTCTTTGTCTTCTTCTTTCCTCTTGCTGTCTATCATATTCTCTAAGTTGTTCAAGAGTGGGTCCTCTTGCTGATCCTCCTCCTTCCTTAGTCATTTTGATAGGTTCTTCTATTGATTTAATGTCTTGTTCAGTGTCACTTGTTTCAAAGAAAGTTTGTTCTGGTGATTTTTCCCTTTCTTGAGATTTTTCAAAATCAGTAGGTTCGAGGAGAGATTGTTGGGCTATTTTGCTACTTTCTCTTGTTATAGAGGATTCAGGGAGATGTTTCTTCTTTGCTTTGTATGGCAATAAAATTTGTCTCTCAATGAGTGTGAGTCTCTGCCCTAATTTTTGTTTGTCCTCTAATTCTTGTACAGTGACTTTCCCAGCTGGAGTTGTGTGTTCAATTCTCTCTAAAGGGTCTGCTCCTAGTGGTGGATTAGTTCTTGGATGGGGGTTTTTTATGAATCTACCTTTATCATCTCTAGGTCTAGACATAAGTAACCATGACTTCTAAAATGTTAAATTAAAACTAAATCTGTGTTTTTGTTTCTAAAAATCCTCTAGTTGCGCCTTCCTGGCAACGGCGCCAAAATGTATAGACCAATCTAGGGTTCTAGATTAGGCTCAATTTATTATCAACCAAGGTAGGTAATCTTAGAGGCACGTGTCTAATGTTTATAAACCTAAAAGGATCTGTTCTGTTTGCCTAGATAAATGTTTATTATGGTAGGCTCCAGCACTCTCTTACAAGAGATTGGAATGTGGTTCCTTTCACACTTTAAACACTTATGCACTAAATCTTATCTACTGTTCTAAAAACAGAGTGCTACTAGTCTAAGTTTTTAATCCTTTTACAAGGTTATAGTTCACAAAAACTCTTTCAAAGTAACACACTAAAGCATACTAAATATCGAATTCATTAAAACAGAGATCACAGAAATGATTTGAGATTCAATACTCAATTAAACCTCTTACAAGGATTGTTCATTAATTTTGCAATCGAATTCTCAAATTATTACTATGAATCATGAAATAAAAATGATGAATAAAATCACAAGCACTTCTAGACAAAATTGATGAACTCAAAAGCATGAAAATGAAATTAAATACTAATCAGATCTGAATATTAAATCTAATAGAAATGTAAAGAAAAGTGTACGAACTTCACATGGGGGCCCTTCCACGCTTTGAAGGCACACTTGGAAAACTTCAAATGATGAGAACGCTAAGTCAAAAACACCATAAATGATGAAATTATATATTTGATTAAGATATGGGAATGAGTTACATTAAAAATAGAGTTCCGAAGCACATATACAGTCTCAAGTCTTCTCTTACATTCAATGTTATCACTAGCATCATTAGTCTATTACATGCTTCCATTCTCTTATTTATCAAAATTACAATCAAAAGAGGCTATTTTCGTTCCTCCTAATCCTAACTGATCCTCAAAACAGATCAAATTAGTTTAGAGTTCCTAATCATAGGCAAAATATCAAGCTCATTCATTATGACTTCAAATTTTTCTGCTAGATTGGCTGGGTTTGACCAGCACTGACCGACTATTCAGGAGCTTCAAATCTGATGCTGGATAGATTTTTCATCATATGTGTACATCCTAGATCATGTCCTTGTCCTTCGTTTTGATGTACCTGCTATGCCACATGTCAGAACATAAACCATTTACAAGAAGTTATCACATCCTGTAATTTTCTTGAAAAATTTCAACTTTTAACACAAAAATTCCATAAATTAAATTTAATGTAAAATAACAATTATAATGCTACATTAATCAATTTCAATAAACTATAAGGGATTTATGGAAGAAAATGGTGGATAAATGATGGAATTTTAGGAGAAAAAGATAGCCATAAAATAATACCAACATTTCCCCCAAACTCAATAATTTAGCATGTCCTCATGCTAACCTGATGTGCTCCCTTTATGTTTTGCTTCTGCTTCTGCTGCTTGTAGCAATACATCTACATTCTTCTGGACTTGAAACTCATACTTCATATTCTTATATTTTTCTTTGAGAGCCTTTTTCTGTGTGTACCATTTTGTTGCCCATTTGCATATTTCAATTTGATTAGTTTTAAGTTCTTTGACTTTCCTTTTTAATTTCTCATTTTTCTGTTGAATCTTCTTGCTCTAGGGTCTTAACATTTCATTTTCTTTCTTTATGACTTTTCTAACATATTTGCTTCCATAAGTTTCTCTTTTAGCTCTTCAATTTGTTTCTCTAGCTTTCTTTGTTTCTTGTTTATAGGAACTTGCTCTTTCCTTTTTCCTTTGTTACATTTAGTCTCCATTTCTGCTTCTTGTTCTGGCTGTGAATTAGCACTGCTTTCAATTTCCATTGGTGTTTTTACATTTTTCTCTGGCTGATCATCTTGTATTTGATTTCATTTTATTCTCCTTGATCTTCTTCTGTAACTAGTGAAAATTTTGTCTTTTGCAATTTTCTTGGCATCTTCTTGCCTCATTCTCCTTGTTTTCACACTATTACTGGGTTGAGCAACAGAGCTTGACTTAAATTTAGGGGTTTCCTCATCAACATAAACCATAAACTCTGTGCTTCCTTGTTTCTCCTGTTCATCTTCTTTGGTTTTGATTTGATTGGCAATTAAAAATCCTTCCCATGTTATTCCTCTCTTCTGCAATTCAAATTCAATTAGAATTTTGATCAAACCAAATTGATACAAGCTTCTATCTTCATTACCCTTTTGTTTCTGAATGGTATTTGACATTTTAGTCAAACTCTGTAAAAGAAAGTAGGGCAGACTGATAGTGCATTGACCCTTTAAGTGTAGCAATATTTTTATGTGATATAGGTATACTATGTTGTAACACCCTTCACATGTGACAAATTTTTGAAGACTGTATACTATTTCATCCCATGGGTGGATTAACCAACTTCTAGGAACACCCTTTTTCCAATTGACAGAAGAAACTCTTGACCTAGTCATAAACTGTGTCTATGATTTTTCTCTAAATTTCTTGGTTTTGAAATACTTTTCCTCTTCTGGACTGATGTCTAATGACTGAGCTATTGTATCCTCTGAGATTCTGAGAGAGAAATTTCCTATCAAAGTTTTTTCTCCATTAAATGAAAATGCAAACTGTTTCGTAACTTCTTCATTGTTTCCATTGAATTTCTCTAGAAAAGATAACCAATGTTTTTCCCTCAAAATTTTAACACAGTCTTCATGGTATTTTGAGCTATCAAATTTCTCAGGCTCTGCTCTATTCGTCATTTTTAGAAAAATCTATGTTTTAACCCTTCTTGATAATACTCCGTGAAACAAAAATTTAACCAGGGTTTTTCAACTTGTTACCTTTCTTATTGCGTTCCACTGAGCTGTCCTTAATTTTCTGAATTGCCTTCTCCAAATTTTTGAGTGGTAGTCAAGATTCTAGATAACCCCAACTACTATGTTTTCTCCCTTTTCAACACCTACTATCTCGGCCTTCCTATTTTAAAACTCAGGGTCCGAATGTTAACTTACTTTATGAACTCAGAGTTTTATAAAATGAAAACTCAACGGCTGACCTTGATTTTTCTTGATATCATAAGATGAAATTGCTATGATGATGGCACAGAGAATAGAGTTTTACTATCATGAAAGACCGTAGTCTTATTTACAAAGCCTGAAGATGTTTCACAGAGAGTTCAAATCATAGATACAGAGGAATGATAGTGGTTTGCAGAAAACAATCATAGAAATAGAGTATACAAGCCATGCTGACAGAGAAATGAAATTATTGGCGAATACACTCATAAGCAGATATAATTATACATATGCACCCTAACCTTTCAATTAAATCCATATATGTTCCTCGGCCTAAGGTTAAACCATGCATCAAATGTTCTCTAGTCATAAAACTTGGCGTTATATTAAGAATGGGTCCCACCAATTCATGCACTTCTTCAATCAACGGCCCCCAACTCGTCACACTGCAAACTTTGATCGGACGATCACTAATGAATTTCACATTGTAAAAGTTTCTGAGCATTAATGCTCCAAATCTACGCGAAATTAGTGGTATTAGAATACCACTACCTCCTTACGTGTCAACAGCAAACACATATCGCGTTCTTTTTATAAAAACTTCAATACAACTTTTCTCCTACGCGATACTGCCAGTTTTATGTTTCAAATCTTCTTTTACTTTGTCACTCAAGATTCCACCTCTTATTCTGATGATTCCACACCATTCCACTTCTGTACCACTCTACTTCTGATTTCACTTCTCCTTTCACAAAATGTCTTCCCTTTGACGTATTTTGTCTTTGGCTCGTTGGTAGTTTGTTGGCAGATATGGCTCAGAATAGGTTAAAAGGATGATATGGGTAGGAATGGATGTTATGAAAATAGAAATGTTCACATAAAAATAGGAAGAGTGGTAATACATATTGATATGGGTAGGAATGGTAAGAATAGGAATGGATGTTATGAAAATAGAAATGTTCGCATAAAAATAGGTAGAGTGGTAATATATATGAGCGTATAGACAGAGGAATATGGGTATGAGGGTTATAAAAAGGCTTATGAAATTGATAATAAGTAATCATAATTATTTATTTAACACTAAAATAATCTAGGAATTTAAATGCTAAAACAAAAATTTTTCAATACATTACACTTATAGGCTGATAAAATTCTGATTTTTCTTGTACAGGTGTGACTGATCTGCTTGTCTGATACTTGTCTTCTAAAATAGGTTCCTTTGAAATTGAATATAATAGGTTCCTTAAAATCTGAAGAGCCATGTTTGTGAAGCTTCTTTTGTCTTTGGTGTTTATGTAGCCTTGTTTAGAATTCTGATAGGAAACCTTTGAAAAATTGTTGAAGTAGCCTTTGTGTACCTTTGATGCAGTCTTTGAACAGGTCCCTCTGGTATTGGTAGTATTGACATAGCCTTTGAACAGGTCCCTCTGTATAATCATGTTTAAATAGGTCTCACTGCATATTTTTTTGCTTGAACAGGTCCCTTTACTGATTAGAAAAAAACAACTCTTTGATTGAAATACTGAATTACTGAAACAAATTCCTTGAAAAATTGAAAATGAGGAGATGAGATAGGGAAAAGCCACTATTTCTTCTCCCCCACTAAGTCTTTGAATTGTCCTCAAGTCATTATTGAATTTATGAAAAACAAGAAACAAATAGAACAATGAATTCTTACCAGCCAAATGATTGGTTTTCCAGTATGAATTCGGATTTAGAGTGTGCCAGAGTCTGGTTTTCACATCTAAACCATTATTTTTTTATTTTATTTCTATTTTATTTTTTATTTTTATGTTCTTTTTATATTTTTTTATTTTTATAAAATTGAAATGACTAAGGTAGAGATCTCACAGCTGAAGGCTATGATATCTCAACCTCCTTTTTTTGAGATACAGTTTGAATAAAATCTTCTTTGTTGATGGGCTTATGATAGAGTTTCAACCTATGTCCATTGACAATAAAGGTGTTGCCTTCTCCATCAATTGTAGTAAGTTTGACTGATCCATTTTGATATACTTGAACTATTTCATATTGGCCCATCCAATGTGTTGTGAACTTGGCTTTATGATCTCTAAATTTGGAGTCAAAGAGTAAAGCCCAGTCTCCTTCTTTAAACTCTTTCTTCTTTATGTGTAAATCATGCCACTGCTTCCTTTGTTTCTACATTAGGATTGGTCTCTCCTCTCCTTGCTGCCTCATTTCATCTAATTGGTTCAATTGCATAATTCTCTCCTTTTGTGCTTCGTTGAGATCAATGCCTAAATCAACAGCCATTTTATAAGTATGTATATGAAATTCAATAGGAAGCATTACTTCTTTTCCATACACCAGCTGATATGGTGTAAATTCTGTAGTGTCTTTCCACGTGATTCTGTAAGCCCAGAGTGCATCCATTAGGGGAATTTTGAGGTCTAAAATGGGCCTCATAAGGAAATTATAAAATAATAGTGGAAAAAATCAAATAAGATTTGATGACATCATCAAATTTTAGAGGGAAAAATGAAAAAGCTACTTTTTCAACTCATATTTTCAACTTATCTCCCAAAGTTTTTACTCAAATTTCGAGCGGGAGTACTCTTTGGATGTGAAATTTAATTCTTCATCCAAGGAGTACCCATGTTGCATACTTTCGATGGGTCCTACTACACGAAAAATGAGAAATACATGAAAAATGTGATTGTAATCACGTTTTTTTTAATGTATTTCTCATTTTTAATGTAGCAGGGTTCATCGAAAGTATGCAACATGGGTACTCCTTGGATGATGAATTAAATTTTGCATCCAACAAGTACTCCCACTCGAAATTTGAGTAAAAAGTTTGGGAGATAAGTTGAAAATATGAGTTGAAAAAGTAGTTTTATTATTTTATTATTTTTAAATATTTTTACCCTTTTATTTAAAAAATGGTAAATCATCCACCATGGTTGACATCATCATCTTGAATCTTATTGGTTGTTATAAAGTCTATTTTTGTTGTACATTTTTCTTAGGAGGCCTATTTTAGACCTTAAAATTCCCCTAATGCTCGAGCTTTTCCTCCCAATTCTTTCTGTTCATTGCTACTGTTTTAGTGATAATTCATTCCAAAGTTTTATTTGTAGATTCCACTTGGCCATTGGCCTGTGGATGGTAGGGTGTACTTTTCCTGTGCTTGATTTTATATTTTTTTGTGATATCTTGAACCAACCTTGAAGTAAACTGAGTACCTTGATCTGTTACTATCTCTCCAGGTACTCCATACCTTACAAAAATTTCTTCAAAAAGGAAGTCTACCACTTTTTGTTCAGTTGCTCGGACAAGTGCTTTTGCTTCAGCCCATTTTTCCACGTAGTCAGTACATACTAAGATGTACTTTTTGCCCTATGAAGGTGGATTGATGGGTCCTACAAAATCTAGAGCCCATTTTTCAAATGGCTCTAAATGTACTTGAGGCTGAAGTGGCATTTCATCTGAAGCAGTTGGTCTACCCATTCTTTGACAACTGTCACAAATTTTCACATACCTTTCGGAATCCTTAAAAATTGATGGCCAATAGTAGCCAAGACTGAGAATCTTGAATGTTGTCCTTTTTGTTGCAAAATTCCCACCACAAGGTTCATCATGACAGGATTTTAAAATATCAATTATTTCATCATTTCTTACACATCTTCTAATAATCATATCATAACCAGTGTAAAATAAATCTCCATTAACCCATGCATATCTAGCACTTTGCTTGATGAGTCTTTTCTTCTCCTTTGTAGTAAAATATGGAGGTGTCTTTCCTGTGGACAAATAATTAGCTAAATCAACATACCATGGATCCACTACTGAAATTGAAAATAAATTTTCTTTGGGAAAAGAATCTTCAACTGGAACAACCTCACCTGGATTTTGGATCTAGAAATAAAATCTGCCACTTGGTTCTGTTTTCCTGGTCTATCTAACACTGTAATATTAAATTTCTGTAGTAATAATAGCCATCTGGTAACTCTGCCATTAGTTATTGGGTTGTTCATTAAATACTTAATGGCAGAGTGGTCAGTATGTACAAAAACTCCATAACCAGTTATATAATGTCGAAATTTATTCACAACATGTATGATTGCAAACATTTCTTTTTCAGTGACTGTGTAGTTTAATTCTGCAGGTGTCATATTTTTACTAATAAAATAGATGGCATAATTCAAATAATCTTCCTTTTGGCCTAATGAGGCACCTACTGCAGTATCAGATGCATCTATAAAGATGTGAAAGGGTAGGGTCCAATTAGGTCCTTTTAAGATTGGTGTGGTTGATAACTTTTCTTTGAATGTTTCAAAAGCTTTCTGACAATTTTCATTCTAGTTGAAAGGTGCATCTTTTGCTAGAAGCTTAAATAGAGGTAAAGCTATCTTACTAAAATGTTCAATAAACATTCTATAATAGCTTGCATACCCAAGAAAAATTCTTACCTCTTTTTGAGTCTTCGGAATTGGAAAATTGACAATGATTTGGATATTTGATGGATCTACTTTAATGCCTTCGGAAGAAATATAATGACCCAATAATACCTCTTCATTTAGCATCATAAAACACTTTTCATTGCTTAGGGATAGATTGGCTTCAATACATCTCTTCAAAACTTTCTCAAGATTTTCTAATCAATTCTCAAATGAATTACCATACACTGAAAAATCATCCATAAAACTTCAACACACTCATGAACTAAATCAGCAAAAATAGCTAATACAGCTCTCTGAAATGTAGCTGGAGCATTAAAAATTCCAAATGGTAAAACATTATAGGCATAAGTGCCCCAGGGACAAGTAAAAGTGGTTTTGTCCTGGCCCTCTAAGGCTATCCTGATCTGGTTATAGCCACTGAAACTATCAAGAAAAGAAAATGATGATTTCCCAGCTAATGTATCCAAAACTTGGTCAATAAATGGTAATGGGAAATAATCTTTGAGGGTTTCTTTGTTCAATTATCTGTAGTCAACACAAATCCTCCACTTACCATTTTTCTTGGGCACTACTACCAATGGAGATACCCACTGAGTGTCAGAGATGGGATAAATAAATTTGACTTCCAATAGTTTCTATAATTCATCTCTAACAATATCCTGAAGGATGGGATTCATTCTTCTCTATGGTTGCCTCACTAGTCTTATATTACTATCTATGTAAATATGGTGAGTGCATGTTTTAGGATGGATTCCCTGCATATTGGTGTAGTCCCAAGAAAATGCTTCTTGATATTTTCTCAATAATTGAATCAATTTTTCTTCCTGAGATAAGTCTAGGTGTGTGCCAATATTCAATGTTTTTCCTAGACTAATATCTATGGTCTTACTTTATGTGTTTGTGATAGATTGAATGGGAAAAATGTTTTCAAATAATTTTTGCAAAGAATGAATGGTACATGTTTCTTGAAAATTTTGTGCTAAAAGTTGATCTACAACATTGTATTGTTAATTTCTTAATTCTTCAAAAATATCAGGTTGAGAAAGGAACAATTCTACCAAATCATCATTATTATGTTCTTGAAAATCATAGATTTGATTGATGCTGAAAACAGATTGAACTTCTTCTTTATCATTGTATTTGTCATTGAGCCATAAGTTGTTTGCTACTGCTGGTGATTGTGCTGATGGGTACAGAGTGAGCTGTTTCCTTTCAGTTCCTCGTGAAATAATCATATTACCTAATCTACACCCTATGAATGCATTAGCAGTTGCTAACCATGGTCTACCGAGGATGATAGGGTTCCTCCTAAAGTAGGTTTTGGCTGAAGAACTAAAAAGTCAACTGGATACTCCCAAGAGTCCAGTGAAACAATTATGTCCTCCAAAATCCCTTTAGGAATCACTTTAGACCTATCAGCTAGTTCTAAGACAATTGGTGTGTATTGGAGGTTTGTGAGCTGTAGTGTTTTCATTGTTTCAAGGGTCATCACATTTATTGCAGCCCCAAGGTCAATTAAAGTGTTTGGAATAGTTATGTTGTTAATGATTGTAGTGACTCTGGGAATACTAGGATCAACATACTTTTCCATTGAAATGATGTTTGTCATAAGGCCAGCTAGATGTCCAATAACATGAATAGTTTGTGGATCAAGTCTTTTCTTTGTAGGCTTCTTGAGGCATAATTATTTGATTGCTTTAGTATATATCGGAATGTCTTTTATGGCTTGAAGTAGTGGAATTTTTATATAGACATTATTTAGCTCATCTAAAACATCAAACTGCGGTAAAGACATGGGAAGTTTTTCTTGGATCAATATTTCTAAAAAAGGTGGTGGATGCAGTCGTTGCATTTGTTTATTTTGGACGTCATTATTTTGTTTCTTTTGAGTTGGAGTTTCATCTTCATTCTCTTTGTTTTCTCTTTGTTTTTCAGCTACTTGAGGTTCTTTTTGAAGTATCCTTCCAGACCTAAGCTCGATATTTTGTAAAGGTAGAGTGGGATAAGATGGTCCCTCATCTACACTGTAAGATGGTCTATCTGCTCTATTATTTGGATTGGGTACAGGTTAAACATGAATCTAAGTAGGTCTAGGAGGCTGGTTAGATGGAAGTTGTAATTGAGGTGGACTTATTGGTGGAGGAGCAGGGAATGTTTGTTGAGTGTTTTTAAGTTGATGGACAACTTGCTGCTGAGGATATTGTTGATATGTTTGAGGATACTGCTGATATGGCTGAGGATACTATTGATATGGCTGAGGATATTGTTGGTATGGTTGAGGATATGGTTGGTATGATTGAGGGTATTGCTGAAATGGTTTCCATTGTTGTTGTGGGTAATTTTGATGTTGCCACAACATGGGAACATTCCAATAATTTTGAACATACATCTGATCTTGTGTAGGAAATTGCAAATTTTGGTTTGGAAACATACTTGGAGGTGGAGGTCTTGGTTGCCATGGTCTCTTAGCGCCCATGAAATACACATTCTCCACATCTACGTTGGCTTCCAAATTAAAATTCTGCAAAATCTTGATTTTAGAGCAATGAAATATATCATGATTTTCAGTGCAAAAGGCATAGACTTGAACATTTTGAACATTTTCTAAAGGGCAGTCTTTCAAAGCATGTTTCTTCCGGAACTTTGGGCAAAAGACAACCATTAATTAATCTTCCTCTTCCTGTCTTTTCTTTGCTTTCAAAGTGTCAATTTGGTTTCCTAAGGTACTTAATAGATCTGTTTTGAATTCTTCTAATAAGTTTCCTATTTCAGCCCTTGTGACACTAGCTGAAGCAGATTTAGTGGCTTTGGATGATATGGTTCGTTTTCTGTTTCTAACTTTGCTCATAGAATAATTTTCACATAAATCAGCAATCTCATCAAAAGGTAAGGTGGAAATATCACCTTTGCCCATCAAATTAAGATCATCTAAGTATTCCTCTCGAATGCCCTTTAAAAATATTGTTCTGATCAAATCAAGAGACATGGTTCTGTGTTTTGATTTCTGTAGATTGTAAACAAATCGTTCCAAATATTCCTCTAAGCTCTCATCCTCTTGTTGATTCATTCTAAAGATATCATCTTTAGAATCTCTTGATCTATAATAAGGTTGGTATTTCTTTAAGAATATTTTTCTCATGCCATCCCAATTAGTTATTGCATGTTCACCAAGTCCCATGAACCACCTTAGTGCCGATGCTTTTAGTGTTGCTGGGAATAGTCTAAGCCTATGGGCATCATCTGTGTAACCATATGTTCGGCATACTATGTCAAATTCAAACAAGAATGAATCTGGATCTTATGAAGCCATGCCATAAAAGTTTGGTAGCAAAGATGGAGGTATGTTTTTCATTTTTATTTCCTCATCATTGTTTTCTCCTGGTTCTTGAATAGGAAATTTAAAGGTTGACTCTTCCTCTTCTCTTCGATCTTGATCTTGGCTTTGTTTCTGTTTAGCTTCTCTTTGTCTTCTTCTTTCCTCTTGCTGTCTCTCATATTCTCTAAGTTGTTTAGGAGTGGGTCCTCTTGCTGATCCTCCTCCTTCCTCAGTCATTTTGATAGGTTCTTCTGTTCATTTAATTTCTTGTTCAGTGTCACTTGTTTCAAAGAAAGGTTGTTCTGGTGATTTTTCACTTTCTTGAGATTTTTCAAAATCAGTAGGTTCAAGGAGAGATTGTTTGGTTGTTTTGCTACTTTCTCTTATTATAGAGGATTCAGGGAGATGTTTCTTCTTTGCTTCGTATGCCAATAAAATTTTTCTCTCAATGAGTGTGAGTCTCTGCCTTGATTTTTGTTTGTCCTCTAATTCTTGTACAGTGACTTTCCCAGCTGGAGTTGTGTGTTCAATTATCTCTAAAGGGTCTGCTCCTAGTGGTGGATTAGTTCTTGGATGGGGGGTTTTTATGAATCTACCTTTATCATCTCTAGGTCTAGACATAAGTAACCATGGCTTCTAAAATGTTAAATTAAAACTAAATCTGTGTTTTTGTTTCTAAAAATCCTCTAGTTGCACCTTCCCGGCAACAACGCCAAAATTTATAGACCAATCTAGGGTTCTAGATAAGGCTCAATTTATTGTCAACCAAGGTAGGTAATCTTTGAGGCATGTGTCTAATGTTTATAAACCTAAAAGGATCTATTCTGTTTGCCTAGATAAATGTTTATTGTGGTAGGCTCCAACACTCTTTTACAAGAGATTGGAATGTGGTTCCTTTCACACTTTAAACACTTATGTACTAAATCTGATCTACTGTTCTAAAAACAAAGTGATACTAGTCTGAGTTTTTAATCCTTTTACAAGGTTATAGTTCACAAAAAATCTTTCAAAATAACATACTAAAGCATACTAAAAATCGAATTCATTAAAACAGAGATCACAGAAATGATTTGAGATTCAATACTCAATTAAACCTCTTACAAGGACTGTTCATTAATTTTGCAATCGAATTCTCAAATTATTACTATGAATCATGAAATAAAAATGATGAATAAAATCACAAGCACTTCTAGTCAAAATCGATGAACTCAAAAGCATGAAAATGAAATAAAATACTAATCAGATCTGACTATTAAATCTAATAGAAATGTAAAGAAAAGTGTACCAACTTCACATGGGGGCCCTTCCACGCTTTGAAGGCACACTTGGAAAACTTCAAATGATGAGAACGCTAACTCAAAAGAACCATAAATGATGAAATTATGTCTCTGATTAAGATCTGGGAATGAGTTACATGAAAAACAGAGTTTTGAAGCACGTATACAGTCTCAAGTCTTCTCTTACATTCAATGTTATCACTAGCATCATTAGTCTATTACATGCTTCCTTTCTCTTATTTATCAAAATTACAATCAAAAGAGGATATTTTCGTTCCTCCTAATCCTAACTGATCTCCAAAACAGATCGAATTAGTTTAGAGTTCCTAATCATAGGCAAAATATCAAGCTCAGTCATTATGACTTCAAATTTTTCTGCTAGATTGGCTGGGTTTGACTAGCGTTGACCGACTATTCAAGAGCTTCAAATCTGATGCTGGATAGATTTTTCATCATATGTGTACATCCTAGATCATGTCCTTGTCCTTCGTTTTGATCTACCTGCCATGCCACATGTCAAAACATAAAACATTTACAGGAAGTTATCACATCTTGTAATTTTCTTGAAAATTTTCAATTTTTAACACAAAAATTCCATAAATTAAATTTAATGTAAAATAACAATTATAATGCTACATTAATCAATTTCAATAAAATATAATGGATTTATGGAAGAAAATGGTGGATAAATGATGGAATTTTAGGAGAAAAATATAGCCATAAAATAATACCAACAATGATTGGTGTTGCTCTTTAATATGACAAGCACATTTATTTGGATCCTGATTTAAAGCAGCGGTGATGTTTTTCTACCTTTGTCTTTGTTTTCCTTTGTAGCTCATTACATTTCATTTATCTGGCAAGCATCAGAAATCTAGCTTAGGATATACCCTTGCATGGTACCCTAATGCTTCTTCTCTCCTTACCTTTGATGTTTTCCGCTAAATGTGTTATCTGAGTATTGATTCAAGATAATTTAACCAGTGTAGTAGTTATTATTCACTGCTAGCTGATCCATAATAATTGACATCTAAGAACAGATTCATAAATTCATACATCCTCGTACTCAGGCAACCCAAAATATGTCAAATGTGCACAAAACATATAAAACAACTTTATAGTTGCTTACCAAGACAATTGATCCATATGTCTATCCTTATTTATTTCACCCATCACAAACATGTACATTCCTTTCTAGGAATGCATGAACGACATCCATATTCCATGCTCTGTAAACTTTTTATCCCTTTTAAGTAATCATGCCTTATCCATCTAAGAAACTTATATTAGAACCATAGCCAAGCCTTTTAACTTAGGCCCATCCATTTCGAAATTAGGTGTAGGGAATTCTCTCATCCCCATCCCAATAGCCCCACTCACTTAGGATTTCATTTTAAATTCATTAAAAACACATAATATAGTAAAGTATGAAACTTTTTTAAACATATTCAGGTATTTCCACTGCCACAACATCTATTCTAGCTCTACACTACAACATTTCCTTAAACTTTGGCATCTAAAAATTCCTGCATACACATATCCATATGCAAGTGAGTGCATACACTGGGCTTTCCATATTTAATTATACCTTTTTTATCCTAGTGATGGGCCTCCAAATTTGGTAAAACATAAGGCCCATTTGAACTTCCCTCGGCACATAAAGGCTTAATTAAACCTCTCCTTTTGTACTTAATAATGTTTTTTTAGCTTAATATTAGGAAGGTTAGAAATATTCATCATGTTTTATGTGCCTAATGTGATTATGATGTGGGATATTGAGTATATTTGGCGTATATTATGAGGATATTCAGTCAGAAAAATTTATGGGACCTATCCCTTGTTGTAGGAAGATCAAAATCGACTCGCTCGAAGCACCAATTTCTCCTCCCTATAGCTACAAGGTCACTCAAGGAGCATGATCCTACTTTTTAGGATTTCAAGAGGGAAAAACCTCCTCCTTTCAAGGATGCTTCCCCTTATCTGTCTCGTATAAATAGAAGGCCCAAGTATCCCATTAGGAGTTAGTTATTCAATCAGAAGAAAAATCCAAAAGTAGTAGAGTTAAGGAAGAAATAGCTTAGGAGTTTTTCAGTTCAACAAATTTTCATGTACAAGCACCTTTTTTTAATTAACAAAAAAGATCTTTGGTTCTTAATATGTTCCTCCCTCGAGGATCTAAACTTCCTTGGGATAGTGCCCACTGGAGGTGCTTAAGACCACTTCTATATTATTATCTTTTATTCACTTGTTATTTTTTTGCAAATATATTTCCAAGTATTCATTTATGCAGGGTTAACTAGTTTATATTTGGAACAATTTATTCTTGCCCAATAGTTGACCATTACATCTTGCTTATTTAGCATATTTTTTCATGTCTTGTGTTCATTGTAGTTTTTTTTTATCTAATTGTTGGTGTTCAATACTATATGCATTGGAACTATATAGTGCCAAGAATAACATCAAGAATCCTGCCAAAAGTGTCGTCGGTAGTTGCATTAGAAATCACATTGTAAATAGTGCTAGAAATTGTGTCAGGAATTGCACCAAAAATCCTGCAATAAGTAATGCCAAAAGTTGCATAGAAAATTCTGTTGTAAATAATGTCAAGTATAATTCCAGAAATAACACCAGGACTAGTTTGAGGAAGAGGTTCAGAAATAGAGCCGAGAAAAGTGCCAGTTTTAGCACTGGAAATAATGCTAGGATTTTCTTCCAATTTGGATTTTGGTTTGGATTCCATGAGCATTGGGAATATAGTTGAGAAAAGTTCCAGTTTTAGCACCGGAAATAATGCCAATATTTTCTTGCAATTTGGCTTTTTGTTTGGCTTCCATTTTTGGTTCTCTTTTTTATTCCAAACTTTCTTCTAGCGTGGCTTCCAATTTTTCTTCTATTTTTTATTCTAGCGTGGCTTCCAATTTTGCTTCCAATTTGACTTCCATTGTTGCTTCTTTTTTTTCTTCGAGGTGCTGTGAATATTTCCAGGTTTAGCGATAGGATTCATGTGCATTTTTACTTCTAATTTGGCTTCTTGTTTTTCTTCTAGTGTGGCTTCCAATTTTTCTTCCAATTTGGATTCCATTGTTGCTTATGTTTTTGCTTCCAAAAATTATTGTTGTTTTTCACAAATTTAAATAAATATGTTTTATTTCAATTTAATTAGTTAAATATATCACGTCTCTTAAATAATTTATATGATTATACAGTAACTCATATACACAGATATTTTCCCCTGGATCCCAAACTAGGACTACCAGCTTGATTTTTCATTATATTCCTTTCAATGTTACAACACATATATATACATGTCAAAGCATTCATAAACCCCAATCCATTAACCCTGGATTAGAACATAATTTTAGTTCCCTAGACCAGATCAACAAAATACCATGAGAAGAAAACCATCATGCCCAAAACCATGTGCAAACCCATGCACAAAATCATAAGCGGGTCTCCTCACCTAATATAGGGTCTAATTTTTTTTTTTTTTGGGCGCTACCCCAAATCTTGTGTAGGGGGGGTAGCCACCCCCGTCTTACCCCTTGGTTTCTTGCCTGAGGTTAGTAATGGAAAGAATATAACACACACCCAACATATATCCATTGTGGATCTCCCATCATTGCTACAACCCATGTGTGTTGATTATCATTGGCCTCCACCACCTTTGCCATGCCATCCATCCAACATCCTCCTACATTTTGATTACCTCAAATCCATCCTTTGTGATTTCTCTAGTTAGACCCCATGCAATCCCTCTACCATAAACCCATGCTTGTATTTCAATGGATGTAACAATAGATGATTAATCTAAGTGGGTTGAGTAGCCAACTTCTCCACCCATTAGTGAATCTCCATTATCAGAAGGAATATTCATGGAGAGATCATTTATTCAGGATTTATATGTTTATGATGGATTAATTAAACTCCCCATATTTTTTATATTTTGTAGTTTAACTCTTCATAATTATGATAGGATTGTATAAAAGAGGTAGGGGCCATGAAGGAGTATGGCACCCTCATGACTTATTATATCATCTTTTATTATATCATCTTCGGTGAGTTTTATGGAATTGAATTATAAAGTATTAGTTTGCAAGTGTGTAATTTATTTTGGAAAGAAGTATAATGAGAATTTTGTTTCTTTGTGCAGTCCCCAGAGAAATGAAACATGTCCAAAAAGAAAAAAAATCAAGCTCCTTCTTTAGGTTAGAGGAGAAATATTAACTTCCAATATGAAAATGATGTTGGTGAGGGTGGAATTTTTCAGTAAGTGACGAATGAGCCCCATTTTGTATATATGACATCATATGTCATACTTTCATATTTTTGCATGAGATTTCATTTGAATATTAGAGTAATTTTATATATAGCGAAACATATACCATAATTCCATGTTTAGGCATGAGGTGTTATTTTGTATATTGCGTGTGTTGTGCCATTGTGTTGAAAATGTGCATTTGAGACAATTGCGTGTGTGTGTGTGTGTTTCATGGCACATATTATATGAATTGAAGTGTTTGTTTATCTGATGTTGAAGTGTTATATTTCTAGGTTGAATATTCATCTATGCAGTGATGATGCAATATAGCATATGGTCAAGTAAGCACTCTGACATGTTGTATTGTTGAAGGTGTTTGGTTTAGGTCGTTAAATACATGTTAGCTAGGCGTATTCCTAGTGATACATGTTGTTGATGATCATGCGAAACTGGCAAGGTCATAACATTAAATTTAAAAAATATACATTAATACAACTTTTTTTTGATAAGGTATATTATTCTATTACTCACACAAAAACTAGTATTTAATACCTTATATTGGTTCATATGATTTATCATATATTTTTATGTGCATTCCTTTTTATTAGAGATTTCAATATTTTGGGTTCTGTCCAAAATATTATGTTTTACTTCTAACATGAGTGCACACCTCCCAAGAAGGATGCCTCATCAATGGTGAATCACATTCAGGGTGTGATTTTCCACCAATGCATTACTATTAATATTGCATTTACATATTCCTATCATATTTCATGAATGACTAGCTACATATTTCGACCTTTTAATTGCATGCATATGCAATCCAAGGGGTACTTAGTTTATTATTTATTTTGTATTTTGAACTACATGCAACTAGTTAAATAGTTATTTAATTGAAAATTTTCAAAACAACAAAGACATCTTTAAATGAGGTATTACATAAAATACTCCCAAGTAATTTGTTGAGCCACTCTAATCTGCAACTTGCATCTATCCTCCCTAGATAGATACATCGTCATTAGAGGAAGTTATGGCCTAAAAATGCCCATGAAATTGTCACGTACATAATATGTAAATAAATCAAAATCCTTTAAATTTAAAAAGAGGTACATGTAAATATTTTGGAGGGAAAATTAAAAATAAAAATACAAATTGAAATGTATTTTTGGCTTTTCTCCTTATAGCTTTACTCAAATTTCAAGTTTAGACACTTGTTAGATGCAGAATTAAATTTTGCATCCAACAAGTAACCATTATGCATACTTTTGAGAAGACCCACATTGATACAAATTAAAGATATATTAAAAAAGTGTGTTCAACACACTTTTTTAGTGTATCTTCAATTTTTATCAATGTGTGTCTTCTCAAAAGTATGCATAATGGGTGCTTGTTGGATGAAAAATTTAATTCTGCATCCAACGAGTTTCTACATTTGAAATTTGAGTAAACCTATAAGGAGATAAGCCAAAAATACATAAAAAAGTAGTTTTCTTCTTTTCCATCTACAATTCCTAACTCTTATTTTATTATTTTTCCTCAGGAGGCCACTTTTAGGAGGAAATTTCCTCTAATTATCACCTATTTCCTCTAATTTCAATCATAAATTCTATTTCCCAAACTTGCTTCATATAGAAGCCAAGTCTCACAAATAGGGGTCTCTTCTCATAATGTTTTTCTCTTTGCAACTGATAACATCCCCATCCTTCGTCTTGTGATTACATTCCATCCATTACAATACATTCTACCTGTAATCTTCATTTTCACATGACCTAACAATATTAGTTTCTTACACATAAAATCCATTAAATATATCATTTATAGAAACAACTAAATTGTTTTCAAAACCATCGCATAGACAATCATTCAATCATTTTAGTTGCATGCCATACAATTGAAAGGAATCCATATGGGTACTAAATATTCATACAATATCATCACACTAATTCCAAATAAATGGTTATGGAAAATAAGGCTTTCATGCCAACTAATCATATTAGCAAGGCGAGGAGTTTCATAGTCACTTTCTGCATTGAGATATCTATCTTAGAATTTACTTGCAGATAATTTCCCACTTTACATTATCTCAAGGGTGTGTTAGGTCCCTATATTACTAGTGTAGTCCCTTATTTTTGTTAGTGTAGCCCCCTTATTATTATTGTTGTGACTCTGTAACCCCCATATTGTTATTATTTTTCCCTTACATTATTATTGTTAGCTCGGCTAGGATTATATTGTGACCCCATGGACTCCTAGATATAGAAAGGAGGTTTTGTCATTTGTATCATCCAAGAATTGTTCATTTATGTAATGTAAAGGAGGTTTAACCCTCAAAGTGGCTTATTTTTAAGGCGTTAATCTCTCTTTTCTTCTATTTTTGGAGCTAGTTTCATAACAGTTGGTATCAGAGCTTTGGATTCTAGGGTTTCGCTGCATCAAACAGGTCATCGTGGAATTTTCGCTATAATTTTTTTTTATACGAAGTTTTAGAAGCTAAAATTTTTACAAAGTGAAGCCAAAATCTTGAGGAAATTCGTGTAAAAATGTCATTTCTTTGTTCGAAATATTTTCAGAGATATGATCTGTGGAATTTAAGGTCTTTTTAGGCTCCCGAATTTCACCTAAATAGGTCATCGTGGCATTTTCACTATAAAAATTTTTCTACGAAGTTTTAGAAGATGAAATTTTTACAGTGTGAAGAACAAATCTTGAGGAACATCGTGTAAAACTTTCAGATCTTGGTTCGCAACATTTTCAGAGATATGATCTATGGAAGCTAGGAATTTTTCACGCTCCGAATTTCATCTCAAAGAGGTGACTGTGGTAAAACTATCATAAATCTCTCTCTGAGCATCGGATTGGAATTCTATAAAATGTGGCCGAAAGGACACAGAATGTAGTTTCCTGTGTATCAATTTTGGAGCCGAAGGAGGAAACAATGATATGTGGCAGACCGTACAAGTTCACTCTAATAAACTAGTCTATAATTAGGTCATTGTGGGAGATTGGGCATAAATTTTCCTTAAAGAATCCAAATCAGGTTAGACCTGTGGCGTTTGAAAGAGGATTTAGAGGGCTAATACAGGGATTAATTTCAGATATTTAAGATTTGAAATCACAGATATAATTCAATTTCAATATTGAGCTCCTCAAAAGCAAGAAAAAGGTGTGTATTTTTTTTGAATTGCATAGAAATATTAACCATAAATCAGTTTACCCAAGATTAATTCCAAGGGAATATTGTAGAATGAACTCTCCCTACGATGTTGGTTCTAAAATTCTCCCTAAAAGGAGTTACACTTTTGTGTCAAAATCTATACTACTTAACTGAAGAGGAAGAATTGTAGTATGAGATATCAAAATTACAGTACCAAGTGCAACAAATTTTGATCTTACGAAGAGCAACTGAAGATGACATAGATGTTTTAAAAGCATAAATGGAGGCTAAGTTGAATGGTTTGAAGGATAAAATAATAGCTAATATCGATGATAAATTAGTGGAAGATCACATGGAGCATCCACAACAAGTTCTCCAACTCTCAAAGGATAACCTAACTTCAGTGCAAAATCTAATGAAACAACAGGAAGATTAACAACACGATGAAAAAAAGAACATCACGATGAAAAAGTTTGAAGCCGATCACGAGAATCAAAGAACTCAACAACTACGAAATCAATCAATTTCAAAGTATCTCAACCAAGTGGAATAACACCCATTAGATATTCCACATGGGAGGATTAGAATAACTTCAATGATCTTTCAATTATCCTTGCATCATATAAACACATGCATTACCATGTGTGTGTGTGTGTGTGTGTTTGTATTACTCTACCTATTTTCTATCATGAAATCTTGCATACATTTATAATATTTTACCATTTGTTTTGTGCTAGAAGCTTTCTACCTTAAATATCCTTTATTGGAATTCATGCAATATATGTATTTGAGTGAAAACATATCGTAGAGATACAAACTTAGCTTAAGGGAATCATTACCCAATTCCTTTACCTTTTGCATTGGCATAGATAATTTTAAATAGATGACTTCCATCACTATGCACACTTAGATGATCACTTTTTTTATTTTTTATATCAAGGAGTCTATCTGGATCCTTTAGTTTCTTGAAAATATCCCCCTTGTAATTTTCCTCTTGACTCTTTTCAAAGGTTTAAGGAACTTTTTTTTTGCATCAAATCTAATTTCTAGCTAAGGATGTTTTAATATCATTATCTTAGAACAATCTACATCTAATCTAGATGCACAATTTCATTCACCCATTAGTTGTTAGTTAAATAAATATAAACATGTGTTATATCACTTCTAATCAACAATAAATTCAATTTATTTACATGAAATAGATTTTTATTTTTAATAGTTCAATTGTGCATTCATATATTAAAATAAATAAAACATGCTCAAGCTTGAGGGATTTCACAATTTAGCCCTTTTTTCAATTTAAAGAAAGGCATAACAATGCATACAAAAATTCATTCCAAGGGGCAATTCCTCTTTCTTAATATTTTACATAGTTAAGGGACGCCATAGCCCAATGATTCAGATGAACCTAATCAAGGGCTCTTGATGTGACTCTACATTCAAATAAAAAAAATCAAATTCCCAAGTTCATATATAACTCTAGCATATTAAACATATACATGTCTTTATTAAATTTTCTCACAGGTATGTATGTTCTCGAGAACCCAAATTATTTATTGTAATTACTCGGTACCTCCCCCTTTTCATAATTTTGTACAAGTTTCTTAATCATAGGCTATGTTTATACCACTTTTATTTCTATAATCATTTAAGGCACAATTTCCTTCAATCGAGAATTCATTATCTTTTATCATTGTATAATTTTTTCCATCTTGACAAAGTGTTTCTGCAACCCAACCAAGAGACCATATGTCCGTGAAACCTCACTTGTTGCATTCAACCTAATACTATCATGATAATAACACCGTTTCTGTATTTTTTTTCCGTATACTTTCCCAGCTGGTCTTAACAACACCTATGTGAAAAACTTTCACTCCATAGGGGATTTAATCAAATTTATATCTCAATCAATCAATTTTCCTTAAGAATAGAAAAAACATGTTCATTATATTACTTTTAATAACTAAGAATCGGTCCTTATAATCTCATCATAGACTTATAAAGTTTCATTTTACTTTTGAGATCCTTATCTTTGCTCTAAGAAAATATCAGGGCATTCATTCGTCTCATGACCAACACCCACTTCACTAGTTTCTTCATCATTGTTTATGTGAAAAATCTTGCACCCTTCCATCCATAAGAACCATATACCGCACATCCTCGTACTGAGGCAACCCAAAATATGTCAAATGTGCACAAAACATATAAAACAACTTTATAGTTGCTTACCAAGACAATTGATCCATATGTCTATCCTTATTTATTTCACCCATCACAAACATGTACATTCCTTTCTAGGAATGCATGAACGACATCCATATTCCATGCTCTGTAAAATTTTTATCCCTTTTAAGTAATCATGCCTTATCCATATAAGAAACTTATATTAGAACCATAGCCAAGCCTTTTAACTTAGGCCCATCCATTTCGAAATTAGGTGCAGGGAATTCTCTCATCCCCATCCCAATAGCCCCACTCACTTAGGATTTCATTTTAAATTCATTACAAACACATAATCTAGTAAACTATGAAACTTTTTTAGACATATTCAGGTATTTCCACTGCCACAACATCTATTCTAGCTCTACACTACAACATTTCCTTAAACTTTGGCATCTAAAAATTCCCGCATACCCATATCCATATGCAAGTGAGTGCATACACTGGGCTTTCCATATTTAATTATACCTTTTTTATCCTAGTGATGGGCCTCCAAATTTGGTAAAACATAAGGCCCATTTGAACTTCCCTAGGCACATAAAGGCTTAATTAAACCTCTCCTTCTGTACTTAATAATGTTTTTTTAGCTTAATATTAGGAAGGTTAGAAATATTCATCATGTTTTATGTGCCTAATGTGCTTATGATGTGGGATATTGAGTATATTTGGAGTATATTATGAGGATATTCAGTCAGAAAAATTTATGGGACCTATCCCTTGTTGTAGGAAGATCAAAATCGACTCGCTCGAAGCACCAATTTCTCCTCCCTATAGCTACAAGGTCACTCAAGGAGCATGATCCTACTTTTTAGGATTTCAAGAGGGAAAAACCTCCTCCTTTCAAGGATGCTTCCCCTTATCTGTCTCGTATAAATAGAAGGCCCAAGTATCCCATTAGGAGTTAGCTATTCAATCAGAAGAAAAATCCAAAAGTAGTAGAGTTAAGGAAGAAATAGCTTAGGAGTTTTTCAGTTCAACAAATTTTCATGTACAAGCACCTTTTTTTAATTAACAAAAAAGATCTTTGGTTCTTAATATGTTCTTCCCTCGAGGATCTAAACTTCCTTGGGATAGTGCCCACTGGAGGTGCTTAAGACCACTTCTATATTATTATCTTTTATTCACTTGTTATTTTTTTGCAAATATATTTCCAAGTATTCATTTATGCAGGGTTAACTAGTTTATATTTGGAACAATTTATTCTTGCCCAATAGTTGACCATTACATCTTGCTTATTTAGCATATTTTTTCATGTACTGTGTTCATTGTAGTTTTTGTTATCTAATTGTTGGTGTTCAATACTATATGCATTGGAACTATATAGTGCCAAGAATAACATCAAGAATCCTGCCAAAAGTGTCGTCGGTAGTTGCATTAGAAATCACATTGTAAATAGTGCTAGAAATTGTGTCAGGAATTGCACCAAAAATCCTGCAATAAGTAATGCCAAAAGTTGCATAGAAAATTATGTTGTAAATAATTTCAAGTATAATGCCAGAAATAACACCAGGACTAGTTTGAGGAAGAGGTTCAGAAATAGAGCCGAGAAAAGTGCCAGTTTTAGCACTGGAAATAATGCTAGGATTTTCTTCCAATTTGGATTTTGGTTTGGATTCCATGAGCATTGGGAATATAGTTGAGAAAAGTTCCAGTTTTAGCACCGGAAATAATGCCAATATTTTCTTGCAATTTGGCTTTTTGTTTGGCTTCCATTTTTGGTTCTCTTTTTTATTCCAAACTTTCTTCTAGCGTGGCTTCCAATTTTTCTTCTATTTTTTATTCTAGCGTGGCTTCCAATTTTGCTTCCAATTTGACTTCCATTGTTGCTTCTTTTTTTTCTTCGAGGTGCTGTGAATATTTCCAGGTTTAGCGATAGGATTCATGTCCATTTTTACTTCTAATTTCGCTTCTTGTTTTTCTTCTAGTGTGGCTTCCAATTTTTCTTCCAATTTGGATTCCATTGTTGCTTATGTTTTTGCTTCCAAAAATTATTGTTGTTTTTCACAAAGTTAAATAAATATGTTTTATTTCAATTTAATTAGTTAAATATATCACGTCTCTTAAATAATTTATATGATTATACAGTAAGTCATATACACAGATATTTTCCCCTGGATCCCAAAATAGGACTACCAGCTTGATTTTTCATTATATTCCTTTCAATGTTACAACACATATATATACATGTCAAAGCATTCATAAACCCCAATCCATTAACCCTGGATTAGAACATAATTTTAGTTCCCTAGACCAGATCAACAAAATACCATGAAAAAAAACCATCATACCCAAACCATGTGCAAACCCATGCACAAAATCATAAGCGGGTCTCCTCACTGTGGTCTAATTTTTTTTTTTTTTTTTGGGCGCTACCCCGAATCTTGTGTCGTCTTACCCCTTGGTTTCTTGCCTGAGGTTAGTAATGGAAAGAATATAACACACACCCAACATATATCCATTGTGGATCTCCCATCATTGCTACAACCCATGTGTGTTGATTATCATTGGCCTCCACCACCTTTTCCATGCCATCCATCCAACATCCTCCTACATTTTGATTACCTCAAATCCATCCTTTGTGATTTCTCTAGTTAGACCCCATGCAATCCCTCTACCATAAACCCATGCTTGTATTTCAATGGATGTAACAATAGATGATTAATCTAAGTGGGTTGAGTAGCCAACTTCTCCACCCATTAGTGAGTCTCCATTATCAGAAGGAATATTCATGGAGAGATCATTTATTCAGGATTTATATGTTTATGATGAATTAAATTGACTCTATGTATTTTTTTTATATTTTATGATTTAACTCTTGTAATTATGATAGGATTGTATAAAAGAGAGGTAGGGGCCATGAAGGAGTATGCCACCCTCATGACTTATTATATCATCTTCAGTGAGTTTTATGGAATTGAATTATAAAGTATTAGTTTGCAAGTGTGTAATTTATTTTGGAAAGAAGTATAATGAGAATTTTGTTTCTTTGTGCAGTCCCCAGAGAAATGAAACATGTCCAAAAAGGAAAAAATTCAAGCTCCTTCTTTAGGTTAGAGGAGAAATATTAACTTCCAATATGAAAATGATGTTGGTGAGGGTGGAATTTTTCAGTAAGTGACGAATGAGCCCCATTTTGTATATATAACATCATATGTCATACTTTCATATTTTTGCATGAGATTTCATTTGAATATTAGAGTAATTTTATATATAGCGAAACATATACCATAATTCCATGTTTAGGCATGAGGTGTTATTTTGTATATTGCGTGTGTTGTGCCATTGTGTTGAAAATGTGCATTTGAGACAATTGTGTGTGTGTGTGTGTGTTTCATGGCACATATTATATGAATTGAAGTGTTTGTTTATATCATGTTGAAGTGTTATATTTCTAGGTTCAATATTCATCTATGCAGTGATGATGCAATATAGCATATGGTCAAGTAAGCACTCTGACATGTTGTATTGTTGAAGGTGTTTGGTTTAGGTCGTTAAATACATGTTAGCTAGGCGTATTCCTAGTGATACATGTTGTTGATGATCATGCGAAACTGGCAAGGTCATAACATTACATTTAAAAAATATACATTAATACAACTTTTTTTTGATAAGGTATATTATTCTATTACTCACACAAAAACTAGTATTTAATACCTTATATTGGTTCATATGATTTATCATATATTTTTATGTGCATTCCTTTTTATTAGAGATTTCAATATTTTGGGTTCTGTCCAAAATATTATGTTTTACTTCTAACATGAGTGCACACCTCCCAAGAAGGATGCCTCATCAATGGTGAATCACATTCAGGGTGTGATTTTCCACCAATGCATTACTATTAATATTGCATTTACATATTCCTATCATATTTCATGAATGACTAGCTACATATTTCGACCTTTTAATTGCATGCATATGCAATCCAAGGGGTACTTAGTTTATTATTTATTTTGTAGTTTGAACTACATGCAACTAGTTAAATAGTTATTTAATTGAAAATTTTCAAAACAACAAAGACATCTTTAAATAGGTATTACATAAAATACTCCCAAGTAATTTGTTGAGCCACTCTAATCTGCAACTTGCATCTATCCTCCCTAGATAGATACATCGTCATTAGAGGAAGTTATGGCCTAAAAATGCCCATGAAATTGTCACGTACATAATATGTAAATAAATCAAAATCCTTTAAATTTAAAAAGAGGTACATGTAAATATTTTGGAGGGAAAATTAAAAATAAAAATACAAATTGAAATGTATTTTTGGCTTTTCTCCTTATAGCTTTACTCAAATTTCAAGTTTAGACACTTGTTAGATGCAGAATTAAATTTTGCATCCAACAAGTAACCATTATGCATACTTTTGAGAAGACCCACATTGATACAAATTAAAGATATATTAAAAAAGTGTGTTCAACACACTTTTTTAGTGTATCTTCAATTTTTATCAATGTGTGTCTTCTCAAAAGTATGCATAATGGGTGCTTGTTGGATGAAAAATTTAATTCTGCATCCAACGAGTTTCTACATTTGAAATTTGAGTAAACCTATAAGGAGATAAGCCAAAAATACATAAAAAAATAGTTTTCCTTTTTTCATCTGGTTCTACTCTGTTCTGTATTTTTCCTCGAGAGGCCACTTTTAGGTGGAAATTCCTCCTAATTATCACCCTATTCCTCTAATTTCAATCATAAATTCTATTTCCCAAACTTGCTTCATATAGAAGCCAAGTCTCACAAATAGGGGTCTCTTCTCATAATGTTTTTCTCTTTGCAATTGATAAAATCCCCGTCCTTCATCTTGAGATTACATGCCATCCATTACCAATACATTCTACCTGCAATATTCATTTTCACATGACCAACCAATATTAGTTTCTTACACATAAAATCCATTAAATATATCATTTATAGAAACAACTAAATTGTTTTCAAAACCATCGCATAGACAATCATTCAATCATTTTAGTTGCATGCCATACAATTGAAAGGAATCCATATGGGTACTAAATATTCATACAATATCATCACACTAATTCCAAATAAATGGTTATGGAAAATAAGGCTTTCATGCCAACTAATCATATTAGCAAGGCGAGGAGTTTCATAGTCACTTTCTGCATTGAGATATCTATCTTAGAATTTACTTGCAGATAATTTCCCACTTTACTTTATCTCAAGGGTGTGTTAGGTCCCTATATTACTAGTGTAGTCCCTTATTTTTGTTAGTGTAGCCCCCTTATTATTATTGTTGTGACTCTGTAACCCCCATATTGTTATTATTTTTCCCTTACATTATTATTGTTAGCTCGGCTAGGATTATATTGTGACCCCATGGACTCCTAGATATAGAAAGGAGGTTTTGTCATTTGTATCATCCAAGAATTGTTCATTTATGTAATGTAAAGGAGGTTTAACCCTCAAAGTGGCTTATTTTTAAGGCGTTAATCTCTCTTTTCTTCTATTTTTGGAGCTAGTTTCATAACAGTTGGTATCAGAGCTTTGGATTCTAGGGTTTCGCTGCTCCAAACAGGTCATCGTGGAATTTTCGCTATAAATTTTTTTTATACGAAGTTTTAGAAGCTAAAATTTTTACAAAGTGAAGCCAAAATCTTGAGGAAATTCGTGTAAAAATGTCATATCTTTGTTCGAAATATTTTCAGAGATATGATCTGTGGAATTTAAGGTTTTTTTAGGCTCCCGAATTTCACCTAAATAGGTCATCGTGGAATTTTCACTATAAAACTTTTTCTACGAAGTTTTAGAAGATGAAATTTCTACAGTGTGAAGAACAAATCTTGAGGAACATCGTGTAAAAATTTCAGATCTTGGTTCGCAAAATTTTCAGAGATATGATCTATGGAAGCTAGGAATTTTTCAGGCTCCGAATTTCATCTCAAAGAGGTGACTGTGGTAAAACTATCATAAATCTCTCTCTGAGCATCGGATTGGAATTCTATAAAATGTGGCCGAAAGGACACAGAATGTAGTTTCCTGTGTATCAATTTTTGAGCCGAAGGAGGAAACAATGATATGTGGCACACCGTACAAGTTCACTCTAATAAACTAGTCTATAATTAGGTCATTGTGGGAGATTGGGCATAAATTTTTCTTAAAGAATCCAAATCAGGTTAGACCTGTGGCATTTGAAAGAGGATTTAGAGGGCTACTACAGGGATGAATTTCACATATTTAAGATTTGAAATCACAGATATAATTCAATTTCAATATTGAGCTCCTCAAAAGCAAGAAAAAGGTGTGTATTTTTTTTGAATTGCATAAGTATTATGTGAAAAATCAGTTTGAATTGATTCCAAGGGAATATTGTAGAATGAATATCAGTATTTGGTTCTAAAATTCTCCCTAAAAGGAGTTACACACCCATTAAGCCATCAAAAATCTATACTATGACGCATGAAGAGGAAGAATTGCAGTATGATATATCAAAATTACGATACTAAGTGCAAAAAATTTCGATCTTACAAAGAGAAACTGAAGATGACATAGATGGTTTAAAAGCATAAATGGAGGCTAAGTTGGATGGTTTGAAGGATCAAGTAAAAGCTAATATGGATGATAAATTAGTGGAATATCACATTGGGCATCAACAAAAAGTTCTTCAACTCTCAAAGGATAACCTAACTTTGGTGCAGAATCAAATGAAACAACAGGAAGATCAACATCACAGTGAAAGAAGTTTTGAAGCAGTCACAGAATCAAGAACTCAACAACTACGAAATCAATCAATTTCAGAGTATCTCAGCAAGTGGAATAACTTACCCATTGAATATTCCACATGGGAGGATGAGAATAACTTACAATGCAATCTTTCAATTATCCATGCATCATATAAACCCATGCATTACCATGTGTGTGTGTGTGTGTGTGTGTTTGTATTACTCTACCTATTGTCTATCATGAAATCTTGCATACATTTATAATATTTTACCATTTGTTTTGTGCTAGAAGCTTTCTACCTTAAATATACCGCTATTTGGAATTCATGCAATATATGTATTTGAGTGAAAACATATCATAGAGATACAAACTTAGCTTAAGGGAATCATTACCCAATTCCTTTACCTTTTGCATTGGCATAGATAATTTTAAATAGATGACTTCCATCACTATGCACACTTAGATGATCACTTTTTTTTTTTTTATATCAAGGAGTCTATCTGGATCCTTTAGTTTCTTGAAAATACCCCCCTTGTAATTTTCCTCTTGACTCTTTTCAAAGGTTTAAGGAACCATTTTTTTGCATCAAATCTAATTTCTAGCTAAGGATGTTTTAATATCATTATCTTAGAACAATCTACATCTAATCTAGATGCACAATTTCATTCACCCATTAGTTGTTAGTTAAATAAATATAAACATGTGTTATATCACTTCTAATCAACAATAAATTCAATTCATTTACATGAAATATATTTTTATTTTTAATAGTTCAATTGTGCATTCATATATTAAAATAAATAAAACATGCTCAAGCTTGAGGGATTTCACAATTTAGCCCTTTTTTCAATTTAAAGAAAGGCATAACAATGCATACAAAAATTCATTCCAAGGGGCAATTCCTCTTTCTTAATATTTTACATAGTTAAGGGACTCCCATGTTAATGATTGAATGAACCTAATCGAGGGCTCTTGATGTGACTCTACATTCAAATAAAAAAAATCAAATTCCCAAGTTCATATATAACTCTAGCATATTAAACATATGCAATATACTTCTATTCTAATTTCTCACAATTTTAAATAGGCTCGAAACCCAAATTATTTATTGTAATTACTCGGTACCTCCCCCTTTTACTAATTTTTGTACAGTTTCATAATCATAGGCTATGTTTATGTCGCACATTTTTATAATCTGTTTAAAAGTACAATTTCCTTCAATCGAGAATTCATTATCTTTTATCATTGTATAATTTTTTCCATCTTGACAAAGTGTTTCTGCAACCCAACCAAGAGACCATATGTCCGTGAAACCTCACTTGTTGCATTCAACCTAATACTATCATGATAATAACACCGTTTCTGTATTTTTTTTCTGTACACTTTCCCAGCTGGTCTTAACAACACCTATGTGAAAAACTTTCACTCCATAGGGGATTTAATCAAATTTATATCTCAATCAATCAATTTTCCTTAAGAATATCAAAAACATGTTCATTATATTACTTTTAATAACTAAGAATCGGTCCTTATAATCTCATCATAGACTTATAAAGTTTCATTTTACTTTTGAGATCCTTATCTTTGCTCTAAGAAAATATCAGGGCATTCATTCGTCTCATGACCAACACCCACTTCACTAGTTTCTTCATCATTGTTTATGTGAAAAATCTTGCACCCTTCCATCCATAAGAACCATATACCGCACATCCTCGTACTGAGGCAACCCAAAATATGTCAAATGTGCACAAAACATATAAAACAACTTTATAGTTGCTTACCAAGACAATTGATCCATATGTCTATCCTTATTTATTTCACCCATCACAAACATGTACATTCCTTTCTAGGAATGCATGAACGACATCCATATTCCATGCTCTGTAAACTTTTTATCCCTTTTAAGTAATCATGCCTTATCCATCTAAGAAACTTATATTAGAACCATAGCCAAGCCTTTTAACTTAGGCCCATCCATTTCGAAATTAGGTGCAGGGAATTCTCTCATCCCCATCCCAATAGCCCCACTCACTTAGGATTTCATTTTAAATTCATTACAAACACATAATCTAGTAAAGTATGAAAGTTTTTTAGACATATTCAGGTATTTCCACTGCCACAACATCTATTCTAGCTCTACACTACAACATTTCCTTAAACTTTGGCATCTAAAAATTCCCGCATACCCATATCCATATGCAAGTGAGTGCATACACTGGGCTTTCCATATTTAATTATACCTTTTTTATCCTAGTGATGGGCCTCCAAATTTGGTAAAACATAAGGCCCATTTGAACTTCCCTAGGCACATAAAGGCTTAATTAAACCTCTCCTTTTGTACTTAATAATGTTTTTTTAGCTTAATATTAGGAAGGTTAGAAATATTCATCATGTTTTATGTGCCTAATGTGCTTATGATGTGGGATATTGAGTATATTTGGCGTATCTTATGAGGATATTCAGTCAGAAAAATTTATGGGACCTATCCCTTGTTGTAGGAAGATCAAAATTGACTCGCTCGAAGCACCAATTTCTCCTCCCTATAGCTACAAGGTCACTCAAGGAGCATGATCCTACTTTTTAGGATTTCAAGAGGGAAAAACCTCCTCCTTTCAAGGATGCTTCCCCTTATCTGTCTCGTATAAATAGAAGGCCCAAGTATCCCATTAGGAGTTAGTTATTCAATCAGAAGAAAAATCCAAAAGTAGTAGAGTTAAGGAAGAAATAGCTTAGGAGTTTTTCAGTTCAACAAATTTTCATGTACAAGCACCTTTTTTTAATTAACAAAAAAGATCTTTGGTTCTTAATATGTTCCTCCCTCGAGGATCTAAACTTCCTTGGGATAGTGCCCACTGGAGGTGCTTAAGACCACTCTATATTATTATCTTTTATTCACTTGTTATTTTTTTGCAAATATATTTCCAAGTATTCATTTATGCAGGGTTAACTAGTTTATATTTGGAACAATTTATTCTTGCCCAATAGTTGATCATTACATATTGCTTATTTAGTATATTTTTTCATGCACTATGTTCATTGTAGTTTTTGTTATCTAATTGTTGGTGTTCACTACTATATGCATTGGAACTATATAGCGCCAGGAATAACATCAAGAATCCTGCCAAAAGTGCCGTTGGTAGTTGCGCTGGAAATCACGTTGTAAATAGTGCCAGAAATTGTGCCAGGAATTGCACCAAAAATCCTGCAATAAGTGGTGCCAAAAGTTGCACCGAAAATTATGTTGTAAATAATGTCAAGTATAATGCGAAGTAACACCAGGACTAGTTTAAGGAAGAGGTTAAATAGGCGAGAAAAGTGCAGGTTGCTTAACGGAAATAGCGCTAAGTTTTCTTCAATTTGGATTTTGGTTTGGATTCCATGAGCATTGGGAATATAGTTGAGAAAAGTTCAAGTTTTAGCACGGAAATAATGCCAATATTTTCTTGCAATTTGGCTTTTGTTTAGCTTCCATTTTTGGTTCTCTTTTTATTCCAAACTTTCTTCTAGTGTGCTTCAATTTTCTTCTATTTTTATTCTAGCGTGGCCCAATTTTGCTTCCAATTTGACTTCCATTGTTCTTCTTTTTTTTCTTAGGAGTCTTGTAGATATTTCTAGTTTTATTCTAGGATTCATATTATTTTCTTTAATTTGTGTTTTTCTTCTAGTGTGGCTTCATTTTCTGCAATTTGGATTCCATTGTTGCTTATGTTTTTGCTTCCAAAAATTATTGTTGTTTTTCACAAAGTTAAATAAATATCTTTATTTCAATTTAATTAATTAAATATCACTCGTCTCTTAAATAATTTATATGGTCTCTGATGAATTCATATGCATGCATTTGAAATATTTTATAGGATAAAATTTATAAAGATTTTTTGGGGAAACATACATCCATACAAACTAACAATATCGTTATACTTATTAAATCTCCATCAAAATAGAACTACAACATCCAGTATATATAAAATAACAATATAAGTATTGTAATATGATCATCATCTATAATTAAAACAAGTTAGTCAAATATCTATAATTTAAGTGAATTTGACAACATCCATCATCCATAAATGTTTCCTTTCAATGTTGAGTAGTATTCGATGTAGTAAATATGTTGAAGATGAAATGGTTATGGGGAATGAGACTAGAGTCAACAAAAAATTCCATAACAACATGTCAACGTTAAATCTTTGAATTGAGGCTTATGTGATCCATAGTAATTTTCCAGAAAATTTGGTTAAAATGACATGAGGCAGAAATTTTTCGACGTGTTTCGAACCAACCAGTGTGGTTCATCTTTAGGAAGAGATGAGAGATCAGATCCAAACATTTAGGCAAAACAAGTCTGGTGAGAGGCTGAGCTGTGGTAGATAATATGACTGGTTGTTCTAAAAAAAATTAATAAAAAACAAATTATTTTTTGTTTAATTTTTTTATTTTAATTCATACTTATTCACAGTACCTAAATCTAAGTAAGTTATACAATAGGATGGATTGATCCATATTAACTAATATCAGGTATAAAATTTATTGGGCTTTGAATTGATGGTGAATAAATGTTACTATTTAAATATCTTGAGCTCATTCATGCGAGAATCTTGATGGTTACATTTAAATCTCTTTGTGGGTTCTCTTGAAGAGTCCTCAATTCAACCTGCTCCTTGATGTAACGTTGAATGACCAAAATAAATAATGTTTCTAAAGTCTTGGAGCGGTCCTTCTAAGTCTTGAGAGATATTACACACAAAAGCATGGTCTTTGAGAATCTTATGGAAGGCCAATTAACAAGTATATTCCAATTGATAGACTTTTCTTAGCAATTTCATTGATATTTTAATTTTAATTATATGAAGGATTTTTTAGAGCTTTGAATTTATTTCTATATTTAAGCATTTTAAATAATAAAAAAAACTTAATCTCCCAAAGCAATATCATAAATTTCAAGTTAAAGTAAAACATATTTTAATTAGAGTTCACCCTAGTATCATAATCAAGTAGTCAATAAATACATTCTAAGTTCTAATGGTGATGCCATTAATTTCTCGAGAACTCTAACTATTAGCTACTTATACTATAAATTAATTGTTATGAGATGTCTTCACCGTTTGTTTTGGTCACACCATTATAAGAATGACATGGTTCTTAAACATAAGGTTGTATTTAGTAAACCTATAATACTTCTATACATGTATCTTATGATGCAATACTACTTGAGGATACTTAAAATTAGAAGCTTCCACATATGTATGTTTACATGCCATAGTTTAACCTAAATGACAAATTCCTATGTTATTTATAGATATTGAATGCATCATAGCTTGGAAAAATAATTTCTCTAAAAAATGTGCTTAGTAAAGTGCTCTAATAATAATTGTGGTGTTAATTATTAGTAATTTGAATTATATAAAAATATCAAATATTACCCAAATTTACTATATAAATGGCATTTTTCAACCACGATAGATGAATGAAGAACTGGGCTATTTTAAACTTTACCTTTGTTATGCTGGAAGTAATTTTTACTTTCCGTTCAGGCACAACCTATAATTGGTAGAAATCCAATTAAAAATAACCTCATAGGACATATTTTACATTTATTTTACATATTTGTGTAACACTTTCTATTTCCTTAGAAGATTCTAGCAAGTGGATGCTTCTAGTAAGCCTTCTTACATATATTTATTTCACGATACCATGGAACTTATTTATTAGGGATGGCATCCATACATAGCGATGATTAGCAACATATCTATGTACTTAGGATGTTAGAGAGTTTAGGGCCATAACAATATTTAAACCATAATACTTCATAGCCATAATTCTTGTTTGGTATAGAGATCAATCTTACATTAATCCCCATTTTATAACTATCACATTTGAGAGTGCATCATAACAACCTAGAATTAAAAAAGTAATTTAATTTGTGATCTGTTCATCTAGGTTTTGGACCCAATGCAAATGATGAGTCATCCTCCCCTTCTCTATTCATGATTGGTATATCCTAAAAACAATGAGTGCATCATAAGCTTTGTCCATCCCAATCTTGAATAGTGCTTATAGGCATCTTAAATGAATCAAATATATCCAAAATATATAGAAATTGATGAAATTTTGAACCACAATTATGCTTAGAAACCCAAATCCTTTGGACAAAATTTAACTATCTAGAAATATTTTAAGGAAAAAGGAAAAATATTATATATTTCTTTATAACATTTAAAAAAACACATTTTTCTTTAATACCTAATCTAAAAGTGGATGTGATTAGAAGGAATGAATTATTTTAATAATAATTACAAATGGTCTCCCCGATAGGGGTGACCATAAAGGGACCATTTAGTGGTGAATTGGATTTATAGAGCCCAAGGGACCTCCATGTGCCACGAAGGAATTGATTAGATTTGAACCCATACCCCACTCCCTACGTGTAGCATTTAATACGAGAATGAGGATATTCGAGGTTATTCGAAGGCCTTGGGGAGATGAGGAGAGAGTGCTTGAAGAGAATTAGGTGTGGTTTGTTAGCACCTGGCTCAAGCTTTGACGCAGGGGTGATGAAACAAGATGTGAGCGCAAAATTCATATGGGAGGGGGATTGGCACTTTCGTGGCCATAGGTTCGGGGGAACGCTTTTCTTTCTAGAACACTAAATGATTCACTATTATTCTCGATCTATGACAGGATGATGGAAGCTATAGGTTTTCATAGTCTAGCTCTATATTTTTTTTTTTTTTTTTTGAGGAAGCGAAAGACGGAAAGTAAAATTGACGGGGATATCGACTTTAGGTGAAAATTCCGGGTTTGTATAGACTCCCTACGGACCACGAGAGTATGTGCTACGTCACCCAGTCCTTCAACGGTGTTTGTGGAGCTCGTGTTTGGGAATTTGTGTTCTTAGGACTCCTGCCTCACGAGGTCATGGTGTGTAATAGCCTTGGTATTGTAAGTGGTGTTTGATTCAACATTATCATTATAGTATTTTTTGGTGTATTTTTGTCGGGAGAGGTATGCTTCTTGTGGTGGTGTGGCCGGTGGTAGTGACGCACGCTGTCTCCTCCAAACGACTCGTGCCCACGGAAATTGTCAACCCAGAAGTATGGATGAATCGGAACAACATGAGAGCCTAGCTGCGATTCGACTAGGCAAGATACGCACTCCTTGCGGATAACAAGCATCTCCATCTACCTCACTGAGCCATGTTGAAGCTTCGATCACCTTGGACTCCATTGCGGCCTATTTGAACAACATAAAACTTAACATCAATACACTAAGGGAGTAGAGGTATGAGGACTTAAACGAATTGGTTGCTTATATTCGTAAGTCTCCAACATATGCGGTGGGGCCACCGGATTCCATAGAAAGTGTTTGTCGACGTGATACGGATGCACACATGACCACCTCCCTACCATGGAGATTTTAATGGAACACATCGATTACCACATGCGTGAACATGTTGCTCTCTTTGCTACAACTCCTGTGTTCCTCCCAACCCCCTTGCCCCTTAATATGAAAGTACGAATGTGCTATTTTTCTCCTTCTATGCCAACAATAGCTAATGACAGCACAGTTGTCTTGGCTTCTTTCGAGCTTCCTATTGTTAGATCAAGAATTGTGCTAGCTCATTAGTCTATGATGATGTATTTCTTTGTTGTGATGATGAATTTTTGATACTTATGTCCTTGATAATAAAATGATAGTTTGGTAGCCAAAAAAAATTACATATGGTAATTATGTAAGAGTAAATATAGTGTCTGTAAATTTTAGTTATTATAAATATAAATAATAATATCACCTTGGAATAGTTTTTGGAAGTGAAAGACTTTATTGTGAAATCTATAAGATTTAATTAAATTAAGCATTTTAACAATGAAAGTTTGGGTGTTACTCCTCAACTCCGGCGCAATAGTCGAAAACAATTTCAAGATAAATCTTCTAAATTTGGTGGTTGAGTTTTCTTTTTCTCCAAATGTTTGTTACATAATGGTTTTAATTACAATTTTCAGCCTCTTCAGTGTATCAAAGAAAACATAAATGACTTTGATACCAAATCTTTGATATCTTTTTCTAGGAATAATAATAATAATCAACAATAAGTATACAAAATTATTTCCAACTAAGACTAAGAAAGGAACACTAGAAGCTTACATTTAGGAAACTCTTGAAGGGAAAAAATCGTTCATTCAAAACATTCTATATGTCATTTATAATATAGTTATTCCCTCTATAAAACATTGGGTGCCCATAGCAATATCAAAAAACTATGTATAGAGTTAGAGATCGTAATCATCATCATCAATATTTCATACTAAAATATTTAGAGAAACTATATCCATAACTATTTCCAATAGCATACGCATAAATTACTCAACCTTATTCTATGAAATTCTTGCATTTAATTTCTCTCATTATCTCTTTTAATTTATACATACACTTGATATATAGACTTTTATGTATAATTTATAATATTAATATATTATAATTATTTTATTATAAATCATTTGTAAAAAGCAATCCTTAATATTATATATAATATATAGTATCCACATAAATAAAAATAACTTTTTTTTTGGAAAAAAATAAAAATAAAAACTTAAATAAAAATCATATTATTTCTTATTCAAAATATAAATTTTAACTATAATCACTATTAATTCTTAAATAAGAGATACAAATATCTATATTTAAATGTATATGATAACTACGACCTCAAATCTCCATGATTTATCAATAAAATAAACTCACAACAGTATTTGATCAGAGACTCATTCTGACGTCGGTATGAAGTTCTGTGTAATTCGATATGTGCTCTACTTGGAGTTGACATGATATACATATATATACATATATATACATATATATATATACATACATATATATATATATATATATATATATATATATATATATATATATATATATATATATATATATATATATATATATATATATATATATATATATATATATATTCTTCAAATAAAAAACAATTAATAAAAAAAAATAAATACAAGTGTTTGGTTTTATTAATTACAAGTATTATAAAACATCATAAATATCACTTTTAGTGGCCATACAAAGTGGAAGTGCTAAAAATATTTCACTCTCACTCTCAATATAAATAAAATATTTGGAGTTATGAAACAACATAATATTATATCAAATTTATAGAGAAATAGAGTAGTTAAACAAAATCTATATATACATTATATAAAGAAATTGATTTTTTTCTTTCTTTTAACATTTTAAGAAGTATAATTATTTTACATTTTATGCCCAAGTAAATTTTGAAGGAATTTTCAGTAGAATTTTCATTCAGCGCTTAAACAATGAAAAATTGAAAGTGGTGGTGGTGGTGGTGTGTGTGTATATATAGCTTCATTAAAAATCTATCGAAGTTTCGGATCAAATCTATCGAAGGCACGAAACATTGTATTCAAGCTTTGAACTCTAATGAGGTTTTGCACCTCGAGGTATTTGATCCTCTCGGCTCTTGTTAGATATGTGGTTAAGATGTATACATACTAGTTTTAAAATAATGATATTTCAAGCTTGAGGTGTGATAGAAATCCAACTCAATAATTGTTCCTTTAGTTGATTAGCATCACATTGCTCCCTAAATGATAGCGATTTTCCTGGTCCTTCTAAAATATTGTTTTCTCCTACATTATTCTTTTCAACAAGAAATTTGACAAATGTTTTTAATTATTTAAAATAATTTAATTATTATTATATAAAATGATTTTTTATTTTATTTTATAATTAAATATATAAGTAAAAATATACAAATTTTATAACTTATCATTAACTATAGAATGAAAAATAAATATATTTTATAATTTATAATTAAATACACAAAATAAAAAATATTTAATTGTTTATATATGATTTATAATTTTAGAATACTGTGATCCATACTCAAACTATTGAAAGCAATTTGTGATAATCACAAGGGATAAAACCTTTTGGCAATAAACCCTTTGAATAATATTATACCCTAGGACTATAAACCTTAGATTAAAAAATCAGGGATCGATATTATAAACCCAAGGGAATAAAAAACCCAAGGGATTAATACTAAAAATAAGGGATTATAAAAGAGAGAGGAATAATATTAAACCCAAGGAGATTGAATATTATGTACTTAATTGCCTGGGTGAGATTAATATTATCTCCATACACGTCATGGACAAGCATGCGCAATCATGGTTAACCATGGTAGTGTGGTTGATCATGGTGAACCATGTTTTATAAGTCGAAACATGGTCAGCCACTTGATCAATCTGGTCAACCATGGTTGAATGTTACAGTGTGTGACAAATATTGTCTCAATATTAAAATCGACACGGTGAACCATGGTCCAAGGTTGCATTGTGAAAAAATATTGTTTCGATATGAAAATTAGCAATTACGACTATGGTCCTATCTCCCATTTTTATAAGGATTGTATGTGCTGAAAATCAACCATGGTCGACCATGTTTATTTTAGTGTTTATATTATTTATCTTAAGGTTTATATACACAGGTTTATAATATTAGTCCCTCACACTTAATATTATTCCTTGGATTCATAATCCCTTGGGGTTTAGTATATTTAACAGGTTTTATAATATAAATCCTTCTTCTCATTCCTTTGGTTTATAATATAAATCATGGTCAACCATGGTAAATCATAGCCAAGCATTGTATTGTGGTCGAATGTTGCATTGTGACAAATATTGTACGAATATGGAAATCAACCATAGTGACCAACTATAGTTGAATATCGTGTCGTGACAAAGATTGTCTCAATATGAAAATCAATCATGGTCAACCATAGTACAATGTCGCATTATATTAAGGATCGTCTTAATATGGAAATCAACATGGTAAACCATATTTATTTTAAGTTTTAAAATATTTCTCTTAGGGTTTGATACCTTGGGTTTATAAATTTTATCACCAGTTTTATTCATTCATAGCCTGGTTTATAATATCAAGGTACTAGGTTTATTGACAGGGTTCATATTCCTAGGGTTTAATATTATTCATTGGGTTATTATCAATCATGGTCAACTATGGTTAAACATTATGACCATGGTGATGTGGTCAATGATGGTCGACCATGGCCAACTATTGTCTACTATGTTTTATAAATTCAATCGTGGCCAACCATACTCGATCGCATTGTGAAGAATATTTTCTCAATATGAGAATCAAACATGGTCGAACATGGTCCAATATAGCATTGTGACAAATATTCCCTTGATTTAAAATCAATCATGGTCAACTCTGGTCTAATGTCACATTTTGACAAGGATTGTCTAATATGAAAATCGACACATGGTCAATCATGGTCAACAATGTTTTAATGTTTATCATATTTATCTTAAGGTTTATATACCTTGGATTTATAATATTAGTCCCTATATTGGTTTAATATTATTAAAGATCCATCATGTTTATAAAATCAATTATGGTCAACCATGGTTAATCGAGGTCAAGCATTGGCCAACATCGCATTGTGACACAAATTGTTTCAATATAAAAATCAATTATTGTCTAATGTGGTCAACCTTGCATTTATCCAAGAGTGTCTCAATATGATAATAATGGCCAACGATGGTCAATCATGGTCAACCTTGGTCAAAATGATCAACCATGTTTTATAAAAGTCAAATGCGAAATCAATCATGCTCAACCATGGTCGAACGTCGCATTGTGACTAAAAATGTTTTAGTGAAAATAAGCCATGGTAAAGCATGGTCAACGTGGTCTAGCGTTGCATTGTGACAAGGATTTTATGATCTGAAAATCAACCATGGTCGAATGCATGTTTATTTATGTTTATATTATATTAGTCCCTTGGGTTTAATAATTTTCCCTTGGGTTCATAATCGCTTTGGGTTTTAGTATTAAACCATGTTCCAATGTAGCATTGTGACAAATATTCTCTCGATTTGAAAATATATCATGGTTAACCATGCTCGAACATCACATTTTTGACAAATATTGTCTCAATATAAAAATCAACCATGTTAAACCATGTTTATTTTAGTGTTTATAATATTTATCTTAGGTTTTTATACCTTGGATTTTTAATATTAGATCCTTGGGTTAATATTATTCAACTAAGGTCAACCATGTTTTTTAAAATCAATTATGGTCAACCATTGACGATATCGCATTGTGACAAATATTGTTTCAATATGAAAATCATTCATTGTCTCAACTATGGTCCAACATCGCATATGACAAATATGTCTTATCTGATAATTGGTAAGGAAAAGGAGCCTGGTATTGCACCAAGAATGCGCAGCTGCGAGAGGCTACCCTGCTTTAGTTTATCAACTCAGGAGTTCGCTTACAAACTTAGGTGACAATGCATATGCATAGCCGGTGCATTCTACTTATGTCATCCTCTTTTAAGGTTACAAAAGGGTGCTACTTTTATAGTTTCGTATGAAGTTTGTCATACTTAAGATTTATGCCTAGGGATACAAATGATTCCAAGCCATGGCACTATCCCAGCAAGTACATAACTACACTATGTCAGGCAAGTACACCTGTAACTACTCTACAATGAAAGAAATCTAGACATTAAGCTATGATAAGAAATGAAAGCAAACTAGGCATCTTGCATGAAGTAAATTGTTGAATTGAAATTGCATAAAGGGCTAACCTAATCACACTTTTTTGGGCCAAATGGCTAAAAACACTCTTCCCACTCTATGTTCTATCTATCATGATTTTTAATCATGCAACTAATACGTGACCTAATTATGCTTGTAAATGTGTTTTTTTGTAGCTAGAGAAGAAAGCACTAAGACGCTTATGGAAAGGCTTGAAAACATGGGTGAAGGATGAAGGTGTATGGGGGTTTGGTAGGTACGAAGGATGTGGATGGTGGTTTTGGGCTTAATTTGGGGCCTGCTTTCTTCAAGTGCCGCTACGGGTTTCTGTGGTGCTATAGGAAAGTCTGAATTGCTACGGGAAACAATCGAGAGGGGAAATCCTAGGAAAAACATGTACGAGAAAGTGTAGGGAAGGTGGAGTGAGGTGGATTTGGATGGTGGAAAGTAGCCATACAGCAAAGCAGAACCTCTTGGAGCTACTTGCACCCAGGACTGTGTATGTGACAAAAATTAACCTTGGGGATGGGCAATTTGATGAACATAAGAAGGCTGAAGGTGATAGATGAAAACAGAAGGCACGTGTATTATTATGACTATGATACCTGAACCACAAAATATTTTCTTGCAGCTGTTGAAAATTATAGAGAAGGACAACAGAAAAGATAGAATTGGAGAGATTTGGAAATAAAATCTACTTTAACCTACAAAAATAGTTCTAACACAACATTCTAAATACATTATTGGAATCAAAACAATCTAAATTATTCATTCCAAAATCTGTAAACTAAAAAGTAATTTTGGCCTATGGGGAAGGTATACCCTCCACAAACTCCAATGGAAGAGATGAGAGGGAAGAATTGACTCACAACTTTTTGAATCTATAACCTATTCTACCAACATGTAAGCAAGATAAATCTACATCAAAATAAAAGTGGAAGCAAACTAAAAATAGTGAATGAAAATGCAAAGAAAACTAGCTAAATAATTAAGAAAAACTAACTAAAATGACATGAAAATGAAATGAATACACAAGAGAGACTAAAGCATATGGATTCATTTAATCCACAAGTCTAGCCCTGCGAAACTAGATACGACGGCAGCACAATCTGAATACTCATTTTATTGAAAAAGATAGTCTCGTTACATCAACATGAAAGTCTTAAATACCTATTACAAGAGCTAGAAACCTATTAGATTTCTCAAAGTTCGAATCCTAATGAGCTCTTTCTCAATCTATTTAACCTAAAGGGTAGCTACCAACAACTCCCTAAAAAGTAGGTGATGAGTCAACTTTGAATGCAAGTGAATTGTAGCTTTGGTGCACTTTATCTTGAGTTTGCTTATTTCCTTTTGATTTGAGTTGTTGGAGGGAATCTCGAGGATCCCTTGGCTAGATTTGGGAGTTAAGGAGGTGGAAAATACCTCTATAATATCTCTCCTTGTTGTCTCAAGTCTTAATGGAAAAATGCTTACCAAAAATGCAATATCTTCATGATTTTCCTGCATTTAACTCATGGTAGGTACTCGAAGTTTGATAAACTCAATCACCATCTACACTAGTGTCATAATACCATAATATAATTAAAATGAAAGAAAAAGAGGGAAACTAATAAGGGAGAAAAGGTGACCATTAGCACTCCAAATGTACCTAATGATGGAGCTCATCGATAATCATAGTCACCAATGTTAAACCATGTTTTATAAAGTAAAAAATTGTCATCCATAGGTAAATCATGCTCAACCATGGTCGAACATTTCATTCGACAAAAATGTTGATAGAAAATCAACAATGGTCGCTTAATGCCAAACATGGTCTAGCATCTGTTGTGACAAGGATTGTCTCTATATGGAAATCAACCATGGTCAAAAATGTTTATTTTATCCTTTGGAATATTTATCTTATGCTTTATATACCTTGGTTATAATATTAGTCAACAGGTTTAATAATATTCCCATAGGTTCATAATCATGGGGTTTAGTATTAATACCTTGGGTTTATCATTCCAATTGGTTTATTATATAAATCATGGTCAACCATGGTCAATCACAACCAACGATGATGCGATCATAAAATAATTGTCATTTATGAATATTACAATATTTATCTTGGTTTTATATGTTGAAGGTTTGTAATACTAAGATACTTGATTTTATTAAACGTACATTTAATACGGGTTCTGCTAATGCAAGGTTATTAATCGTAGTTCTGAACGCTTGATTTGTCACACTAAACTTATGGATTTTATTACAATTGGTTTCTATATCCTCATGATCAACCATGGTCAATCATAGCCAACGATGGTCAACCATCTCAACAACCATGGTCAGCCGAGTTTCAAAAAATATTGTCTCAATATCAAAATAAACCATGGTTAATAACCATGGTCACATTGAGTCAAATCTTGTCTCATGGTCCAATGTCACATTGAGACAACCATGGTAAACCTTGAATTCCCAATTACATTGTGACAACCATGGTCAAGCTTGGTCCAATGTCGCATTACATTATGATTGTCTCAATATGAAAATCCAACCATAGTGAATCATTGTTGATAAAGGTCAACCAAGGTCTAACGTCCACATTAGCAGAAATATTCTCTTGATTATAAAATCAATCGTGATCCCGACATGGTTGAATGTCACATTGTGACAAGGATTGTATCAATATGAAAATCAACCATGGCCAACCATGTTTTATTTTAATGTTTATACTATTAAATGTTAGGGTCTAATACCTTGGCTTTATAATATTAGTATCTTTGGTTTAATATTATTCCAGCGAAGATCAAATTTTTTATAAAATCAATTTTAGTCAATCATGTTTAGTTAGGTCAATGTTGTGTCACATTGTGACAAATATTGTTTCAATATGAAAATCAATCAGTTTCTCAACGCTGTGCGAATACCATGTACATTATGGCTAATATTGTCTCAATATGATAATCATCTTGAATGGTGATCAATCATTGTCAACCTTAATTCAACATGGTAAAACATGGTTATAAGAAGTAAACATAGTGGAAGTCCATGGTCAATCATGCTCAACCATCATCAATTGAAAGGAATTTGTCTTAATCTGAATATCAACCATGGTTAAGCATAGTCGGCCCATTAAATGATTCAACTTCGCATTGTAGGGATTATGCAATATGAAAATCAACTATGGTCAACCATGGTCAATCATGATTATTTTAGTGTTTAAAATATTTATCTAAGTGTTTATATACCATGGAGTTTAATGTTATTCCCTTGGGTTTAATAATATTCCTTGGGTTCCTTAATCCCTTGGGGTTTAGTATTAATCCCTTGGGTTTATTATTCCCATGGGTTTATAATAACTAATCCCTTGTGTTTATAATATAATCATGGTCAACCATTCATCTCAGTCATAGCCAACCATAGTCAGTCACATTTATTTTAGTGTTTACAACACTTATTTTGGTTATATACCTTGGGTTTCTAATATTAGTCCTTTCGGTTTAATATTATTCTCTTGGTTTCATAATCCATTGGGGTTTTAGTATTAATCCCTTGGATTTATTATTCCATTGGTTTATAATATCAATCCCTTGGGCTTATTATTTCCTTTGATTGTGTCCTCATCATGGTCAACCATGATCAATCATAGCCAACAATCATGAGCCATGGTCAAATGTTGCATTTCAACAAAGATTGTCTTAATATGAAAATCATCCATGGTCAACCATGATCCATGTGTAGTCGCATAATGTCAAATATTGTCTCATGTTCCAACGTCACATTTTAAAAATCATGGACAAACTTGGGTCATACAATATCATTCTATAAAGGATGGTCTCAATATGAAAATCAACCATCGTGAACCATTGTCAATCATGGTCGTATGGTCGACCATGGTCCAATGTCACATTTTTAGAAACATTCTCTCAATATGAAAATCGATCATGGTCAACCATAAATTTGAATAACACGTGTAAGCAAAGATTGTCTCAATATGAAAATCCAACTCTCGTAATACTGTGGTCAACCATGTTTGTTTTAGGGTTTATAATATTTATATAAGTTATAGCTTGAGTTTTAATCTAATCTCTGATTTCTTCTGGTTATTAGGTTTATAATATCAACCACTTGGGTTTTAGTAATCTAAGGTTTCATATTACTAAGTATAATAATATTAATTGGGTTTATAATATTCGTAAGGCTTAATATAAATCCCTTGGGTTTATAATCATGCTTTTACATTATAAAGTCATTGGTTTTATTAATCCATTGAGTTTATATACCTCAATTTTACAATTTTAGTCCTTTGGGTTTAATATCCCTTGTGTTATTAATCCCTTGAGGTTTTAGTATTCATCCCTTAGGGTTATTATTCCCATGGGTTTATAATATCAATCATGGTAAACCATGGTCAATCGCAATAATATGCAGATGATGGTATGACCAATCATAGCCAACCATGGTCAATCGTAGCCAACCATGGTCAATGTGATCCACCATGTTTATTTTAGTGTTTACAATATTTATATTAGGAGTTTATATAGTGTGGGTGTATAATATTAGTCATTGGGTTTGATATTATTCACTTGGGTTCATAATCCCTTGGGGTTTTAGTATTAATCCCTTAGGTTTATTATTATGTTAGGTTCATGATCAATCATAGCCAATCGGTGAACCATCATCGAATGTCACATTCGACAAAGATTGTCTCAATATGAAAAATCAATGATGTCATGAATGATTGTCAAATATTGTCTCATGGTCCAACATCACATTGTGACAACCATACGTCAATCATGATTAATCACGATCAACATAGATTTTCTCAATATGAAAATCAACCATCATCGATCTCGGTCAACTAGGTTCCAATATGCATGGTAAGAAAGATTCTCTCGATATGAAAATTGATCATGATCAGCCATGGTTGAATAGTGTATTGAAATAAAGATTGTCTATTATGAAAATCAACCATATCATTGGTCATCAACCATGCTTGTTTCAAGGTTTATAATATTTATTAAGTATTTATATAGCTTGGGTTTACAATATTAATCCCTTGGGTTATAATATCAATCACTTAGGTTTATTAACATAACATTTCATACTCCTAGGGTATAATAATATTGATAGGGTATATAATATTATTCCTAGGGTTTAGTATATAAATCATAGGTTTATAGACTATTGGGTTTATAATATAAATTCGTTGGTTTCATTAATCAATGGTCCAATAGCATTGTAATATAAAGGTGTCTTAATGAAAATCAATACTCAGTAAATTCGTGGTCAACAATGTTTGTTTTAGGAACTATAATATTTATCTAAGGTTTATATAAACAAGTTTACACAATATTTATCTAAGGGTTTATTATCTTAGTGTTTAATTAATTTTGAATTAATTAATAATAATTTATGAATTAGTTATTTATATTTAGTTATTAGTAATTATTTAATATAGTTAGTAATAGTCCCTTAGGTTTATTATTCTCTTGGGTCATAATCTCTTGGAGTTTTAGTATTAATCCCTTGGGTTTATTATTCCCTTGCGGTCATAATTGACAAACAACCATGGTCAACCTTAGTTTTATTATTCCTTTGGGTTTATGATTAATTTAATTAACTATTTAATGATTAAATGAATTATTTATTATTTATTATTATTAATAATTCTCTAATGATTGTTATTATTTAATTATTTTTACATCCAAGGAAAATCCATGCTGATCAACGAAGATGCTTGGTAATACGACAACTGGTGCCTAACGGTGTCGAGAGTTTGACCACTGTGACCTCCCAACAAGTGAAGTACTTATGCGAGCCTAGAGCGAGTGAGCTAACACTTGGGACTATATTTATATTTAATTATTAATAATGAATGAAAGAATTATTTATTATTAAATGAATTATTTTATTTAATAATTAAATATTATATTCATAAATATAAATATTAATTAATTATTTATAATATTATATTAATAAAATATAATTAATAATATTTAATATATGCATTTAGCATGTTAAATTTATAATATTAATATTAATATATTATTAATATTAATATAAATATAAAAAAATATTAATATTATTATTAACATTAATATATTAAGAATGTTATTAATATTAATATTAATATTAATTCTAATTACAATTATGTCATATTAATAATATTATTAACAATATTAATATATTAATTTATGTAATATTAGATTATAATATAGTATATATTAAGTTAGTAACTGTCATATATCAATCACATTTATTAATATAATTGTGCTAGTTTATTTGACGAAATATATATTATAAATTCTAATAGAATTTGTATGTTAATAGAAAATATATTTGATGTACATGTACCTAATTTATTTGACACCCACATAGTGACCTTTTGAAAAACCATGAAAAGCGAATAACTTTGTTCTCAATTTGACCTGAAGATCTCACTCCATGTAATTCAAGTTGACCCTGGTCTAAACACTATTCACATTTTAGGTCTTCTAATCTTGTTGGTTTTCTTCACTAGTTGTTGCTGTTGGTCCAGAGATGGACATCTAACTTAGCAAAAAATTTAGAGGTCACGCAAGTTTCACATCATATGATTTTCGAACTCATAAATCACTTAAACTCGTCCCAAATTTTAAGGAAATCACTGAAACCTATCCCACACTTTGATAGATTTTGGATTTTAGTTACAAACTCAAACATTTATTCAAGCGGTTGGATGTTTGTAATACACTTCATTCAACCATTGACTTCTATATGAAGATCCTGAGTGAACCAAAAACTAAAATTTAGATGAAGTGTAAACGGTGAACCTAAAAGCTGAACTTTTTCCTATGCCATTTTGTTACAATGTTAGTTAATTTTCTTGAAGTAGTAGTAATTCTAGTTTAGTTTTATATTTGGAAAGGTTAAATTTAGTGTTTATGTACTTGATTATTAGTTATTAGTCAAAAACTACTAATACATTTCAATGTAGAGTTGGAATTTGAGCAGAAGAATTCTTGTCATAGGTATTTCGATTGCTTAAATGTGTTTAAAATTTTTAGAAAACCTTTTTTTGTTATGTGTCTTAAAATTTATAAAACTTATATTTGATGGTGAATTTTTAAAAATATCTGTTTAAATCATTAATATGTCATTCATACTGACACATGCCCTATCTCAGATTTTCTGAATTGGACATCATGTTTTGATGTGAAATACAATTTCTACTTTATGTTGCATAATTTGTATATTTGACTCCCAAGGAAAGCCCGGAGTTGTCTACTAAGCAAAATTGATAGAAAAATTACTAGTCCCCATTCTCCTCCCCCACATAAATTAGGTAGCACTCATAATAAACACAAAAATTTAGTTTCTTAGAGATTCACAGTCATATCTGGTACTGGTAACCGTTTTCACAGGACTATAGTACAAAAAGGAAGATAAACACTTCAATTTTGAGAATTATTTCATCACTTCATATCTTGAAGGAAAATATTGATACTTTAACAAGAAGGCATGAACGGTACGGTGAGTTCCTATTGGGTACGTGTTATATTATTTCACGATTAGTCCTACGCATACGTTATGCCGAGCGCGGCGAGGGGGGAGTCCTGAGGGGGGCGGCATTACCCCATCAGGAGAGTCTGGTGCTTTGATGATGCAGGCTCAGGTCCCACTGTATTTGGACCACCATGTTATTAGCAAGAGTTTGCACATGGTTTTGGGGTACGATGGTTTTCAACCCCTGGTATTTTGTAGATCCAGTCGAGGAAGCCTGGTATGTTCTAATCCAGGGGTTAATGGTTGAGGTTTGCTGTATGCTTCGACATATATATATGTTTTTATATAAAAGGAAAATAATGAAAAATCAAGGCAGTTTGTCCCGATTTGGGATCTAGGGAAATCTTGTGTTTATCTATTTGTCTTTATACTCTACATATTGTTTATTTACGGTATTTATAATATTCGTGTGTAGATAATTTTGTTCGAGGTTAAAACCTACGGTTCCATGGAAGTAGTTGCAATACGTTGCGGGAGCTAGGGGAGGGCGCTGGGCCAGGTGTTCCCGAGCGGGGCGGTGGGTGAGATGGTGCAAAGAGCCTATGATATCTCAACGAGAATTTGAGAGCTAAGTTCTTTGGAATGCATCTAGTGTGCTAATGCGGGATGGCCTTGGTTATTTGCTTTTAGTCATTATTATCCATGTTATTTCTATGAATCTAATGGAGGGCAATGAGGTACGTATGACAATGTAATCATATTTTCATCTTTATCCTACTTCCATCGTGAACATAAGGCCATTGATTAGCTACGTGGGTTGTTCTCTACAACAAGCTAATTCATCACGGGAATCATCATCGAAATCAAGTGTAAACGACTCGAATCGATCGGAGTCGATGGCATGCTTTATGGTATAAATGGGTGGACTCACTTCATCATTTTGCGTCCATGCAAGAGCTTTGGTATTCACCTATGAGTGGTGGCTTTAGGATGCTTTTCTGTACTGTATACATCTAATTGTAGTTTGAAGGTGGCCTAGTTTTTTTGATGTTTTCTTTCTCCTTGAAATCTGTTCCACGATCATGCAGTTGGTACCAGATGGCACTAGGGATGCGACGTACGTGTGTGGTTTCTCTCTCTTGAGGTTTTCTCTGTGCATCTATTGATGTTTGGTATGTGACAGTTGATCGGCGGGATTTAGGGATGGTGATACTGATTGTCTGCATTGGATGACATCCGATTTTATATTGCAGGCCCGGTTGTACATGTGTCCTGAGCTTCCGTGACTACATGATCCACTTGGATCATCTTATTATATCCTCAACTTCTTGAGGCTTCTCTCTGCGAGAATTTATCTCTTTCTTTGATGGAAGTGGCGGTTGGTAATTAAGGATGATCGATTACGTTGGATTGTTTCTAGTACTTAAGGACGTACTTTGGATAGGATTTCCCTCTTTGGGATTAATTTTTCCTTTATTGTATATAGTCCCATTTATCATTGCGCATTGGGTTTATGGTGGCAGCTTCCATCGCTATTACCTGTATGATTTAGCGGCATCATTCCCTATCGCGATTCAGAACGTTCCCGAGGAGCTACATTTAATCTAAAGCATGGATTTTGGTATGTCTTGGTGTTTTCCTTATGTGGATTTGACTTATTTTTTGAAGTGAGGTTTGCCCATGATGATTTCTCGTCATTTAGGTGGTCTTGTTCATGTGAGTGTGGATACGTGGAGGGGTATGTTGTCGTGTCATGTATAAATTCAAATATGTGCCACACTATGGACTTGTCTTGTCCTTTCCTCATAATTTTCTTTTGTGGTTTCTCGTTAATTTTGACACCATTTCGGAGTGTACTATTAGGAAGTGTTCGAACGGGTTTACTATGATGGACTTATCCGTGGGACTTCATTCGAATTTGGTAGATCTTGAGGTTCATTACTACTCCTATCGTTGTTGGACTTGATGTTGTAATGAGCCGGATGTGGATAGGCCCGGTCATCGAGACAAGCTATTGGGAATGTTCATGGTGATAAGGTAAAGACGAGTTGGTACTAAAGAATCGATGCGAGATGGTGATAAAAACAAGAAAAATTATTTCAAGCATAAAATGGAGGTCGGAAAGTATTACGGACTATAAAAAGATTTAACAAGGTGGCGAGCACGGAAGCGGGCGATGATGGGAGTAGCTGAGATGTTCCTGAATAACGGTGATTTCGACCTGGCCTGTTTGGATTAAACGATTACGGAATCCTGTCATTGGTTACACTCCTAAGAGTGGTGTGCTCATCGATGGTTGGCTTAGTATTCACTTCATGGACGAGAAAGATGTCCCAAAATCACTAGCGAGACTTGGGTGCGGATCGTATGCGGGTTTCAAGCAGTTGTGGAGGCATAGTGCGGTCGGGTCTTTTTTGGGTGAAGGGTGTCGGGACTCTGCTCGAATTTTGGACCCTCAAGGCTCTGCTGACGAAATTGAGTAAACTCCATAGGTAGTACTAAATACGGTGATCCAAGTATCCTGGGTGCAAGTGATGAAAATTACGTAGATTTGTTGGTTGAGGTCGACTTTGTGGGGGTTTTCCGAAGGTGTGGTTGATACGAGCGACAAAAGCGACATCGACGGCCGCATTGATTTCTAGGGTATCACTTTCGGATGCCTTGTCTGTCCTTAAAAACGGTCACCTTAGGGGGCACGTTTCGGCTTCGTATTGATCGACGGGGTGGCGCGATGCTTGTTGTTGGTGTGGTAGATGCTGTGGCTTTAGGCACTTAGGTGGCCTGTCGGGTAATCCTACTTCCTCTTATTTCAGGGATGTTGCATTTGTGTCTACTAAAGAGAATCATGATAGAACAATGAATCTGTGAAGGGTGTTGACGGAATATTACATCATAATAGGCTTTCTAATGACATGTTTGAGTTCTTCGGATCCGAGTCTAATTACAGACGCACAATGGCAACATCGGTCCCCTATTGTCCACGGTGGGAGAATTTCTACCCGCATGTCACTAAACCATCGTCAGTCAGCCCTACTTCCAAACCTTGTTCTATTGGGTTCTGTTGGCGGCTCCAAACCTATACGTTTACTGCATATATCTTCTTTAGCCTACCTCACTTTCAATCATGAATTTCTGCATTTGGGGAATCATCGACGCCCTAATTGAGAACTACGTAGCTGGGGTCCCTACACATCACTACAACCCTTCTTGAACCATTTGATCTGTTCTCTCTCCACAGTCCCAAGAAACTTGGTGGGGCGAAATTGAATCTCTAATGGGAAATCCTAATCTCAATCTTGTTTGCCTTAACTATATTTCTGAGACCGACTATCTCGAGTTCTCCGCATGATTTCAAAACACCTTTGTCTTTAACACATCATGGAAAAAAATATAAGAACACCAAACAAACATGTTGAGAAAAATAAAAATCCATTTCTGTTCTCGGATGGGGAAGAAAATTTTACGTATTCCCATTTAACTGGTGATGAAATTGAGATGTTCCGGAGCACTTAGAGCAAGTCACCACGATAAAGGTTTCCCCATGACTCACATTCTTTCCCCATGAATATAAGAGGGTTGGGTGATGCCTCCAAATCTCATTGTCGGGACTGTGGCGTCTAAGAGTTCATCATCTTTTGGGACAAGAAACACTATGTAGGAGGAGAAAAGCTATTAATTTTTTTGAGTTTTAAAATTTGGGTGGTGTGCGGCGGCCATCGAATCATTGGGCACTGCGGATGGGTAGGTTACATTTGGAATCCGAATGATAGGAGCTACCTTTAAAGCTTGGGTTTCTTTGGTGGGATTCTTACATCGAGGCTAGGTGAGGGGGTGGAAGGTCCGCTTAATATTGTTAATATATATGATCCATATGTCAATAGGCAATCTTTACGGATGGGATGCGGGCTTAAATTCTTATGCGCGATTTTGATTTTGATGGGTGACTTAAATTCTACAATCGGTCGATGAGATATGGGGGAGCGGGGGCTCGTTGAATCCTCTTTCAAAATTTCTTGAATGACATGTTCATCTCTTATCACACATGGTAGATATCGAGCCGTGTCCTTGATCCCCACGTGGAAAAACAAGAGGTGGGTGATAATTTCATTGGAAAAATATTGAATGGGCTTTGGTAAAAGACAATTTGTTGGATAGAGTGGGGTGCCCCAGTTAGTTGTAATGGTATAGAGCATCTCGGATCACATGCCAATCTCATTATCTTGGAACAAGTTGGTATGATCAAGAGGCGGCCATATAAATTCAACCGTGTGTGGTTAGAAGATGCGATTATATTAATCTTGTCGACGACTATGGCAAGATGATGAGGAGGTGGAGGATCTAAAGGGGATCAATTTCATTTTAAACTTCATAGGCTTAAGAAGGCCTGTCAGGTGAAATTACCACAAAAAGAAGCCTTTCAAGGCGAGTGCAAGACATTTCCAGAAAATCGGTGATATCAATAACTTCTTGATCACCACCCCGGATAGATCTACATATGCTACTCTGAAAAAATTGGGGGAACGGAAAGAGAATGTAGGTATTGAAGAAACTACGTGGAAAATAAAAGTAGGGATTTGCTTTGGTTGAAGGAAGACAGCCTCAATACTCAAATTTTCTATAAATATGCAAACGATAGGAGAATAGAAATGCAATATGGCGCATCAAAGGTGATGACGAGTTATGCTTATACTACCTTAGATATTCATGAGAAGCTTACTATCCTTCTCATCTTTCTATCAAAAATACCATTCCATTAATTATGAAAATCAAAGCCGGATTAAGAGTCCTTATCCTCTAGAATGTTTGACGAGGAGGCTATTCGACTCACGACTAGAATATCTTTGAGGAATGAAGTCCTTGTAGTCTGAAATCATTTTCCCGTGATAAATGTCCGAGCCGGATCGTCAACCCAAAATTTTCATCTTCTTTTTTGAATTATTAAGTGTAGAACACGAGAGATTGTGGAATTGATTCATACAAGGGGATATATGCTGTAATCTAAATACTACTTGCCATTCACAATGCCTAAAGTGGTGATCTCGAGCTTTCTCGATTTTTAGGCCGATTGGCAGCTTTGTAATCTAATGTACAAGGTCACCTCAAGATCATTTCGAATCGAATGGCAACTTTTATCGAGCACATTTCTGTGAACCTTCAAATTTCTTCAGGGTTGTTCTATTCTTTGATGCGATTGCCATTGCGTAGGAGGTGCTACATACTGCATTTGAAAGAGGAGGCTCTTGTGATGAAAGTGGATCTCTAGGAGCTTATGACTCTACGATGAATTGGTCTTCTATTAGACTTGTTTTACTCAAGATTGGTGCCTTGTCCGGATCATCGAATGGATGATGTCTTGTATCACGATTAAATGTACGGTTATTATTGGTGTTCTAACTCAATTTTTGAAGACTAGTAGGAGTCTGCCTTGAGATGTGCTCTCTCCCTGCTCATCTTCATTCTCATCTTGGATGGGTTCGATGAATTTTACATAGTGCACGGCAAAGGGATTCATTAAAGAGATTTTCCTTTTGATTCTATATACGTGTATTCTCTCTTTGTCGATGATATATTATTATTTGGCTACCTCATTAGAAATCATTGGTTTTATATTTATTCATCTTATGCTAATGAGGTTTGAATCTACTACGGAGTTTAGGAAATAACAAAGGAGAAAATCTTTTCTAATATATGATAAGGGTGGCTTACGAAGTCCTTTTTATTGCTGGATTTTTGGGGGTTCACTTTGTTAGTTGTGGCATCAGATGGCTTTAAATATTTGGGATACAGAATTAAAATCCATGGCCTCGGATGCAGGGGTAGTTGGATGATTGATAAATTCAGGGCTTGAAATTTCGCTGGGTGGACTTTACAGTTGGTTGTCGATGGGTGGCCGACTCATATTGATTAAGTAGGCATTATCTCGGTTGATGGTCTTTTGGGGTCATATTTTTTATTTTCGAGCGAGGATTGTTGAGATGATCAATAGTATTATCATCCAATTTCTTTGGGGCGAGTTCTAATGGGGGAATAAGTATCATCTATGCAAATTTGAAAGCTTTTGTAGGCCCAAGAAACGAGTGGTTGGGGTATTTTGAATACTCGGATCTTGATACCACCTTATCAAATCATTACGGCGAGAAATCAGGATAGCATGCAGGTGATATCATGGATGCAAATTTACGATGGCAACATTCTTTATCAACTCATATTCTAGGATTTTTACTTCCCTCGAACCCTCAGCCATTTGGGGAAGTTTTAAAGAGTGTTGGGATATGTGAGTTTGCCTGATTGACTTGCCTATTACGAGATGGTGGGCATATCCTGCTTGGTTTCAAAGTATTTTGTCCCTCCCCTCATCACTCTGGCCCTTCTCCTCATCTTTTGCCGTCTATCTCACGGATATTATTTCTTCCCTATCACCAGACTATACATTGTTGGTCATTTGGTGCACCGGTTCTCAAAACCGCAATCCAATTGAGTTGGGAGGGAAGAAGCGATTCGAATGGGAACTATTTGTAATACTATTAGAAGTTACGATCATATTTTCTCTACTTTTAGGGGCGATCGAGATCATATGGGATGGGCCTACCAAGAATAACTCTGTAATCGTGAAGGATGTTTACTCAGTACATCATTATCTGCGAGCAAGAGGGACGGTCTTCTAAGATCTTCTATCCATGGAGTCAAGAATTCCCACTAAGATCACCCTCTTCGGCTAGATGGTTTGGCGAGGTAAGGTTCTAACTTGGGATAATCTCCAATAGGAGGGGGGCATCATGGACCTAGTCGTCGCACTTTATCTTGTATGGAAGAAGAAAGCATCGCCCATCTATTCTTTTGATGTCTGTTGTTGTAAGGAGCTATGGAGGTTGTTCAACCCATTCTTTATGGATCCTACATGGTGCTTTGTTGATTTTATGTTCTTTGCTAAATTTGGGATAAGCTAAATGGTAAATTTAAGTTGCTTCCCTTTTTCATCGTATGGGAGATGCAGTTGGGAAAATTTTCTGATTTTGAAAGCGAGGCCTTTTGAAGTTTAAGCGTATTTATTCGTATGTGAATTGGATTGGGGGGTAGCCTCATCATAATTAAATGGTAGTTGATGGCTCTCTCCGGATCGAGCACATGAAATTGCCATCCCTACCATTTTCTTTGATGGGGCATCTGTTTGAGGGCATCACGGGATGTGGTGTTTGAATTAAGTTACGCAGAGGAAAGGATTCACATTTTTGGAATGGAGGACTTGGATCCAACAATAGTGAAATCATGGCTCTACGGGGTGGTCTTCTTGCGCCAACCTTGATTGCGAATGTTAACATTTACGGTGATTCCATGTTTGGTTATTGGTTGGATCACAAATATATTTGTAATGATGAATCCGGGTTTCTTCGGGATGGAGACAAAGAACTCTTGAACTACGGCGAGAGAGTTGAATTATCCACCTATTAGTCATATCTATAGAAAAATAATATGTGGGTAGATGAGCTCTCAAAAAGAGTATTAGTGTTTGACTTTGGGTTTGTAAGTGCTTTAGTTGAGTTGGTTTTGAATGTAGGTTGAACCATTCAATTCCCATGATTAAGATGAGATATCAAGCTTATCGATTTTTTACAAGTTTCTATTCTATTCACTTTTGTTTTGCTTTGCACTCCTATTATCAACTATATCAATTAGGACTAGTATTATCACTTCTTTTTCAAGGCTTTAGGCGAGGTTTTAAGCTTTTATAACGAGGTATGATCTTAGAGGGACATGTGCTCTCTAGTTTTTATTTGCCAACTGGCAAACCTATTTTGCCAATACTTCAAGCAAGCATTTGTATTCACATCCGTGAGGCCCGACTATAAAAAATGGTTAAAGTTTCATCATGACGTTAGTCATATACACTTTAATTATATCCTGCAACATTTTCATATGTTTTTGCATAATAGGCATGCCACATTTATTTCATTTCAATTATGTATTTGTTTCTATATGGTGATGTTTTTATCATCTTACGGGGATATTACAACAACAAATGCAGTTAGTGCACAGGTAATCCTCACGTGGTACATAGCCACGAACAACAATCTGCTTTTCTTACTTAGAAGGAGTATTTTATGTATCTGGCTGGGGATCTTTGTGTTTCTTCTTTGGTTTCACTTTTAGGCGAGAATGTAATTGGGTTTATGCCTTTGCTATGTTTAATATAAAAAAATTTTCCTTAAAAAAAAACAAAAATATAACTACGTGAAAAAAACTAATAAGGTGGCATGCTAAGGACGCATTGCTCTGACGATTTCTTAATCGTCGGTACATGCTTTGTCAAAATGCGTGTAGATATTTTTATATTCCAAAATATCTGGTTGTAACTAGAGATTCACTAATTTCACCCCCAACTTGGGTTAAGGTTTTGCGTACTAATTTGAAAAAAATGTGAGAGTAAACCCTCGTATCGCTCAACCAACTAGTCGAGCAAATATTATTAGAGGGTGTTGATGAAAGTGGAAAACACGAGTCAAAATGATGTTGGTGAAGGAAATCGAGATATTAAAGAAGCAAAATGAGGGAAGGTGAAAGAATTGGAAGGTTTGGTTTTCTTTATCTTGATTTTAACTAGAGCAACCATGAGTGTGAATTCCATGAGTGCGGATGATCGAATGGGTTTTAATCAACTCTACATAAATTTTAATGATAGGAAGGGGTTACGGTGACACCATTCCTACGATTCCAATCAATCAGTACTTCATGCGAGCACGACCTATCATACGAGTTCTTTTGTGGAGTAAAGGAGGCACGGAGGGTCGGGAGAGGATGCAAACCTCATTGACAAAAGTAGATGATGTCATGTCGTTGCATATTTGGCTATATGCTTGTGTAATTGTGAAAATTCCTTCATCATGTTGCTTATTTGTTGTCTTCGACTTCTTCATCTTTAGTTGATATGGATGCACTTCCAGACGATTCTAAGGCATGTGAAAATAAATTGTATAATTCTTTATAAAAAAAGGGAATAAATGTTCCCTAATCAATTCCTTCTACGATCCTATATTGTGTATGGTGTTAGGATTCACAAAATGAGCAATTTGAACTCTCCAGGAGAGTGACTATGAATAAAAATACATAAAAATTCTTAGAGTGTCTGGTTCAAGACTTTGGAGAGAATATATACAAATCACTCTTAAAGGAGGGTTCTCAATGTGTTTGAATGCACTTTATAAAGTGATTATTTAGCAAAAAATAGGTGTTAGATTTTCGTAAATCTTAATTAAATTTTTCTTGATAACTGATTAAACTGTGTTGTTTCCCAGTGGTTCTTAAAGCAAGAATAAAAATAGTGGATATTACAACCCTACATATAAAGTCTCTAAAATGAAATATATAAAATTTCGAGGCATATCAACAACCGAATGGTTACTCGTGTGTTGGTGGTTATGGCAACAATAGTAGCACACCATGTCCCACATGTCATGGAAAACACTCATTTGATTACGGTGGAAAGGAATAAGAGGGAGGAGATGAAAGAGTGTGGTGGAAGCGGGGAAAACCATCTGAGATAATTAATAAAAGAAGAAATAATGGCTTCAATAAATGAAGAGAAACATTTAGCAAAATGCACAAAATTCTAGTGAGGTAGATGGTATGTATGAAAGCAGACACGATGCGATGGCAGAAATACATGCCACTACATATGATGGAAAACATGGGGAGAAAAACCAAGATACTCATGAATAAAGGGAAACGAAAATGCGCAAAGAAACAAAGCATGGTTCTTGTGGTTTTAGGGATAAATAAAGTCTGGCCAAATGTTGTACCTTCTTGGATTATGGTTGTTAATGAGGTTCTAATCTCACGGTTACGAATCCATTCTCAACTAGATCTCTTTGAATTTTTATGTTATTTTTCGTCGTTTATTATTTTGTGCCAACGATTTTTATTGGGGAGCCATATAACTACCATGTTCCCAACGGAGAAATGCAGGAAAGTAGTGATGGTTGATCTACGGAAGTTGAACTACAAGACATTCTCATGAATTACATCTTCACACAATGTATTTTCAAATGTAAGTGTAATTGTTTGTTATGTTTTTCACTTCACTTAATGAATATTTCTTCATTCTTAGGCACAACCCAAAAACGAGAAAAAAAATTTCTATTTCAAAATACATGATAAATTCCAAATCATTTGGTTGTCATTATAGGCGGATAGATTTTACATTTAATTCATTCGAATGCCCCTTACTATGGTCTTAATTTATGTAAAAGTTTTAGTTGAGACTTTGTTAATAGTTAAATAAAAAATAAAATATCTTTGGGTTTTGTTAGTCATACACATATTATTAAATTATTTCATGTATTTATATTAATGATATCACTTATTGTGTTTAATTGTGTCACTTTACTCAACTTACTCAATTATAATTATGTGTTAATTTATGCAATATGAAGGTTTTCACTTTATTTTTTGAAAGATTACTGGAAAACTCATTAGAAGTTTTATGAGGCGGCATGCCGTAAAGTCCTACTCTCCATAAGTTTGTTTTTGTTTTGACTTTTTTTGGACATAAAGTATGTTATTTTGCAATGTCACTCTCCGTAAGTTTGTTTTGACTTTTTTTAAGAATATAAAGGTTAATTTGCTTCATATTAAGTTTATTATTTTAGAATGTGAAGGTCCAAATATTTTTATATATTGTTTTGATTTTTTTCATCTAAATTAATTTTCTTCATATTAAGTTTATTATTTTGAAATGTTAAGGTCAAAATATTTTTGTATATATATTGTTTGATTTTTTTTAAATATAAAAGATTAATTTGATTTTTTTAAAGAATATAAAGGTTAATTTGCTTCATATTAAGTTTATTATTTTTATTATTTTTGGTATGTTAAGGTCCAAATATTTTTGTATATATTGTTTTGACTTTTTAAGAATATAAATGTTAATTTGCTTCATATTTCAGTCCTTATTTTGGAATATAAAGGTCCAAATATTTTTGTATACAAGTGTGAGCAATATATACTATATGAGTAAAAGAAACTTTTCAAATAAGTTAGAAATGTATACTATATGAGTAAAAAAAACTTTTTCGATTAGTATAAATATGGTTATGTATGTGTGAGCAATATATACTATGCGAGCAAAAACAAACTTTTTTGATTAACTATAAGTTAAGGTTATGTATATGGGTCTAGGTGCTACATATATAAACATAGGTCAGATATTTGTTCAAATTAGTGGAGAAACCTTTGAAGTCTCCACACCAAGAGATGGATTTGATAATCCCTCTAGGAAGGTTATATAACTCCACTTTTGTATCTCTCGGCTGTATCACCATTTTATGCAATAATTCTTGGAAGAATTTAATATATTTTAAGATGGATTTGATAATCCCTCTAGGAAAGTTATATAACTACGCTTTACTGCTCTCTCCATTTCCTGTCTATCTCCGCCATTTTTAGAATTTAATATTTTTTAAGATGGATTTGATAATCCATCTAGGAAGGTGATATAACTGTTTTGTATCTTTCGGCTTTACGTATCTCACCATTTTTTATGTAATAATTCTTGGAAGAATTTAATATTTTTTATGGTAATATTGAATTTGACGGAGAGATTAATTTATGAAAGGTCAATTTTCATAAAATTTTGGTATTTAATATTTAAATAATTATAATCACATTTTTTAATAATAAATTTTTAAAATTTTAAAATATGCATTATTCAAATCTTGACCAAATGATCGAAATTTTGAAGTTTTGAATTTCAATATCAAAATTTCCATAAAACTTAAAATGGATGAAATGATGGGCTTTTAAATTTGGCATACATATGAATATATAATCTGTGATTATTTTCAATAAAAATATCATAAATATTTTGAGTATATTATTTGGCGAGTTAAAATTTTCAATAAAAATGTCACCATCACTAAGTGAGTTGAAATCATTATATAATATTATGAGTAGAATTGAAGTCATGAGATAAGCTCGAGCCCTCTGTTTGTACAAATCAAAATCAAATAAGCTCGATATCAAATTTGAAGGCTCACATCATACATGGACGAGGTTTTTCTAATAATAGCGTGTGGAGCCACATGACAAAATAAATTTTACTAAATTATATTTTTTAACATATCCTAGCGTATAATGGTGATGTTCGCCAGGTATATAAGGTCTGCTAGATCATGATTTTGCGCTCATGATCTTGTTTTGAATAAAAGGAATGGATAATAATAATCAAAACTTGAACATATACTTTTGAATAAGTCTTCGGTACATCTCCTTACAAAGGAGATGAACATATTCTTGTCTAGTTTTGTGAGCTACCTAGTATCCTCTATTTATTCTGTGTGTGCCATTTGTTATGGTAAAGGTAAAAGAGAACCAACACCCTTAGGTTATGGTATTTCATTCCATCAACTACGACCGGGAACTTTATTATTTCACCATGAAATATGCACTGTTATTTCACCACATAATTGTAGTTTTACGATGATTTAATAATTGCTACAAGTTTTATGTTGTTGTTGTGGTGTGCAAGCACTCAACTGCAGAATAAAGAAACGAGTGATGAAAGTTGAGCATGTAATGTAATGAATATCTCTTCTATTGTGAAGATCAAGTTGGTATCTCAATACCAATGGTCTGTTGCCCTATTGTGAACGACTCCGACCCGAGAAATTGGCATTTTTCGCTATGGTTCTTTCTACTTCACTAAAAAAGAAAAATATTTTTCATACTAAATCCCATGGAGTTATCATTTATGCTGTAAGTATATCTGTCTCTTGGTGCATTTGGGCCTTCGGGGAGCGCATTGCATTGGTCATTTCATTATCCTCCAACAACAACAACAATATGCTTTGCGTTTGTTTTTCTTTCAATGAGGGGCTGTTAATTTTTTTATTTGATGAGGGGATGTCACGAAATTGGAGTACTCATTGTGAGGTAACGATAGCAATTTACTTTGTTTGTTTATTTTTTTTTAATTTTTCATACTAACTTCCATGGAGATATCATTTGTCACCGGCAAGTCTCAGCCATCTCTTCGAAAATTTGAATTTTAGGCTTGTGAGAGGGCATTGCATTAGTCATTCATTTTCCTCCAACACTTGGCAATGATACGCACATAGTTTGTTTTTCTTTCAATGAGGGGATTGTTAATTTTTTTTATTTCAATAGGGGGATGTTGCGAAATTGGGAGAACTCATTGTGAGGAAGCGGTAAAAATTTACTTTATTTGTTTGTTTTTGTTGTTGTTGTCTTTTCGGTGATGGAATTGTTATTGTTTTTATTTAAGCAAATTTTTGTGAAATTGGGAGCACTTGATGCGCTCCACCGGCCTTTCAACACCTTTGGTTCTCCTTCTCCCCTTACTCTATTACTACTTATCCGTGTCTTGTGTTCATGTACGGACCTCCATGCGGTATTTAACAATGTTCGGTTCAACAGAGATGATGAGCTTAGTGAAAATCAATCACCTTCACTAAGTGGGCACACGGTGCTATTTTAGGTGTAAGTATTTATTTTTAGACATAGTGATCATATTTTAGAAATTGCGAGGATGCTATTTGTGGATGGTTAGTCGAAGTTGGAAAAATAGATGAAATTATATTTTTATAATATTGGGGCGAAGTCTATTTATAGATCGTCGATCTAAAAATAGAGATGGTGATTATTAGCCCTTAATAATAATCGGACTCTAAATATCAACTTATTCTCTTGGAGCACTTTATTTTAGTGTACATATTTGGAAAATAAGTGGGCTAAAGAGGAATTATGCAATTCCTAGGAGTTTATTGGTGGTTCATGCATGGGACTCGGTTAAATTGAAGTGGAGAAATTTATGACGGAGTTGGAAGAGTAGTTCATGGAGTTGTTGATCGGTTGCTACGTTAATGGAGTTAAACTCGGTTAGTTAGTTGTATCTAGTCTAAACTGAATGATACACTAGTGAGAGTGGAGTGAATTAATTAGTTAATTAATTCACAAATAATAACTCATTAATCAGGCGAACAAATACAGATTGCTACGGTTCATATCGGTTCTAGTGATTCGGTGGAGAGATAGGTGAGGGTGAGATGGACTGTCGAATTTGTGACTATAGTGATGCATTGATTGCATCACGGACACATTGGGTTACTTGATGAGTTACCCGATTACCAAGCAAGGTAGATTAATTCATTAGAGAGTCCTTCAACGAGTTGCGTAGTGAAGACGCTATCGGAGTGGTAAATCGGTGCATGTATTTGCATATTTCTTCGATTGGTATGTGATGATTGATTGTATTGAGAGATTGATGCTAAGATTTGTGAAGTTGTTACATGATCTCCATCATAAATAATATATGATAGTTGGGATTTTCATCTTCGGGCTTTCCGTTAAGCGCCAATGTCGATTATTTTTGTTAGCTACCATGTGTTTAATTGATTTTAAATTTCCACAAAGATTAACGATTGGAAGGATTCGTATTTAGCGAAGATAAATATTGTTAGATCGGGAGAATACGGATGTATACATGCATCTTGTATATAATTTCTACATGGTATCGGAAGTGTTAATTACGGAAGATTACAATTGTGAAGAATTGTTGAGTTTGTCTTTGGTGGATTAATTCAAACTTGCTGAGAAAAATCTTGATACGACGAGTTGAGTGTATTAAAGGTTGAGTTTGGAATATCACATATGGTAAATTTTGATAGAGCATGTCTTGATGCATTAAGAAATGGGGGAGAAGAGCATCCTTAGCATTACACCTTATTAGTTATTTTCATGGTAGGTATATTTTATTGCACATGCGATTGCTCTCTCAAGTTTACAAAACTACTGTAACCTTCAAAGGAGTCGAACGGAAAGGATAAATTGTACGGCATTGAGTAGAAATTACATTTCACCTCAAAAATACGATATCCAACTCAACAACTTGAGATAAGATGTAGAACATAGATGACATATGAATTATTAATGATTTTAATGACGTTTTCATGAAAAAAATTGACCATCAAATATACCTTTTATTAATTTTAAGACAAATAAAAAAAATATTACCTAAATTTTTTAAACATATTTAATGAGTAAAATGGCATACGGCAGAGAATTTTTGTCAAATTCGAACCTACGCATTGAACCCAATGTGGGATTTTATATAACACCGCTAATGAATCAACCGATGCTCCCACTCATGAAATTCAACATGCAAACACTAAGTTAACCTTTCTAAATATAAAACTAAACTAGAACTAATAGTTACTTGACTCAAATTAACTCACATTGTAATAGAATGGTAGAGGAAAATTTGAGAGTTCAATTTAGGTTCACTACTTAAAATTGCCTAAATCTTGGTTCAAGTTCATTGCCAGGATATTCATATAGAAGGCAATGGTTGAATGAAGTGTAATGTGCTTCAACACGCTTGAATAAATTGAGTTTCTAGTTGAGATCTAAAACTCTATCGAAAGTGTGGGATAGGTTTCGATTATTTCCTGAAAATTAGGGATAAGTTTCGGTGGATAAAATGAGTTCAAAAATCTGTAAGAGGTCGACTTGTGGCAATATAATTTTGTGCTAAGTTAGAAGGGCATTAAATGACTGGCAACAAAAAAAATCTAGTGGAGAAAGCCAACAAGACTATGGGTTATTTAGATGCATGAATAGTGTTAAGGTTGATAGGGAGTCGCTCGAATTACATGGAGGAGTATTCAAGGACAAATTAAGCATCAAGTTATTTGTTTTTTGTAGTTTTTGACGGGTGCGAGGATGTCAATAAATTAGGTATATGTACAACTACAACATATATTCTATTAACAAATAAATTTCATTTGAATTTATAATATACAATTGTATCACGTGCGTGTCAAATAAACTAGCACAACCACACTAATAAATGTGGTTGATATATACCATAACGTTGACACTTAATACTACTTTCATTGTAAATCTAATATGCTAAATTCATACTGTTAATATATTAATAACAATATTAACCACGATAGTAATATAATAATAATAACAATAATAATATATTAAATTTAATATTAATAATAATATTCTAAATTTAATATTCTAAATTAATATGGCATTAATATTAAATTAAAATATTAAATATTGTTAATTATATTTATTAATATAAATATTTTTGAAATTTAGCCTCTGCGTCATAATTTGTATAGAAGTAATTTAGGTGATAATCACATATGAGCATATTTTTTTGGCCGTTTCAAACCAGCGATTATGGTTAATCTTCAAGACAAGATGATATATCATATCATGGAAACAAGTTAAATAGATGAAGATCAATTAGTGGTTATAATATAACGGCTAGTTTGACTATAAAGGAAAAAATAATTTAATTAATTTCCATGAAATTATCAATCATAATATATTTATTATTAGTTTTATAGAATATAATTTTAATATATTTTATTATATTATATTATATTTTAATTTAATTTATTAATTAAAAGATTTTTGTGAAAATATTGTTAATTATTTAAACAATAAATAATTATTGAGAGTGTAAACTTCTATGATCCATATGTTACAAAATCTTCTGAAAATCACATTGTCATCTAAAGTAGCGTGTTTCAGCTTCTAGTAGTGATGAACTACGTTGGGTAGTTAGAAGCAGCATCGACCCTTTAAATGATAATGTGATTTCAATTATTTTTGTAAACAATAAATAATTCATTTAATCATTAAATAGTTAATAATTAAATTCACCATGAATCGAGAATAATAAACACAAGATTGAACATAGGTTGTCATAATGTGACATAATGGCCAGGAAACAATGTGACCATGCTTATTAACCATAGACCATGTGGCTGATTTTATATTAAGACAATCGCGGTTGACGATAGTTGACCATGAACCCAAGGAATAATAAATCCAATGGATTAATAATAAAACCCCAAAATGCCAAATAAGAAGATAATATTAAGCTCAAAGGGACCTATTGACATGATGATGTTATTAATAAATAAATATAAATAAATAATTCATTAATTATTAATAATTAATTCAAAATTAATTAAACACTAAGATAAATAAACCCTAACATAATTAAATATAGATAAATATTGTAATCATGGTATACAAACCCTTAGATAAAATTATAAACCCTAAAACAAACATGGTTGACCACAAATGATGATGGTTGATTTTCATATTTAAGACAATCTTTGTCACAATGTGTTATTGGACCATGCTAATAAATCCCTAGGAATATTATTATACACTATAAATATTATTATACCCTAAATATATAGACATAGATTAATAAACCCAAGGGATTGATATTATAAACCCATGGCACTAATAAACCCAAAAATTAATATTGTAAACCCAAGCTTTATATAAATCCTTGAATAAATATTATAAAGTCTAAAACAAACATGGTTGATGACAAATGATGATGGTTGATTTCCATATTGAGACAATCTTTGTCCCAATATGCTATTCAACCATGGTTGACCATGATCAATTTTCATATTAGAGAGAATCTTTCTCAAAATGTGACATTGGAACTCGTTGACCATGTTTGACCATGATTGATGATAGTTGATTTTGATATTGAGATAATTTGTGTAAAAATGCAACGTTGGTCAATTTGACCATAGTTTGTCTGGCAGTATTTTCAATGAGATAATGTTTGACACAATGTGACCATGGTTAATGACCATAGTTGACCATAATTAATTTTCATATTGAGACAATCTCTTTTGAAATCGACCATTTTTATGATGGTTGGCAGTGGTTGATCATGATTGTACTGATTGTGCATAAAATTTATTGTAGTTGCTACTATATTGAACAGCTCTCTTTTGAAATATGACATTTTATGATGATTGACGATGGATGAAGTCATGAATGGCTATGATTGACCATGATTGTTTGAATCCATGAAAATAATAAATCCAAGGGAGTAATACTAAAATCCCAGGGATTATGAACCCAAGTAAATAATATTAAACCCAAAAGGTTAATATTATAAACCCAACGTGCTCTAAACCATAATATAAATATTGTAAACACTAAAATGAACATGGTTGACCATGATTGACCATGCTTGGCTATGATTGACAATGGTTACATGATTCATATTGTAAACCCAAGGGATTAATACTATATTTAAAGGGATTATGAACCCAAAGGAATATTAATAAACTTCAAAATTTAATATTATAAACTCAAGGTATATAAATCCATTAGATTAATAAACCCAATGGTACCTATTATGGTTCAAACTATAGTTTAGATAATAGCTAGGTACCATGGAATATTGCATCCACCCTTCAATAACCCTTCAATAACATAGTTATGTTAAGAATTTATCATAGCCATACCAGTTGAAAGCATGCTTCCAAATACTTCAAAGAAAAATATATGGGTGGAAAAAGAAAGGGAAGGTTATCCCTAGTCATTGTTTTGGGAAAGGTCCTAAAAAGAAAGGTCTTACCTTACAAGAAGAGATTATACTTATGCTTATACAAGTGCACTAATTGGGCTATAACATGATATAAGACATATAAACATAAAAATGATTGTTAGATGAAAGAACATGTATATTACAATAAACGAATGGGTATTAACGTTTCTAGACATATATTTGTTATTTCAAACTATCATACAAAGGTTTATTTCATTATATGAGGGCTTATTAATCATTCACCGGCCATTTGATAGTAAATTCACTGGGTACCCGTGCTTCTAGGTAGATCCCATCTTTTGCCACCACTAGGAAGGATGCATTTTCTAGTAATTGATTTGTCTCCTAAAATGACGTCAAGATTTGGTATAGAATATCATTATTTTACTATGTTTTATTACTAGTCTTCATGCTATAAATTAGGTGTACATTTCACATGGGGAATCTATGTAGTCAAAAAATTGTGTATTAGTAGTTACTTTGTTATCAATACATCACGTTTATTGGTAAATTTCTTGAGGTGGAGAGGATCATATTTATCATAAATAAATAAGAGGCTTATACTATTGGTTATTAAGCTTATAGCTATCTTTTCCATTAAATTTTCAAAAATCAACTTTAAGGAACCTTCATATCACATAAATTAATTATAACACATAAATATAATTGAGTAAGTTGTGTAAAGTGACACAATTGAACATAATAAGTTATATAATTAATATAAATACATGAAATAATATAATAATATGTGTACGACTAAAAAACCCCAGAGATTTTTATTTTTTATTTTTCACTGCAATGTCTCAACTAAAACTTTTACGTAAACTATAACCATGATTTTGTTTCTCTTGTGGATGGGTTTCCTTATTTCCACCACAATCCTTTACCTCTCCCTCTACTTTGTTTCCACTATCATCAAATGAGAATTGGCCATGACATGTGGCAAACATTGTGCTACTATTTTTTCAATCATCACCACGAGAAGGAGGATTCACACATGAGTAACTAGTCCATCGTTGATATTCTTGAATCTTTACATATTTTGTTTATGATAGATTTTTTCTGTAGGGTTGCATTCTCCACTATTGTTATTCTTTCTTGAAGAAGTGCTTCTAGGAAACAACAACAAGCTTAATCAAAATATCAATAACAAAATTTTAAATTAAGATTATAGAAATTTAACACCTATTTTTTTTCAAATAATCACCTTATGAAGTGCATTTAAAAGAACACATTAAGCACCATAAGTGATTCATATATTGTCTCTCAAACACTTTGGAGGAATTTTTATGCATTTTGGAGTTCCCAAAGTCACTCTTTGAAAGTTAAAATTTCTCACTGTGAATCTTAATACCATAAACACACAATATAGGATTATAACAAGCATTCGATTAGGTATGTGATTATATTTTTAAGCATTAATTTTTGCATGCTGAGAATCATCACAGTATGCCAGAATATCAACTAAATATGAAGAATTCAAAAACACGAATAAGGTGATTAGAGATGGAAAAGGATTACAAAGCCCATTTTGATCATGTGTTGCATATATCCGAGTTGCAATGACATGAAATAGTCTGATTCTATGAATGGAGCTTGCATCCTTTCCTGAGCCTCCACAGGCCTCCCCTTTCCTGAACCTCCACAGGCCTCCTTTACTCCACCAAACAACTCGTCGGATAGGTCAGGCTCACATGAAGGAGTCTCATATTGGATTGGCAATGCAGCAATGGCGCCACTGGAACCCATTCTTTCCATTAAAAGTTGTGTATATTTTATTAATGCCATATTGATCATCCACACTCATGAAATTTTCACTCATGATTGCTCCATTTAAAATCAAGATCAAGAAAACCAAACCCTCTGCAATTCTTCACCTTCCCTCATTTTGCTTCTTTACTATCTGATTTCCTTCACCAACATCAATTCGGACTCTTTTTTCCCCTTTCGTAATGATCCTCTCTAATAATATTTTTGATTTGTTTGATTTTATATGCTGGGGTTTAATCTCACATTTTTTTCAAATTAGTAGCGACGAAATCTGGATCCAAAGTTGGGGTTTAAGTGGTGAATATTTAGTTTGCTTTCATTGGAGAATGTAACTAGGTTCGGTCTTCGTAAGAATTGTAAGAGTTAGTAAATAATTATTGTGCTTGTCAAAGGAAGAATAAATAAAGAAATATATATTATTATTAATGACTTATTAAAGCACATGTTTCATGCTTGGGTGTATTATTTTAGGTCAAAGTCCCAATTGTGGACTTCTACGTTTTATTATGATTCTATAGAATTATTGCAAATTTAAATTGATCCCTATTAGGATTTTGAATCATACAAATACGTCAAGTATTGAGTAAAATGGTAGTTTATGACCTTAAAATTAATTCAGCATAGGTGATCAAGTCTGACACAGAATCTAGCTAATTTGAACCCATCGAGCTATGTAGGGAAGATCGAACTCACTTGGAGACATCTTAGTCTGTGGAAAGTTGATTTTGAGCAGCACTGAGAGAAATTTCACAATGAAGGAGAAAGGACTTTCTAGATTCGGTTTGGGCACATTTATAAAGTTGAAGAAAATTAAAATTTTGGCACCCTCTCTCCACTGAGTTACTAACGGAGATAAAGTTCTCAGTTTTACGCAATAGTTGTTGCATCGATTGCTTCCGGAGAGAGGAGGAAGTTGTGAAGTTTGTTTTGTTGAATGTTGCTACTTGGAAAGTTGTCTTTAACAGGCCCTAAATCGAAGTCTTTGAAGATAGATAAAAATATCTACCTCAAGATCAAAGTCTAAAGAATCAAGGTCGAGTTCAGAATCATCACATAAATGCTTCTCACCTCTTGGTAAGATTCATAAAGGATCACAAGAAAGGACTTGGTGTGGAGGAAGTTCGGGTCAAGGTCTAAGTCTTGGGAATCCTTTGTTGAAGGGAAAAATTATGTTTGTATACCTGGAAGTTTTACACTAGCAACTAGCCTACATTTGGTATTAACCAGTCTATGTGTGTTTGCTTTGATATTTTCTTTATGGGCGATAAGAAGAGATAAGAATAACAATATAATAAATAAAAGAAGGTCACAAGTACAATAATCAAAAGACAATATATTCTACTTTTACGGTTCTCTAACATGTGTATGAGCTTTGATGAAGAAAGGGCTGAAGTCTCGAGGACTTGATCAAAGAAGTCATAAGAAGTACACTAGAGGAAAAGAAGTATTCTGCCCAAGAAAATATTTATAGCTCTATGAAAGGAAATAAACTTGAAGGAGTAAAAAATTATAGATGTGGAAGAAAACAGTGGTATCATTATTGAAAGAAAGAAGGTCTTATATTTAGTGGTACAAATACAAAAGCATATCTGAAGAATCAAGTGATGTTAATGAGAAGAAATGAAAGCTGGGTAATATCCTATGCTTTTATTGTTAGAGGCACACTGGAGAAAGAAATGAGTTCTTGTCATTGATGAAATATTTCCAGAAAAATAACTCATGATTACATCCATTCTGGGATTACCACCTACTTGGGGTTCTTTTGCTTCATCTCTCAATTGCTGGAAAGAAACACCCACCTTTGAGGAGATATGGACAACATGTAGTCAAGAAGAGTTAAGGGTTTCCATGGTAACCCACAATGAAGAAGTTTCAAATGCTTATGTTTCTCATCATAAAGGAAGATTCAATAAGAAGGCACTAAAGTAAAAGTTGATATGTCAAATATTGAGTGTTATCGTTGTCACAAAATGGGACACTATAGGAGCAATTTCCGTGAAACCCCTAGGAGCAAGAAAAGAGATAGATATCATGCAAACATGGCTGAAGAAACATCATATCTTGGTTTTTAAGTTCCCGTGGTTATCATCTTCTGAAGAGCTTCCCGGATTATCGACAGTATCAAGAAACATTTGTCGACGTTTTGAATCCTAACGGGGATCCATCTTCAGGACAATGGAATGATATAAGGGACTTTCACTACTAATCTGCTTCCTTCCTATATTTTATTTGTACCTTTTATGTAGTATAGGTTTAACATATTCTTGGATATGTATTTATTTATTTTGTAAGTTTTATGTTTTCCCTCAGCTTGGGAGGGAGCCCACAAAAACTCGTCAAGATAATTATCTCATTCCCTATACTTTTCTTCATGTACTTATTTAAGATTTTGATTATACTAAATACTAATCACTTTTCTACTTATATTCCTTATGTAGGAATCAATATGTTGGATGTTCGAGAATCATGGAGAAGGTTTCAATGATCAAATAAGGAGACCAAAAAATTCAAAAGGTTTGTCAAAGAATCAAAGGTATGTATTCAAAATATATAGTATTGTCACTCTCCTTGAAAGATCCATTTCTATGTTACTAATTGTTGCTATGTCTAGCTCTATTGAATCCTAAAACGATTCTTGTTTCGGATGATTCATTATCTGATGAATCTAATCACCTTACAAACCTATGATTGCTTATATAAATAGAACCTTAAGGAGGTTCTCTAGAAAACCCTAACCTAAGGGTATGTTGATAATGTGTGAAACCATAAACCTATTTAGGGCTATTTATGAATAAATTGTCACTTTTGATTGATATATTTATGAATCTCGAGTTTAGGATTTTGATATGATCATGGAAGCTCTAAAATTGTTGGATTTGAAATGATGTTGTTAGAAATATTGAACCTTTGGAGTGTGATATAATGATGGTTTTCATTGACAATGAACTGAAACCTTAGGTTTTGGTTAGGCCTCCTTATGGAAAGTCCTAGGAGTGAAACCCTATATTTTCTCTTGATTGAATCCCTAGCCTAGTCTAGGACAACATATGTCTGATGTATTAATGTTGAATAACATATGATGGGCTTATTGTTATCGTTCTGTAATTTACGATATTGTGAGAATAAACAAAGAGGACAACATCAAAACCTCTTTAGAAGTTGGGATCTAGCCCTGCCAGCTTCAGAGCGCGATATCTCTATAAAATTTAACTTTGTTTTTAATAAATCTTAGGCTAGTTACGTCTATACTTGATTGTTTGTTTGATTTTGATTGTTTGGTTGATTAAGTGAATATATTCCCATTGGGCTATGGAGTCAAAATATAACTGGTTTTGTATCAATATTTGAAAGAGTTATCGTAGGGAAAGCTAGGTTGCATTAACTGGATCTTTTAATATTTTAAGTGAGATGTGGATGTGGAAGAAGTGTGAAATTTAGTAGAGATTGAAAAGAAATTAGTTATTATTCAATATGACTTCAGTGGAAAACATGTAAATTGCAAACAACCAGAATAAGGTGCTCTAATTAACATGTCCTATTCATCACAATTTCTATTATACAATTAAGATTTTTCAGATTTATAGAGAAAGGAAAAACAGTGAAATAACACAATTACAAAATAAAAACTTCACCAGTGAATACACCACATGAATCCTGTAATAAGTCCTTGTATTATTGATGCTCCAACATACTTGAAAATTACAATGCTCAGTAGGAAAATATACACAGAAATAAACCTATAATACTTCGAATAGTGAAGTATTTATACTAAATTTTACAAAATTTATTACATTAACGTTATCTCAACAGACAATGTATTATTAGCAAAAAATTGAACAATAAGCTCTAACTGTGACAAAATAAGAGGCTCGGTGGAGATAATCTAGAACACTGACACTGTTTTAGAGGAAACAGTTATTGAGTGGACCTATTTCTGGGTTGTGCTGGCTGGTGTGCTGGATGATGTGTTGGAGGTAGCTGACTTTTCTCAATTGCTCTTTACTCCTATAGCTCACATAGTTTATCCCATTGATCTTCATCTGGGATAGTAAATTTGATTACCTTTCGGTAAATATCATCAACTTAAATATATATGGCAAAGGTAGGCTTTACCGTGAAGATGTGATTTACCTCATGTTGAATGAAAATTCATTACTGATTGCCTCCAGAAACGCTCTGCCTATCATACTGCCTTTAATGCTAGATAATTTGGTGTTGTCCTTGGAAATTTATTTCAATTTCTTCATATAGTCTTCCTAAGCTATCAAATTATCATTAATAACAAAAAGAGAAGGCAAACCCTTATGTGTTAAAGGCTCTATCCCGTTGAAAAACCTGTTTACTGCTATCTCCAAGCCATGGCATTTCTCTTCCAACTGAACAACCAGATTCTTCTTGGTAAGAGTCCTCTTCACTTCTAAGATGGTGTCTATTCTATGATCTACTCCGAAGTCATGCAACTCATATATGTTCTTGGAGTTCAAAAACTTGATAATGTTATTAGCTGTAGTAGGCATATCCCCGATCTCCTCTTTGATATCTGTGATAGCATCATTGGCCTTCTTTATCAACTCCTTTTGTTCAAAAATAATCTGGATGCAGGGCCAGATTTCATTAATGGAATTAATAATATCTGCTCAGATGATTTCCTTGGCTTGGGCCAAGGTCTGTCCAATGGCTGATTCTATCTTTGAATTCTGCAATATCTCTCTTAATTTTTGAGCTCTCTGTGTTTCTACTGAATGTGAGGCTTCAGTCCTTGATCTCTAGTCTTGCAACACTTTGAGTTGATCCTACAACTTCTTGATTTCCTCTGTATGAATAGACAGATTCTCCACTGCCTTTGTCAACTGTTCTGCACCATCTAATTTATGTGTTGTAGAATTTTTAGTTGTGGGGATGGTTGTAATAGGTACAACGTCCAAAGGAACCATGGAAAATTTTGCAGCCTACTCCCTCTCTTTAATGATCTTTTCCATTTCTGTCTCCATTTGTCTCAACTGTGCATTTTGCACCATGATGAGCTTCATCATATCAGTCTTTTGAGACTTTATTTCTTCAATGTCCTTGGTGAGAGGGTCTTCTGTAGTTGATAGCTTCAGCTGTTTTCTCAATGCTACTATGTTAGAATTCTTCTTCTTAATTATCTCTTCTGGGGCATTCATTTTAGAGGGATCATATCTTATTTTAATCACCAAGTCCTCTAAGGATTTAATCCTTGTACCCTTAGCAAGAGAGGAGATTTTATCCATTTTTAGCTGTGACTGAATGTTGGCCAAAGAAACTTGCAACTTAGAGAGACTCATTACTGTGTTATTAAAGGTAGAGGAGATCATTTCATCTGTTTTCTTGTGCATCTCCTTTGATCAATTGGATGAATGTCTTTTATGTAAAACTCAAAAGAAGTCTTCTTGTAATCAGTTGTTTTCTTTGGCTGTGAAATATGTGCCTCAAGAAAGGCCATTTGCATTTTACCTTTCTCAGAGTCAAATTCTGAAAACAACCTACTTTGAGAACTAGAATTCTGCTTCCAGAATTGTCTATATGTGATGTTTTTCAGGATTTCATTCTCCAATTTTATTACTCTGAATATATCAAAGACTGTTTTCTCTTTCTCCCCTTCGACAACCTTAGTTGTCTGAATAGCTTGTTGTTGGTTCTGTGAAGCTGAAAAATTTGTAGGAGAAAGGGTGGATTGGCCACCAACTTGAGAAGATGAAGGTGTCTCCTTAGTGATTATAACAACCTCATGTTTTGAATGTTTTCCTGTATTGGCTTTGGTATTAAGCTTGGTCTTTTTTCTATACACTATCTTGAACTCCTTGCTTGTAGTGTCAGTCACTAAAGGTGACTCTTCTTCTCTCTGTCTTTTCCATAGTTTTTCCTGTGCGGAAAGAGTCTGTGATGTTGAGGTTGAGACTAGATGCTCCTCAGCTTCCTGCAAAGTGTTTTCAGGACACTCCAACTGGTTCATGTACTTCTCTATCTTTTGCCTATGGGTGTGTATATAAGGAGTAGTATTTTTTCTACCCTCAGTTTTGCGATGCTTCCCAAAGGATCACAGGACCAGGTAAAGCTTAGGATGAAGTTCATTTCCTTCAATATTTTGTCTACTTCCTCACCTATTGATTTTCTGTTACAAATGAATGGCCCAATTTGTGTTTTAATTCTATCTGGGATTTCTTCTTTGCTGATAAAAAGTGGATTTCATCAGTAATCAGCATTTGTCTAATGTATTCTAAATAAAAAATCCTCATTGGGAGGAATTTTGGAAGCTTGTAAGGAGCAAGCTCATAACCATATACTCTCAACTCTGTGTAGTTCTGGTATAAATATCAATCCCTATTTTGGATTGATCTGATAAATGAAAAATCCTTTTGATGTCTTAATTAATTCTTGGCTCAATTATACTTCTCAGAAGGCTCATATTTTGATGTACAAACAATTCAATGAACTGTTTGTATGAATACTCTTTCTGCTCTTTCATTACTAATGTGGTCCAGAAGATGATTGACTACTGATTTCCATCTTCATCCAATTTCTGCATAGAAAATTTAAACCTATCTTCCTGATAATACAAAAACATGTAAACTAAAATAGAGGAGTATTTTAACACCTCTTATCTCTGAAATTTGGAAAATTGGTCATGAATAATGTCTGCCAGGAATTGGATGAAATTGAAGTTGATAGATGGTTTAGAATCTGTGGAAAATATGTAGAGGAAACCTATGATGGACTCATCTATGCACTGGTTAGAATAATAGCCAAGGAGGTATGAAATGACTGTTATGATTTGATTTTCTCTATCAGGGAATATTGAGGAAGGGTATGGAGGGTTCTTTTTAGGTAGCTGAGTGTCTTAAACTAGGAAAAGGTCAAAGGTTTTGGCCCTTTGGAAAAATCCAACTTCTGGTATAATTCATTGAGGGCTTCTAAGGAGAATGGGGTGCTATTTTCCATAGAAGGGGATTTCATCATTTGATTGATGTATTTTGTAGTGATCGTGAAGAGAATTTCACCTGTGGGGGCAATGATGGCTCTTTGACTGGGTATATAGCAGGCTTGACATTTCCAGATGAGCTCAAGGGCACTGAAAGTGTGGGGGAAGATATAGTGTGGGAATTTTAACTCACACAGGCCAATATAATTTGATTTATCTATATATTTATCCTCTAAAGATAAATACATCTCAAATAGTTCGAATTCACAGAGAGTTTCATGGATTTTATAATATTTGTTAGCTAGGGGCATGGTCTATATAAATAGGAGGATGGATCAAAGGGTTAAATGGCTCCTCTTGGTTTTTATTCTTATGAGGAATCTTTAACTGTTTCAGAGGAATTCAAGGAATTTTTATAAAGGAGCAAGTTTATTGGGATTGTCCAAAGCTCTGAAAATGGTTGAAGGAGGTGAGGTGGATGCAGTGGCTTTGGTCGGCAATGAACTGATGAATCGAACTCGAGCTTTGTAAACCTGTCAAAACAATGGAAATCATAGACAAATGAGCAGAGTAAAGGTTAAATTAGTTTAAAGTGCATGTTTTTATAAAAAATTGGGCTTTTTCATTGATTATGGCATGGATCTGTTATATTAACGAACATTAGTTTAATTGAATGCATTAATAGATCCATTACCATGGGAAGGGATATGATTGGAAACAGATATGTGAGTTGGCACAATGAGACTGGCAGGTGTAACGAATAGGTAAGTGGTTTTAGTTTTGTGGGAAACATAGTTTTCCGGCGGGGGGGGGGGGGCATATATGGTGGTAAATGGTATGAGCGGAGGGGGGTGCGAACTGCAGAGAAAACACAACGTGGTCGTGGGCCTGAAACCTAAAACAAATTTTTTCGGACCCCCCCTTGGTGGTAAAGCTCGAATGGAGGGGGGGGGGGGGGGGGGCGGGGCTAATGTGGATCGTAGATCTAGAGTCAGATGGAATGGATTATGGGGATATGGGAAGTTTTTAAAGTGATATGACTTGATGAGTTGTCAGGTAGCGGAAGCTTTAATCAATCTAAAAACTTTAGATAGTATGGAAAATGTGCCAATATTCTGTTTATGCGCCCAAATGCTTTAGAGTTATGATAAAATGATTTAACCAATTTTTCCTTCTTATGCACATAAATACATTTGAAAACCAAAATTAGGATAACCATTTTAATTTTTTTATAGCCTCAAAAACACTTCTACCTACCCATTGAATTTTATTTCTTTTGCTAGACTAACATTTTTTGTTCTTTCTTCTAAGGGTGCATTTAGGCTATTAAATCCACATCACTTTTTTTACTAAAAATATAATCTACTGTATTAATTATTTCTCCTATTGATTCAGATTAAGTAGTTGAATCAATTTCATTTTCTACCTAACTACTGATTTACCAAGATAAAATTGTTTGGAAAATCTTTATTTTCTAGCCTAATTGACAAAAATTCACAACTGTTCAATCATGATTAAGTTGTATGATTTGAATAATTATCTAGTCATTGTTTTGTTTTTAAACAAGATTCACACAATCGTATTTGATGATGACATAAAGAAAACTAATCTATCAGTAGTGTCATTTGAATTTGCAACACTTACATTATTATTTTTTCTATTTTTTCTTTTGTGGGGTTCTTTTTTTTTTCAACTTTTCTTTCTTTTTTGTCTTTTTGTCTTTATTCATTTTTTTAGATATACTCTCTTTTCATTTTCTTTTATATATACTTTTTTTTGGAAATCATTTGCATATTGAAAAGTATTTACAATGTAAGATTACTGAAACAAAATACTCAATCACCTTGATTATTTATAATTTATAGGACCCTAACACTTAGTACGGTGTCTCCTATATATGTGTGTTGATCCATTTTCTAATGGTCCTAAGAATATAGGGTTTGAAAATAAGCCTTAGTCAAATTTTTAAAGATTTAGGATGATGATTGAAAAGTCTAGGGTCTATAAATAAATCCTAGTAATGGTAAAATTCTCTAGTATGTATGCTAATATGAATCTATATAATGTGTGCTGAGAATTTATAGATGGAAAATAGAGGGTTTACATCAAATCCTAGTGGAAGTTACTTATGATGTGTTTATTGAATTCTAGGATTTATATTAAACCCTAGAAGAAACTCTTCATCACATGTTTTTATAATTGATTTGAAATCTAGCATATGCATCTGACTCTAGTGAAAGATGATCATGACAATGTTTGAATTCTAGTTAATCTTGATTAAATCCTTTATATGAAATCTAGGACTTGTATGAATCCCTAGTGTAAATTCTAAGATGTGAATTCTAAAGGTTGTAAGATATATTGTAGATCTATATTGGTTCTATGGTTTACTTAATGTTGTGTCAAGGTATATTATACCTTTGAAAGAAACATTGAAACCCTAGATAGAATGAAAGACATTGTAAACTAGTCTAGGTTTATGACAAAATTCCCTATCAAAATGTTGAAGAGTACATGTCTCTTATCTGGGTATTTGATATGTATAAAGTTGCAAATGATTCTATAACTCTAATATGGCTAACTTTATGCTTCTATATTTTTTATTGTACTTTCTATCCAAAGTTGTGCAGGTACATCATGAATATGAGAAGGTAATAAGTATGATGAAAATGATGGAATCCATGAAATATTATCCAACACCTAAGAATAAGTTAAATATCCTTACATTAAGAGGAAGTCTGGATAGAATTTGACCTCCCTAGATTAAGAGGGAGTCTAGATAAAAAAAGAAATTGTTATGGTTCTCTGCTTCATTTGTCATGCACTAGATGAGGACTAACAGTCGTAAGTATTATTGAAGACTATGAGTAAGAATCATAGTCATGCTTCGAGAATATACTATGAAAATTTATGTTGCCACATGTAAAGTAGGAAGATGAATCTTCTCCTAATAGATTCTATTGATAGTCCTACTGGATTTAGTTGAAGGGCAACATTGAAACCCCCCAAGTTTTTTTTTATTATATATTTAAAATTATTAATGATTAGGGTTTGTGTTTTCACTGGTGAATCTCTCAAAGGACTTGACAACATGTTGGTTACTAATTAGTTTGATTGGGAGAGATTGGTTTTCCTTGATATGTTGGATCAAGTTGTGATGAGGCTTTGTGAGTGAAGTATAGTATGGAAATTCATCGGGCTGACACTTTGTGTTGATGTTTGATTGGGAGGGTAACATTGAGTGTATGTGCACCTAGTTCCCTGGGGTGATGGTCAGTAAGTATTCTTGATGGTACCTATAGCGGCTGAAATATTTAGTCCATATTAGTCCCACTTGGATATATTTCCTTGGTTAAGAATCTAGTTCATGGCATTGCAGTGCCTAAACTGTTGAGTGACCAATGAATAGAGTTCACTGGTCAGCAATCTAGTCCGAGAGATTTAAGTGTCTTCATAGTTGATATAGTTGAGATCTACCTTGTACTATTGAGTTATGAATACCTCCCTAGTTAAGAGGGAGTGTTGAAGAATGTAATAAGGTTCAGTATTCATAAATTGTACTTGTCAAAAGAGTAAAGAAAATAAATTTTTATTATAGATAAATGACTTATTAAAGCATGGGTTTCGTGCTTGGGACATATTTATTTTAGGTCAAATTCCCAATTGTGAACTTCTAGGTTTTATTTTTTGTCTATAGGATTAGTGTAGGTTTCGATTGATCCATATTGGGCTTTTGAATCATGCAAATAGGTCAAGTATTGAGTAAAATATGATTTATGGAGCCTCCACATCAAGTCAGCCTTAAGGTGATCAAGCCAGCCTCAAATCCAGTAATTCGAACCCATCAGAAGGTTATATATATATAGTGTTAGGTCCCTATATTACTACTATAGTCCCTTATTTTTTTTTTTCTAAATAAGACTAAATCTATTAACTTATAAAAATATTGGTACAAAACTACCACAGCTGCTGCTGTGTAAGCCAGCCAGCTGAAATTGATTGTCAGCACTGTTCTTGAGTGTTCTGGGTCACCCAGAGCGGGAAACCGACCCATTAATCATAATGAACTGGGCCACCCTTGGAAGGGAAACCGGCCATAGGTTTATACATAATATGTAAACAACAACATAAAAGCTAGAAACGCCATGCTGCCTAGCAGTAGAGCAATTAAAACAGTAAAACTCAAAAAAACCAGAAGTAAATGAGCTAGGGGATTTAACCCTCATGCTCAGAAGACATTGGTTCCTCTTCAATTCTGCATGCATATTCATTCTCCTCGCTACTGTCCTCCTTTCCTGCAAGACTGTCAGTCTTCAAATCCTTGTTGTCATCTTCAGGACGCAGCTCCGTGAGTAGAGTGGGAATGGGGCGAAGGTCAATGGGAGGGGAGGGGGAAGCACGGGGCGGGATTTATTCACGCAGAGAGATGGAGATGAAGGCGGTGATGATGGAGTCGAAGGAGGTGCAGTGGAAGCGGAGCTCAGCATTCTGGGTAGTTTGTCTAATAGTAGATCCCCGAAACCTGCTAGCTCGAGGGTTGGGCTGACTGGGAGGGTCAGAGAAGTCTGAAGGGAGGGGCTGACTGGATTGAGCGTGAGGGTCAGGAGGGGGGTCATGACCGGGAGGCCCAAAAGGAGAGGCGGGAGAGGGCTGACAGGGGATTACACCAGAAATGCGCGCACGACCACGACCTTTGCCAGCAAGACCAGAATTCTCAGCACGACGTCCTCTGCCCCTGCCTCTGCCTCCACCGCCGCGTGAGGCAGGCGGGGGTTTGATATCATCGTCCTCAGAGGAGGAGCTAAGCTCAGAAAGAGGCGAAGGAGGATTGACAGATGCTTGGCCTCGACTAACGCCTCGTCTACAGCGCATGCGCTGCCTGAGGTCGACCAAAGAAGGGGTCAGGAACTTGAAAAACGGAGGGGAGACCACCAGGGTGACACCGACCAGTCGAATGAGCAGTAGAGCTGGAAATACAATTGCCAGAGGAGGAGCTATCCCGAGAATGCAAATTGAAGCTAAAGGGAGGCAAAGTACCTGCAATGAGCACAGTCGGAGCTCCAGATGAGGCAGAAGCACTGCAGAAAGGGCTGTTGGAGAAATGGACGCCCGGTAATGTCTCCAGACAAGCTAGAATGCTACAGCGGCGTCCCGTCTGCGTTTTGCAACTAGAATTGGTGCATCCAGGCGAACATACACCACTCAAGGGGATCAGAGGTCCGCCATGGCGCCCTTCGTTCTGCTCTTCCTCCATACTGTAAATTATCAACCACACCAACGCCATATACCAAAGAGAAAAGGAGCAATAACTGCAGCAATGGTCAGTTCGAGGCGTATTAATAACACCTGCAGAAGAAGTGCACGGGGCCATGTGGGCTCGGCATGCAGGCAGTGTTGGGAGCTGCGCAGGAGCCCTTGGCTCATTAATTCGCCACCGCAGCCGCATCCGGCGCTACTATAGTCCCTTATTACTGTTAGTGTAACCCCCTTATTGTTATTGTTGTACCCCTATAACCCCAATATTTTTATTATTGTGTCCGTCCATTATTATTTTTAGGTCGGCTAGGATTATATTATGACCCCATGTACTCCTATATATAGGAGGTTTTGGTCATTTGTATCATCCAAGAATTATTATTTTATGTAATGTATTGGAGGGTTCCCCCTAGAAGTGGCTGATTTCTAAGTCGTTGATCTCTCTTTTCTTCTATTTTTGGAGTTGGTTTCATAACATTTGGTATCAAAGCTTTGGATTCTAAGGCTTCGCTGCTCCAAACAGGTCATTGTGGAAGTTTCTCTATAAAAAAATTTCTACGAAGTTTCAGAAGCTGAAATTTTTCAAAGCGAAGCCGCAATCCCGAGGAACCTCTTGTACAAATTCAGAAGTTGGTTCACAATATTTTCGGAGATATGATCTGTGGATGTTAGGGTTTTTTTAGGCTCCTGAATTTCATCTCAAAGAGGTGACCGTGGGAAAATTTTCATAACTCTCTCTATGAGCGTCGGATTGGAATTCTATAAAAAGTGGCCACATGTACACAAACTGTGTTTTCCTGTCTATGACTTTTAGAGCCGAAGGAGGAAACAATGACATGTGGAACATTGTACAAGTTTTCTCTATTGAACTAGTCCATAATTAAGTCATTGTGGGAGATTGAGCATAACTTTGTCTTGAAGAATCCAAATCAGGTCAGACCTATGGCATTCGAAAGAAGATTCAGAGGGATACTATAGGACCAAATTTCAAATATTCAATATCTTAAATCAAAGAGATAATTCAGTTTCAATATCAAGATCCTCAAAAGCAAGAAAAAGGTGTGTATTTTTTTCTGAATTGCATAAGTCTTGTTTGAAAAATTAGTTTGAATTGATTCCAAGGGAATATTTTAGAATATATATTAGTATTGGCTTCTAAAATGCCCCCTAAAAATAATTCAACACCAATTAAGTTTTCAGAATGCTCTAATATGACCCATGAAGATGAAGAACTACAACATGACCAAATTACAAGAGCAAGTGCACCAAATTTTTCTCTCACAAATATCAACAAAAAATGAAATGGAAGTTTTGAAGAAAAGCATGGAAGCTAAGATGGATGGTTTGAAGAAAGGTATGGAAGCTAAGATTGATGGCATGGAAGCTGGCATGGAATCTAAGATGGATGACATGGAAGCTAATATCGATGAAAAAATGAAAGATAGAATGATCTAAAAGCTGGCATGGAAGGTTTGAAAAAGTTGATACAAGAAATGTTTCCTAATGGCGAAAAGATAGTAGAGGAAACTCGTGATGAGAAAAAAATAAATGTTAATCATGATTTCATAAACTCTAATGTTGGATGGAAGAACCACCATATTCCAAAGATGGATATGAGGAATTTTGATGGCAAGGATCCCATAACATGGATACTATAGATGGAGCAATATTTTGATCTCAATAATGTGCAAAACACACAAAAGGTACACATTGCAACTTTACATTTAGAACAAAATACATTTGTATGGTATCGATTTCTTTGCTCTCATAAAAAAATTGTCACTTGGTCAATTTTTACGGAGGGAATGATAGCGCATTATGAGGATACAAAGGGCAACACCTTCTTTAGCCAATTGATAAATCTCAAACAAAAGGGTTCAGTGGTGGAGCACATTCAGGACTTCCAAAAATTTAATATAAGGGTAACTGATATTCCATAGGAACACAAGATTGATGTATTCATAGGGACTTTAAAGGATAACATCCAACATGAGGTTCATGTTTGGGAACCTGATTAATTGGAGAAGGCATTCAGGTTTGCAAGTAAAAATGAATGTAATTATTGCAACAAGGAAGCATACCACTCACATCTATAAGGATGAAAGTGTTCCTACTCCTAGACCTCCACAACCTGCAAGTTTGACACCACAAAAATTGGAAGAAAAAAGAGAAAAAGGGCTTTGCTATAGTTATGATAGAAAATACACTAAAGGTCATAAGTGTGCTAAGAAGAAATTATTTTACATAGATTGTGAAGAGGAGGAAGAAAACGAACAAGAAGCTTCAAAGGAAGAGGATACACACCAAGAACCAACCCTAGAAGAAGAAGAAATGAGCCTGACCATATCGTGTAATGCATTGGCAGGAATTACCACTCAAAATCTCAAGATAGAAGGACATGTCAAGAAGAAAAAGGTAATAGTGTTGATTGATTCGGGTAGTACCCATAATTTTTTTCATTTTAAGGTAGCCAAGGAATTGAATTGCTTCCTACACCCAGCACTAGAATGTCAAGTGATGGTTGCAAATGGAGGAACTATAAATTGCTCGGGAAAATGCCATAATATCAAGCTAACCATGGGGGGAATATGTATTGAATAGTCCAATTCTTTCTATTCCAATAGGAGGTGTGATGTTGTACTAGGAGTACAATGGTTACAATATTTGGGGACGGTAGCTTTTAATTTTCAAGAACTTTTCTTGAAATTTTTTTCGAAAGGAAAGGAAGTCGAATTATAGGGTATAGTAGGGAAGCCAGGAAAGATAATAAGCTCTAATGCCATGACAAAGCTTCTGAATAAAGAACAACGAGGCGTAATTTCAAAATTATGCTCACTGGAAGTTCCAACATCAAAATCAATTATTTCTCCATATGTCCAAAAAGTCTTGGAGAATCATTCCAAGGTGTTTGAAACTCCCAAAGTACTCCCACCTATTCATGTTCATGATCATGCTATTCATTTGATTCCGAGAAGTGTCCCTCCAAACATCAGGCCTTATAGATATCCTTATGTCCAAAAGAAAGAAATTGAATGTATGATTGCAGAAATGTTAGAGGCTGGTATAATTCAACCTAGTCAAAGTTCTTTCTCTGCTCCAGTAGTATTGGTGCACAAGAAGGATGGATCATGGCGCATGTGTTCGGATTATAGGGAGATCAGTAAGCTCACTATTAAAGATAAATTTCCCATTCCTGTGATTGATGAATTATTAGATGAATTACATGGAGAAAATTATTTTACCAAGTTGGATTTTCATTCAGGATATCATCAAATTAGAATGAAGACTGAAGATATTCTGAAAACAACATTTCAAACTCATGGGGGTCGTTATGAATTTTTGGTCATGCCTTTTTGCCTTACCAATGCACCTTCTACATTTCAAGGGTTGATGAATTCAATTTTCAAACCCTTCCTTAGAATATTTGTGGTAGTATTTTTTGATGACATACTAATTTACAATAGGTATTGGAAGGATCATGTTCAACATGTTGATAGGGTGCTCAAAGTATTGGACGAGAAATAATTATATGCAAAAACATCCAAATGTTTCTTTGGAGTACACGAGGTGGAATATCTGGTTCATATTGTATCTCATGAGGGTGTTAAGGTAGACCCTAACAAAATTAAAGCCATTAAGAAATGGAAAGTCCCCACAACCAGAAAGCAGTTGCAAGAATTTCTTGGGTTAACAGGGTTTTATCGCAAGTTTGTTAAGAATTGTGGGAGAATAGCAGCACCTCTAACAAAATTATTGAAGAAAGATGCATTTTCATGGATTCATGAATCAACTAAGGCCTTTGAACATCTTAAATAGGAAATGTGCCTAGCACCAGTCTTAGCTATGCCAGACTTCACAAAAACATTTATTGTGGAATGTGATGCCTCAGGAAATGGAATTTTTGCTATTTTAATGCAAGAAGGAAGACCCATTGCTTTTGAAAGTCATCCAATAAAATGAAAGTATTTATAGAAATCTATTTATGAGAAGGAAATGTTGGCAATACTACATGCACTAAAGAAATGGAGACCCTACCTAATGGGAAGACACTTCAAGGTAAAAACTGATCATGATAGCCTTAAACAATTTTTGGAACAAAGTCTATCTTCAGAAGAGAAGCAAAAATGGGTCACAAAGATGTTGGGTTATGATTTTGAAATCATCTACAAAAAAGGGAAGATAAATGTTGTTGCAAATGCACTCTCAAGAAAGGATGAATAAGTGGAAGCATTTCTTTGTGCCATTTCTATTAGCCAACCAAATTGGATAACCGAAGCAAGGGATGAATGGAAGAAGGATGAAGAAGTGTGGACACTCATTCAAAAGTTGCAACAAGATCCTAGTACATGTGATAGATTTAGTTGGAAAAATGATTCCTTATGGTACAAAGATCGCTTATATATTTGCAAGAATTCCCAACTAAAAAAAAATATTTTTTGGAATTGCACACTTCTCCTTTAGGAGGACACTCAGGATTTTTAAAAACTTACCACGGGGTGAAGAAAGAATTTTTTTGGGATGGCCTTAAATCTTATATTCAAAATTTGGTGGTGAAAAGTTTGGTTTGCCAGCAAAATAAATTTGAGACAATTAAGACCCTGGGTCTTCTACAACCTTTATCCATTCCAAGTCAACGTTGGGAGGAGATTTCAATGGATTTTATCACAGGTTTACCTAAGTCCAAAGGAAAGAGTGTCATCATGTGTAGTTGACAGAATTATCTTGGATGGTTATCCTGTCCTAATATTCCCATCCATTTAAAGAAAGTACAGTTGCTACTGCAATTATGGAAACAATTCAAAAGCTACATGGAAACCCAAAGATTATTGTAAGCAACAAGGATCCCATTTTTACTAGAGATTTTTGGACAAAATTATTTTCTTGTTTGGGTACTCAACTAGCTCATAGCTAATCTTATCATCCTCAATTTTATGGTCAAACTGAGATAGTGAATACATTTTTGGAAGGATATATTCGTTGTTTTGTATCTGATAAGAAAACACAATGGGTCAAGTGGTTACCTCTCGCTGAATGGTGGTATAACACTTCCTTCCATACTGCAGCAGAAATGACCTCATTTATGGCACTTTATGGATATCATCCACTGTCCATCACATCTTATTTAAGAGAAAATTCTAAGGTTCAAGCAGTGGAAGATCACATCGACCATCAACAAGAAGTTCTCCAACTCTTAAAGGATAACCTAAACTTGGCACAAAATCGAATGAAACAACAGGCAGACCAACATCGTAGCGAGAGAATTTTTGATATAGGAGTCTGGGTATTTTTACGGCTACAACCATAAAAAAATGTCCCTCAAGCAAGCTAAGAAGGATAATAAATTATCGCCAAAATACTATGGTCCTTACAAGGTGTTGCAAAATATTGGTATTATGGCATACAAATTGGAGCTTCCTACTTCTTCGCGAGTGTATCCAGTGTTCCATGTTTCATGCTTAAAGAAGGTTATAGGGGACAAACATCCAGTTCAAACAATATTTCCAAAACTTGATGAGGAAGGAAAAATCATATTGGAACTTGAAGCATTCACGGAAACAACAACTCGATAACTGCGAAATCGATCAATTTCAGAGTATCTCATCAAATGGAAGAACTTACCCACTGAATATTCTACATGGGAGGATGAGAGTTTTATATAGAAGCATCCGGATCTACTCAAGCATTGAGGACAACAATTTTTTGAAGTAGAGGGGCATGTTAGGTCCCTACATTACTAGTATAGTCCCTTATTACTGTTAGTGTAACCCCCTTATTGTTATTTTTGTACCTCTGTAGACCTCATGGACTCCTATATATAGAAGGAGGTTTTGGTCAAATGTATCATCCAAGAATTATTCATTTATGTAATGTATTGGAAGTGTCCCCCTCGAAGTCACTAATTTCTAGGTCATTGATCTCTCTTTCCTTCTATTTTTGGATTCGGTTTCATAACATATAGGTAGATCAAATTCACTTGGAGACATCTCACTGCAACACAAAAATTTGATTTCGTAGTTGCAACAAGGAGAAATTGCAAAATGAAGGAGAAGGACTTTCTAGATTCAGTTTTGGGCACACTTATAGAGTTTAAGAAAATACAACTTTTGGAACAAATCTTTCTGCATTTCAAGCTATAGTTTGGGAGATCGAAGTTCTCAAATTTTTACAGCAACATTTGATGCATCAGTTGTTGCCAAGGTGCTACTTCCAAGAGATGAGGAAGTCAAAGTTTTTTTTGTTGAATGTTCCTACTTGGATAATTTGTATTGGGCCCAAATCGAAGTCTTTGGAGCTATATCGAAGTCTCTACTTCTAGATTAAAATCTCAAGAAGTAAGGTCGAATTTCCCGGTCATCATAGTGTTGTTACTGTTGTTGTTGCTGCCAAATTCAGTAAGGATCACAAGGAAAGCTGACTTGATGTGGAGGAAGTCTGGGTCAAGGTCTAGAGTCTCAAGAATCACTATTGAAGGAAGAATTACTGATTGGGTTTTCCCCTCGAGGGGGGTTTTTCCCTAGTTTTTGGCCTACATCTGGTGCCTTTGATCTACATGTATTTTCTTTGATATTTCCTTGATGAACCAATAAGAAAAAATATAAGAACGTAATAATAACTAAATAATATCACAATTAAATAATGAAGAATAAGAGGATATTTCTACCTTTCTCATTCTCTAACATAGCTAGATAGTCTAGAATATCACATATCAATAGATTTTGACAGAGCATGATTGATAGATTAGGTAATCACGGGAGTAGTACGTCCTTAGGATGCCAACTTATTAGTTTTTTTCACAATAGGTATATTTTGTTTCATATGGGGTTGTTTTCTCTCAATTTTACAAAAGTTCTTTCTAGAAATACAACTAAGCGAGTCAGACAGAGGGACAAATTATATAGCAATGAGTATAAATTTCATTTCACATCAAAATACGATATCCAACTCAACAACTTGAGATAGGGTATGCCAGGTATGAATGAAATAGGGTATTAATTATTTTAATGACGTTTTCAGGAAAAAATAATCGTCAAATATACATTTTATAAATTTTAAGACACATCACAAAAAATGTTTATCTAAATCTTTTAAACATATTTAACGAGTAAAATGGCCTCTAACGAGAATTTTCCCCATCAAATTCCAACTCTGCATTAAACCCAATGTGGGGTATTTATACTTTTCAACTAATGAATCAACCGACGCTCACTCAACGAACTTCAACATGCAAACACATACTAAATTTAACCTTTCCAAATATAAAACTAAACTAGAACTAACACTTACTTGACTCAAATTAACTCACATTGTAACATAATGGCAAAGGAGAAAGGTTGAGGTTCAGTTTAGGTTCGTTTCTTAGACTTCACCTGAATCTTGGTTTAGGTTCGCTCCTAGGATCTTCACATAGAAATAAATGGTTGAACGAAGTGTAATTTTCCTTCCAACCGCTTGAATAAATGCTTGAGTTTCTAATTGAGGTCCAAGCTCTATCAAAGTGCGAGACAGGTTTTAGTGGATTCCCTTAAAATTTGGGATGATTTTAGTGGATTTCGTGAGTTTGAAAATCATAAGGGTATGAAACTTGCATGACCTGCAAAATTTTGTGCTAAGTTAGAAGGGCATCCGTGGGCCGCAACAGAACAATATACTGGAGAAATCCAACAAGATTATGGGTTATTTAGATGCATGAATAGTGTTAAGTGTTCTTCAGGGATAAACTTGAATTACATGGAGGAGATCCTTTCGAATTCAACTTGAGCATCAGGTATTAATTTTTCATTGTTTTTAACGGGGTCACGAGGATGCAAAATAAATTAGGTATATGTACAACAAACATATTTTCTATTAACGTATAAATTCCATTAGAATTTATAATATACACTTGTCACGCACGTGTCAAATAATCTAGCACAACCACATTAACAAATGTGCTTGATATACGCAATGGTGTCAACTTAATATATGCTATACTATAAATATAATATGCTAAATTAATATGTTAATATTGTTAATAATAATATTAATGTTACACAACTAAAATTTAAATTTAAATTTAACTTATTATTAATATTAATATCAATATAATAATAATAATAATCTTAATATATTAATTTTAATATTAATATGGTTAATATATTAAAATTAATATTATAAATTTAATATGCGAAAATAATATATTAATATTAAATTAACATATTAAATATTGCTATTAATATTGTTAATTATATTTATTAATATAAATATTGTTAAATAATCAATTAATGTTTATATTTATGAATATAAATATTGTTAATTTTTTAAATAATAAATAATTCATTTAATCATTAAATAGTTAATAATTAAATTAACCATGAACTCGAGGGAATAACAAACCCAAGGTTGACCATAGTTCTCATAATGTAATGTTGGACCATGAGACAATGTGACCATGCTTATTGACCATGGTTCACCATGCCCGATTTTCATATTGAGACAATCTTTGTCGAAATGCGACATTGGACCATGGTTGACGATGGTTGACCATGGTTGGCTATGATTAACCATGGTTGACCAAGAACCCAAGGGAATAATAAACTCAATGGATTAATACTAAAAGCCCAAGGGATTATGAACCCAAGTGAATAATATTAAACTCAAGGGACTACTATTAACTATATCAAGTCCTTATTAATAATTAAATATAAATAAATAATTCATTAATTATTAATAATTAATTCAAAATTAATTAAACATTAAGATAAATAAACCCTAACATAATTAAACCCTTAGATAAATATTGTAAGCCCAAGCTATATAAACCCTTAGATAAATATTATAAACCCTAAAATAAAAATTGTTGAATACGAATGATGATGGTTGAATTTCATATTAAGACAATCTTTGTCATAATGTGCTATTGGACCATGTATTAATAAACCCAATGAATTTATATTATAAAGCCAAGGGATTTATACTAAACACTAGGAATAATATTATATACCCTATCAATATTATTATACCCTGGAATCTGAAACCTTAGATTTTTTTTTTTCTATATAAGACTAGATTCTATTATATAATACAAAAAGTACAGAGGTACAGTCCAACTTCCAGACCGAGATTTCTAAGCTAGCCAATCCTGTGGGAAAGAGATAATTCAAAAAAACAAAAATGGGGCTGCCCCTTGGGGGGAAACCAGCCCATAAAGCAGTCCACAGGGCATAGAAAGAGTTTCCCATTTTGGGGAAACCAACCTTAAATAGAAAAACCCAGTAGCTAAGTTTACTGTGCAAAATGTAAATAGACATAGAGACTGAAGTAAAGCTAGAAAAAACTGGAGAAAGAGGAACCATCGTGCTAGATGTTCTGGTCCTTTAAATCCTGAATCTACTAAGGAGGCTGCTCTTCCACTATGTAGCATCCATATTTTGAGGGGTCATCTTCTTTCTTGGAGAGTTGAGGGTCCAGCTCTGGTGTGGAGGTGGAACGAGCCCCCGAATTTTCTGCCTTGTCCAAATTCCTGGTGCCTTCGATGGAGCTACTGCTACCTCCGCTGTTAGATGATTCCTCCATGCGTTTGATGGTCAGAACCACCATTTTCCTAGGCTGAAAGGAGGAAGAATGAGATAGAGTTGATTTACACAACCTTTTCTTGGACCCCGAGCCATAATGGTGTGGCTAAGCTTCCATAATTTGAAGTGAGAAACGGTATGAGAGGAGTTGAGGGTCATGAACCTCAGGCGCTTCCATGGCCAATGAGAAATCCACAGAGCGCTCCACCATGGTGGAAATGGGAGGGCGAGAGGGAGGACCTCGACCTATACCTCTACGACAATGCATTTATGGCGGTGAGGCATGGAGTCAGAAAAATTATGATAATGCAGGTGAGGCAGATGAACAGAGGGAGATGGATGAGAAGAGAGGCAATATGCAACATGGAGCGAATGAGAGAAGGGTGACTAAATAGATGCGTGAGGTGTGGAGCTGCAGCAAGCATCAACAGAGTTGAGAGCAGGTGTTTTCAGAAAAGAAAATGATAGAGAGACATAGGGAAAATTATTGGGAGGAGACGTCGCCATTGCCCATAAATGGCCAGGGCGCTCTACAAGACGAACACACAAGAGTGAATGCACCTCAGGTGAAATTGAATACCAAGTAGAGCATCGAGCTGTGGACCAATGAGGTATATTTAGGGCTCCCACGCCTGGGCTATGTGCTGCCTGATGGTGAGGACAACTACTTGACGTTGGAGAGCCCATGTGGTGAGCTAGCTGGGCAATACAGAGCACTCGCATCCAGGGATGTGAAACCTTATCTTAATAAACCAAAGGGATTGATATTATAAACCCAAGGCACTAAGAAACCCAATCGATTAATATTTTAAACCCAAGCTATATAAATCCTTAAATAAATATTATAAACCCTAAAAAAAATGGTTGACGATGGATGACGATGCTTGATTTTCATATTCAGGAAATCATTTTCACAATGCTTTATTCAACCATGATTGACCATGATCAATTTTCATATTGAGACAATCTTTCTCAAAATGCGACATTGGAACCTGGTTGACCATGGTTGACCATGATTGATGATGGTTGATTTTCATATTGAGACAATCTGTGTAAAAATACGACGTTGGACCAAGATTAACCATGGTTGTCACAATGTGACGTTAGACTAAGAGAAAATGTTTGGCACAATGTGACCATGGTTATTGACCATGGTTGATTTTCATATTGAGAAAATCTTTATTGAAATGCGAAATTTGATGATGGTTGGCCATATTTGGCTATGATTGACCGTGTTTGACTATGAACCCATGAAAATAATAAACCAAGCGAGTAATACTAAAACCCCAAGTGATTATGAACCTAAGCAAATAATATTAAACCCAAGGGACAAATATTACAAACCTAAGGAATATAAACCCTAGTATTAATATTTTAAACACTAAAATAAACATGGCTGACCATGATTGACCATGGTTGGATATTATTGACCATGGTTTACCATGATTGATATTATAAATCCAAGGGATTTTTATTATAAACCCAAGGGAAAAATAAACCCAAGGGATTAATACTAAAACCCCAAGGGAATATTATTAAGCCCAAGGGACTAATATTATAAACTCAATGTATATAAACCCAAGGGATTAATAAACCCAATGACTTTATATTATGGTTCAAAACTAGGGTTCCAAACTACATCCAGCCATGGCACAAAAAAGTACGCAGAAAACTAGGGTTTATAGTAAATTTTCCATCATTGTTGAATAGAGCATATAAATACATGGTAGAACAAAATACTTAATCATGGCACTAAACCATAATTAGGGTTTCATGTAAAACACATAAGCATAAGCATAAATTAGCACAACACATAAGAAAGAAAGCTTATTTGAGAAATAAGAGTTGACTGGCTACAATCCCTCCATGTTCCGCCCAACCATAGACTTGGTGGTTCATAAGCTCAACCACTACGTCACCCCCCGAGTGGGACAACAACTCTAAAGGAAATAGTTGTAAAACTGATACAAAACCTTAGTTGAGGTCCAAGGTGTCAATCCAACAACCATGCTACTCTAGGGCTCCAGGCACTGTCTAAGCTGGTTTCCAAGGTTCCAACCCAACATACATGCTACTCCATGGATGTATGAATCCCTCTTGGCCAATAAATCGACATCGAGTTCTCATTGAAACACCATGGCACTATGCCATAACAGGGCCAACACACCCTCAAATTATCATTGTTATAGCATCATTTATCACCTTTATATACTTGATGACTTATGTATTGGACTTGTGCAACCTTTTCCTTTTAGACTTGGTCAACTTCTTAAAAAATATTATTTTGAATTCCATACGCGACTCTTCCTAGAATTTTACATGTGAAGATGTGGGTTCGCTCATATTTGACCTGCGTATGTAATTTAAAATATTAAAAAATAACAAAATCCCTATTTATTGGGTGAGGTTTACGGGTTTTTCTTGAGAACCACCTACACCAGCCCGTGGCCAAACTGTTTCCCAAATGAAAAACTGATTTGAGAAAGTATAAATACACCTCATTGGGAAGGCCTACGGGAGGAGAGAGAATGATATTGATAATATAGCTTGTTATATCCCATATCAATTTTGACTATCCATGTGCCTCCTACACTTCCTAGGTTCAAGAAACCCTTGTTTCCTTGTGATGATCACCCTCCTTATGTGACATCCTTTGTGCACCTCTTATGGAAGAAGATTTTTGAGGCTTGGGCTGGACGGATTTGGAGGATGGTTTCGCTTGGAGCTGTGGCTAATTTCAGGTCATATATCAACTTTCTTTTTACATACATTTATAAAAGAAGCTTTGCCCCATTCCTAATGTCATGTTCTTATATGTTTCATATAAATTTTAATGATCTTGTAATCGTAATTTCATGAATCGTTTATGAGTTTATATGATCTAACATACTGAAATTTAGGACATATATGTTGTACAACAATTATATGTGCTTTGTCTTGAGTTAGTTGTAGGTTTTGAAGTACGAAGAGTAGCAGCGGGTTTTCACTTTGTGGGATCGATCTCAAATGTAGGACATATGGGTAAGGTCACCTATTCCTAGTTTTCTAGTTTACACATTAGGACTTGTAATTTGAGTGCTTCTTGTGATTGTATGCCTTCTACTCTATTAGGTCCCTCAACTTAGACCTTAGGGTGGATTCGCCCACAATAGAATTGGTGAATCCATTTGGGATTACATCCATGTAGTTCCTATTTTGGGTTGTTTTCTTTGGATTTTGGGTTCTCTGACTGATCTGAACACTTTCCCAGTCTTGTTGGTTCTTTTTCCATCTAGGTAGAAGCCCTGATCTTTTGGACCAGGCTTGGATTCTTTGTTTTTTCTTTATTTTCATTTCTATACGCTAATTTTTTTGTACACAATTGTGTATACATCTATTTCTATCCAAGGGAACCCGCATATACACAAATTTCTTTTAGACACAGTCACATATACATGCGTGTTGCACATAGTGGATCCGCATATGGCCAGTTAAATTTGAAAATTCATTTTTGAGGTCTTCTAAGTCTTTCTTGCATACTTTTGGTCACTCCTGTAGAACCTCCTGCATGTCTGGATAGTGTTTTTTATTGCTTAGCGTCAGTTTCTCTCTTTCTTGCTTGGAAACCTAGCCAACCTGGGGTTTTGCCTTTTCGGTAAAGTTTCAGTTGTGGTCATTGCACCAAGACTTCTTTCTAAAGTTCTTGGTTGTTCTGACATTTCAGAATAGTGAGTCTATTTATGTTTTCTCATGCTTCCATTATTCATTGCTTCACTTTTTGGCTTTTGGCTTGTTGGCTTTCTTGGTTTTCTTGTTTCTTGAGATCAACTTTTCCAGTGAATCTTGAAGTTGTATTTCTTGATTTATTGAAGTATTTGTTTGATGAAAGTTTTATATTGATGTTTCAAATCTTTTTATTGAGTTAATTAATTCATTCTTCTTATTGAGTCCAGTCATGAAAGTGACATAGTTGGCTTATGGAATCTCAAGTTGCTTGTTGGCTCATTTTATTGATTTGATACCTTTGGTAGTTTTGAGCTTTTCTCAGAATTTTTTTTTTTCTACTTAAAAATTTAAAGGCTCAAAAAACATTTTTGTTTTCCGTTGCTTTTTCATTTGCTTTTCATTTTCATGGTTTTCACCTCTTTTGGAGCAATTTTCTAGTTTCTCATTTTGGTTTGGTTGCTTGGTTTTGAGAGAAGCTTTGTGTTGGTTTTGTCTCTTTCATATCAAGTTTTTTTGGCATTTCTTTGTGCAAAGAAGTTATTTTTTGGGCTTGTCTTTGTTTTGTGTCAAAGAGATCAGATCATCTTATTGAAAAACTCATTTGCTTCCCCTTGTGAGTATTCCTAGAAGTTGCATTTGCATTGGTAATTTGCATTAGTTGCACCGTTAAGCATTGTAGTATTTTTGATAGCTTTTGAGTGTGTGCACATGATAATTGAAAAGAAATAAAAAATTTATTGCTTTGTAGTTGTTTCGTAGAACCCATGTAGAAATATCTTTCATCGAAGAAAAAGTTTCATATTATGTAGCAAGTTTCTATTGATTTCTCTTTTGCATCAAAACACCATAAGTTGGATTCTCCATCTATCCTTGACTTAAAAAGAACAACCATTAAAATCAAGCGCTTAATCTAAAAATGAACTAGATTTTTTTGAGTTTTCATTAATATACACCAACTAGTCTAGGTCATAGGGCCTTGGAATAGGTGAGTGGAGAGTTAACTCTCCAAGGCCACTCAAATTTCAAACATAGAAGTTGATTAATGAGTGAAACCCAACCTCGTTAAGTGGACCAGGAAAACTCTACCTCCAGAGAGTTAAGCATGAGGGATAGTGAAGGAAAAGAAGAGAGATACCCTGTCTCATATTTTCTGGATCCTGACCTAAGACTGTTTCGCCTGTCTACCGATACAAATTGGTGTCCATAGTTTCTATTCCTAGGTATCACATAGGTGACTGCGGGGGAGAATACCCATGGTACCTGAGGTAGAAGTTGCATCACTCTCATTAGTACTTCTGGAGGGTGCCCTTGCGAAGCTCGGGTACTTGCACCAGCAAAGGATTTTGTTAGGAGGTCAGCGTAACTATTTATGTTACCTTCGCCAGTAGGCCTATGGCGTAATTACCCTAGACTATTCTCATAAGGTCCTCTTATTTTCTTTCTTTTATTTTGATGTCCGGTCTTAATAACCTGGAGCGGAAATACCTGAAGGCTGCTTGATTGTTGTATCTTTGGAAAATTTTTGTAGAGAGTTCTCTTTGCTCCTAGATTTTCATATTTTCATAATTTGTTGAGTCTATCTTAAAATATCATAATTATTAAAAGTTGCTAACCGATTGGTTCATTGATCAAGGAGGCTTCGTGGGCTTTCTCCTGTGAGTGCCGAGCCTTATTCAAGAAGGCATAGGATAAATTTTGCTGGTGATTTTCATCCAGTGGTTGTAAACGCATCAGGGAGTGATCCTTCGCTTAGGGCTATTGTTTCTGTGGGTGGTCCTAGTACTAGTGGTGTTATATAGAGGAGTACTCCACTCATCTCTCAAGTCCTTTTTCCAACAGAAGAAGTCAAGGTTGAAGAGATTCTTGAACCTCCAGGTACTCCTTGCTCTCCTCTTCCTGCTAGTTTTCCAGACGTTAATTTGTACATTGGGCCTCCGTCTCAAAGGCCAGCTAGCCCCATATCTTTCCTCTTCTTTCGATGGCCATGACTAGGAGCACAAATTTGGCTATGAGCACTTCGAGTGTGCATACTCTTCTTTCGGTTGAAGGAGGAGGTACCATTTCTATTTCTACTATCACTCCCAGTGTGGAAAATTTTGGCTCTACCTCCATTCTAGCTACGAGTGGGGGCACCCAAGCATTTGCTTCCCATTCTAGTCCCTTTTCTTTTGGAATACCTTCTAGTGAAATTCCTTATGTTTCCTTCACTGTGTCTTTTGCTGTCTCCACACCCATGTCTTCTATGGCTAGTGGGTCAGCTTCATTTTAGGTTTTCCCCTTCGGAAGTGGTCATATTACTCATTCAAACCCTTCCTTAGGATCTTTTCCTTTCTCCAATCAGGGTCAAGCTTTCAATCCTTTTCTTGGAGGCCAAATATCTAATTCTTTTCAAGGCTGGAACCCTACTTTTACAAGGTTGGGAACTAGGAATCAATTTTTCTATGGTAAAAAGGGGAATGTACCTTTCTCCTCTGTAGGTGCTTCTCAGGGTTTCTCTCCATTTGCTAATGTACCCTTACCAAGGGGTTTCATCTTTGTTTAGAACTTTGATTGGGGGGAATATCTTGGTTTATGGTAATCCTACGATGGGAGTGGGTCCTACTCCGAATGCTTCTGGGCCACAAGGTTTCTCTTATGGCTTAGCTTTTTCTATGAAAAATCCATGGCAACATGGTGCCTCTACAAATCCAGGGTATTCTTTTCAGAATGTTGGGAATTCTTTAGTTGGCGGATGGAATTCTCAAGCTCCTCCATGCTTACCGTTCTTGACAACTTTGAATTTTCCAGATTTATCAAAACTAACGAATGATCCAATTCAATCCTAGCCGGAGTGTTATAACGCCTCCATTTCTCACCTTGACATGATTCATGATTGCTTATATGGCTTTGGGCACCCATTCCTACGGACTTGGACAAATTCACTTAAAAACAGTGTAAAAATCCCCATACGCGACTATGCCCGTACTTTTCCGCGTGTATACGCGAGTCCAGCTGCACTTTTCCACGTATGCCATTAAAAATGATTAAAAAATATATAATTATTCCCTATTTTCGGACTGGGTTGATGGTTACTCAGGTAGTTCAACCACCCCAGCACGTGGCCAACTGTTTCCAACTGTTGAAACTACTTGGAGGGAGTATAAAAACCCCTCATGTGTATGGCCTAAGGGAGAGAGAGAATTATTGATATTATACTCTGTTGGTATTCCCTATCCAAGTCTGATTCCCCGTGCCTCCTGCACTTTCCCAGTTCATTTCAGGAAACCCTTGTTTCCTTGAGATACACATCCCTTTATATGTTATCTCGTATGCACCTGTTTGGAAGGAGTCTTAGCGAGGCAAGGGCTGGACGGATTCGGACGACGGTCTGCGAAGGCCTTGGAAGGATCAGGTGATCTCTCCACTTGATTACTTTTGTACGTACTATTTATAATACAGAAGTATCATGCTGTTCCCGAAATAGACGTGTTAGTGTATGCTTTAATGTATGAGAATATTTGTTATACAAGCATTCATTGTGATTTATTGAATGTTTTATATGAATCTCACTAACATTTAGAGTAAGATCTATGTTGTACAACTTTGTCTACTTTGTCTTGGTTTCTTCTTGTTTTCAGGTTAAGAAGGAAGGACGGTTGCTGGGGGTTTGGACCCCACGTGGATCTACTTCAACCGTAGGACCTACGGGTAACTCTCTCATTCTGCTCTATTTAGTTTTTCTGAACGTGCATGGTTGTGTGAGTCTTTGTTAAGTAGCATGCCCCTGCTCTGTGGAGGTTGTATCCCAACCAACCTCTAGGGTGATATTTCCCCGAAACAGAACTGGCGACTCCGCTGGGGATCACATTCTTGTGATTCTCTTGTTGGGTTGTTTCAGCTGTTTGGTAGGTTGCCAACAGTTTTATCTTTCATTTGCAGTCCAGTTTATTTTCTTGCAGTCAGTCTGAAGTCTTGGTGTCTTTTCCAGGCTTGTTCTTTTTGTTTTTTTCATTATTTACCTTTGAATACGCGCCTTCTTTTGCACACAGTCGCATATACACGCGAGTTTTTCTGAAGGAACCCGCGTATACAGGAATTCCCTTAGAACGAACGCGTATGCAGTTTGCATAGGCGTAGTAAAAAAACCTATAGGCAGATTTTGAATTTTTGGGATTCTTGACTTTTTGATCCTTTTTGGCTGTGGAGGCCTGTTTCTACAGAGTCTCTGTACTTACTGGAGTGTGAAGGAAGTGGTTTCATGTCTTTTCTCTCTTTCGTTTGAGTGAAAACTAGTCTTTTTGGCAAAGTGTTGTTTCTGGTGCTGGCACTTCTGGATTGAGTTCCAAGATCGCTTTCTGAGCATTCTTGGCTGTTCTGCTTTATCAGAATAGAGAGCTTCTGCTCACTGACTCGCTCCTATCTTTGTGTTGTGCTTTGCATTGCGATTTTTGCTTCGTTTTTGATTGGTTTTCTTGAGTTCCATAGGCTAGGTTTTTGTTGCAATTTTCGAAGAACTTTTCTTGCTTCTTTGGAGTTTTTTGTTGCAGCGAGTTTGCACTATTTGTCTAGGCTGATTGGCTGAGTTTTTGGTCTTCTCTTGCTCTTATTGATCTTGCTACGAGTTAGCTTTATAAGGTTTGGGAGCATTATTGAAGTTTGTGCTTGAAATTCGATCTTATTTGGTTTGGATTTTGGATAGTTTGTGCTTGGTCTTTTTGAGCTCTTGCTTTATAAAACTAAAAAGCCCAAAAAACATTTGTTTTGCTTTTTGTTTTTGCATTTCAAAAACTCAAAAAACATTTTGTCTTGTTTTTGTTTTTGTTGTTGCATTTTCATTTTCGTTTTGCCATATCTTTTGGAGCTTTTGTGAGGTTTCTTGCTTCTAGTTTTTGGCTTGATTTTGAGGAGGAGTTGTCATTTGATTTCTTCTTCTTGTTTTTAAGTGTTTTTGGTGCCTTATATTAAGAGTTCTTGTTTCCGAGAACTAGCTTTTTGGGCCATCAAAAAGGAGTTAAAACTGAAGGAGCTTTTTGGGAAATTTCACTCTGTTTTAAGAGATTTTTGCATCTTAGGATTTACATGCTTGTAGTGATTTGCATTAGGTGCATTTCAGCATTTAGTTAGCTTCTTAGTTTTTGTGAGTGTGAGTTTGCAATTCGAAAATAAAAATACAATTTTTAGTCTCGTAGAACCTGTATAGAGATTACTTTTCATCGAAAGACAAAGAACTGCATGTGCATGTAGTTAAGTTTTTATTAATTTATTTTGCATCAAAACACCATTGGTTTCATCTCCATATCCTTGTGACTTAATATAACAGCCCTTAAAATAAGCGATTTAATCTAAAATCAACTAGCAAGTTTTTATAAGTGTCAATCACCAACTAGCTAGGTTGTAGGGCCTTGGAATAGGTGAGTGGAGAGTTAACTCTCCAAGGCCGCTCAAACAAACATAGAAGTTGATTAATTGAGAGAAATCCAACTCCGTGAGGTGGACTGGGAAAGCTCTCATCCGAGAGTCAAGCGCGAGGGGAAGTGAAGGTTGAGAAGAGGGATACCCCCCCTCCGATTAGCTGAATTTGACCTCAAGACCGTTCCGCCCAGCTTCTGATACGGATTGGTGTCCATAGTTGCCACTCCTAGGTTCCACACAGGTGACTGCGGGGGGGAATACCCGTGGTACCTGAGGCAGACGTCGCATCACTTTCAGCAGTACTTCTGGGGGGTGCCCTTGCGAAGCTTGGGTGCTTGTGCCGGCAAAGGCTGTCGTCAGGAGGTCGGCGTAACTGTTTCTGATACCTTCGCTAGTTGTTCTGGGCCCTAATCATCCCAGACTGCTTTCGGAAGGCCCTATACTTCGCTTTCCTATATTTTGGTGTCCGGTCCTCATCACCCGGAGCGGAAATACTTGGAGGCTGTTTGCTTGACTGTTTCTCAGGGATTTTTATTTTAGTGAGTGCTCTTTGCTCCTAGCTTGCCTAGCTTTTCACTTTTTTGAGTCTAATTTAATAAATCTATAAAAGTGGCAGATCAAGCGCCTCGACGTTTGAGGAGAATCCAGGGGTTATCTCCCGAGAGTCCAGAGCCTTCTTCGAGAAGGCGTAGGAGCAATTTAGCAGGTGGTTACCACCCTGTGGTGTCTGACGTTGTGGAGAGAGATCCTCCACCAAGGTCTGAAGGTTTCGTAGCTGATTTTGGTGTCAGTTCCGAGAGGAGCGTTCCGCTCACCTCGCGAGTTTTGTTTCCTCGGGAAGAAGATTTTCAGATAGAATATATACCTGAGCCTCCTGCTACAGGTCCATCTCCTCTTCCTCCTGATTATCCGTTTGTTGTTCAGTATATCGGACCGGAGTCTGAGAGACCGCCGGATCTTCCGTATCATTCTTATCTTTCGATGGCCACGACTGGGAACGCGGCTTCTACCGTGAGTGCTACAGGTATTCAAACTCCTGCTTCTGCTGAAGCAGGGGGCACTATTGCTTCATCTTCGATTGCTTCTAGTGCTGCTGTGTTTGGCTCTGGGTTCACCCAAGCACATGCTTCTCATTCTGGTCCCTTCTGTTCAGGGATGTCCATTAGTGGAAATCCCTCTTTTTCCTTTTCTGCTGCTTCAGCTGGATCTATGCCCATGTCTAACATGGCTAGTGGATCAGCTTCCTTTCAGGGTTTCCCCTTTGGGACTGGACACATTCCTAGTTCCAATCCTTCTTTAGGGTCGTTTCCATTTACGTCCCAGACCCAGAGTTTCAACCCTTGGTCTGGGGGGCAAAGTTCGACTACTTTTACGGGATGGAATCTTGTCTTTACTACAGCGGGGGCAGGGAATCAGTTCTTTGCAGGTCATCAAGGGAATGCTTCTTTCCCTTCATCGAGTGCTTATCAGACCTTTTCTCCTCTATCTAATGCTTGGAACCCCTATCAGGGGCTCTCCTCTTCATTTAATACTTCAGCGGGGGGAACTGGTCTGGGCTTTGGTAACTCGGCGTGGGGAGGAGGTTCTTCTCCATTTTCTACCAGTCCTTTCTGGCAGCCTGGTGCCTCATCAAATCCGAATAAATCTTTTGGTGTCTTGAGATCTGTCTGTCTGGGATGTTTCTCAGGCTCATCTCAACCAGTTTTACAGCTTTCATTAAGCTTATTTTTGTGGGGTCACTAATGGCATGGTGGATATCTAGTTAATAATGTCAGCTATTAGACATTTCCAGCGTTCCCAGAGGTAGAATGAAGGATCGTGATTATACCACTCTGCACCTCCACTGTGATGTTCTTGAACTCTCTGATCGACGACGCGATTAGATTGAGATTATTTCAACGCACCCTAACTGGGAATGCTGCTAAATGGTATATAGAGCTCACTTGGGGCAGTTTCGCCACATTTGGAGAACTGGCTGTCACTTTTCTTAACGATTTTCAGTTGCCTGTCAGATATGAGGCTGGGACCGAACTCCTGGCTAATTTTAAGCAGGATGAGGCAACTCACATTTCTGATCACATTCAGGAATGGAGGAGAAGGAAGAGGCTTATCAAAGCTCATATTCCAAGTGAATTCCTTCTCGAGTGGTTTTTGAAATCTCTGCAGTCAGATATTTCAAAAGATGTATCCCTATCTGGGGTATTTTCTGAGGAGCAGGCCATTTTTAGGGCCCAGCAGTTAGAATTGATCTATTCTCAGTCTGGGATGCTTTATAAGTATTTGCCCAATGCTCCTCGCTCCAAATTGGATTTATCGAAACCTAAACCTGGTCCGCATGGTGACGGGCTTGTCGGATCGGTCAGTAGTAGTGCAGCCAGCCTGCTTTCTCAATTGCAGCAGTTGTCTTTGCAATCTGCTCCTTCTAGTCAGGCTGTGCCTGCTGATTCATCACCTTCCCAGTCTTTGTCCATAAATGCTGTCCAAACTTCTGACCCTAAAGGAAATCAACAATCCGATGGGAAGAAGAAGGGACGTAATAACAAGAAGAAGGGCAAGAACGGGAAGGGCAATGCAAATAAAACCAACGAGCGTGTTGGTGAGGGTCAAAAGGAGAAAAAGAAAGTGAAGTTTCCATGCAGGCTTTGTGCTGGAGACCATCTCACACACCTTTGCCCGAAAATTCAGGATGCTCAGTGCCTGTTATCTCAGCAGGGTTCTTCCAGTTCCCAGGCTGTGCTAACAAACCCTTTCCCCAAGGGCAGCAATTAGTTGTTGGCGCGAACCAAAATCCTGGGGCTTCCTCTGGAGGTACCCAGGAAGGGGAAATTCCATCGAATATCTTTATGATGAGTGCTCACGTGGATGTCGCTACGAGATCCCGTGATTATGGCGGAGAGGAATCTTCGAAAGCTAAGGAAGTTCCCGATGCTACTGAGCCGCTTCACATCACGAAGCCAACTGTTGAGTCTATGCCTCGGATACCGAAGGCATCCTCTAAGCGGTCAACGATTAATCCGAACATGAGGGCTGCCCAGAACTACTCGATTGTAGAAGATTTGGCGCAGAGTCCTTGTGCTATGTCAGCTTTAGAGGTACTCCAGTCTTGTCCGGCTCAGCGCAGTGCTTTGCTCACTGCCATTGGGGCTATTGATCCGAAAAATTCTCTTCTGATTACTTTTGATATGAATAATTTTAAGAAGAGACTTCCTCATCACATGGCTTTCCATATTAAATCATCGTATCGGAAGACCAATATCTTTCGAACGGTTGTTGATGAGGGTGCTTCTACTTGCGTGATGTCTCTCACATGCTGGAAGACACTTGGATCTCTCAAAGCTATTCCATCTAGCACTGTTCTTACTGCATTCGATGGTCATTCTCATAGACCCCATGGTATTGTCCCGGCTTTGCCCATCTGTGTTGGGGGCAAAACCGTTAACATAGAGGTTGAGGTAGTGGATGTATCCTTGGACTACAACCTTCTGTTGGGGAGGAATTGGATTTATGAGATGGATTCCATTGAGTCCTCACTATTTCGAATTGTATGTTTCCCCCACGAAGGGAGGATTGTCACAGTGGATCAACTGGACTGTCCTCCTGTAGACCTGGATGCACCTTCTGACTCATCTGTTCCTAAGTTGGACAATACTAAGGCACCTGTTGAGAATCTAGGAGTTGGAATGTATTCTTCCTTGATGGGTACTTTCGATCTTCCTCCTCCTAAGGTTCATATTAATGCTATTTCATCCTCCAAGGCTCCCCTTCGAAGAGAGTTCTTTCGAACTCATTATTTTTTGGACCCTTGGACCTTACCTTCTTCTACTGCCACATTAGAGGAAGGTCAAGTGGGTGGAATGGCATTCCCGATTTCTGCAGCTGAGATTGCATATCAGTCCGTTGTTGACACTGCAGAATTTGTCCCAGCTCCTCTTTCACCGGAAGAGTTGGATGGTGATGTGGCTCCGGCTTGGATGCTTACTTCTTCTTCTGCCCAGGATTGTCTAGATACCACTCTTCCATCTAAAGAGGCCATCCTGGAAGCAATGACAGGTGTAGAGAGACCGTGGGATGACTTGCATCATCAGTCTTACTTCCTACCTGACTTGAGCGAAGTCGAAACAAGTTTTCCAAGTCCTCAGTCTCCTGGTCCTGTTCACCTAGTCTTGAACCCTTTGGCACCAACACAGGTATATGTTGAAGGAAACATGTCTGTGATCTCTCCTACTATCCCGGTGAACATCTCCAGGGATCCCAACATTATCGAGAATGTCTTCATTGGAGCTGAGTGTTCCTGTGAGGAGATTCAAATCTATACTGAGCTCTTCAAAGAGTATAGGGATGTATTTGCTTGGTCTTATGAGGAAATGTCTGGCATCGATCCATCTATCATCCAGCATGAGATCAAGACGTATGCAAACGCTAAGCCGGTCAGGCAAAAAATTCGTCCGGTTAATCCTAGGAAGGTAGCAGCTATCAAAGCTGAAGTTGAAAAGCTGCTTAAGGCGGGATTCATTTTCCCAGTTCCTCTGACTGAATGGGTTTCAAACCCCGTTTCAGTAGATAAAAAGCAAGGAACGATTCGAGTGTGCATCGATTTCAGAGACCTAAATAAGGCATGTCCTAAAGACAATTACCCCACACCTTTCATCGATCAGATTATTGACGAGTGTGCCGGTAACGAGATTTTCTCCTTCATGGACGGTTTCTCTGGTTATAATCAAATTACTATCCGTTCAGAAGATCAACATAAGACTGCTTTTATTTTTCCCTGGGGTACGTTTGCATATAAGAAAATGCCTTTTGGCCTTAAAAATGCTGGAGCTACCTTTCAGCGGGCCATGTCTTACGCCTTCCACGACATCAAGAAAATTATCGAGGCATACTTAGATGATCTAGCTGCTCATTCTCGAAAGAGGATGGATCATCCAGGTCACCTCTGGCAAATATTTGATAGATGTCGTTTTTATAAAATTCGATTGAATCCGAACAAGTGCGTTTTCGCGGTTACATCCGGTCGGCTGTTGGGATTTATTGTGTCTAGGGAAGGGATAAGGGTAGATCCCTTCAAGGTTGAGGCAATACTTCGGTTGCCTCCCCCGTCTTCAATCCGTTAGCTTCAAAGTCTCCAAGGGAAGTCTAATTTTCTTCGGAGGTTTATCGTCAACTATGTTGAGATTACAAAGGGATATATGAGACTGTTGAAGAAAGGAGTTCCTTTTCTTTGGGACGACTACGCTCAACGCTCATTCGATGCCTTGAAAAAGGCATTGACCTCTGCTCCTTTACTGAGTCCACTCGATTATAGCAGAGATTTTCTTTTGTATCTGGCTACAGCAGAATCTACCATTGGTATGGTTCTGGTTCAGGAGGATGATGCTGGAATTGGCAGAGCATGTTGTTACTACAGAGGTCGAGGCCACAGTGGGGCCTGACTACGATACACCAGATAGAAAAGTTAGCCTTGTGAGTTCATGTAGCTAATGACTAAAGCATTACATTATTCTTAGCAAAACCTTATGTCTTGGCGAAATTTTATGATAGTTCGATTTGTCCTCGGCAATAGTGATTGGGGGCAAATATAATAGATGGATTGTGATTTTACAATAATTTGATCTCGAGTTCATGTCTGCCAAATCCAAGAAGTCATTAGTTTTTGCGGAATTGATCTCCGAGTTGCCTTGTGGGGAAGAGATGATCTATGATGAGTCCTTTCCGGACGAACACTTGTTTTTGATCTCTCCACAAGATCCTTGGTACGGGGATATCATTGTATATCTCCAGACTGCGAAGTTTCCCTCAACTTTTTCGAAGGATGAGCGACGTAAGTTGCGTCACTTGGCCAAGAACTATTTGATTATTGGTGACGCTTTGTACCGTCGAGGGGTTGATTCACTCCTAAGACGCTGCTTAACCTTCGAAGAAGCCGAGGCTGTGCTCAATGATTCTCACAGTGGAGCTTGTGTCGGTCATTTATCTGGGCTTGCTACAGCTCAAAAGATTTTGCGTGCAGGATACTTTTGGCCCTCGAATTTCGAATTGTATTGAATGGGACAAAATTGTCATCATGTCGGTATATACTCCAAAAAATGGCGCTCATCGGCTCAGCTTTTTCCGATCGTTATTGTCGGTCCTTTTACAAAGTGGGGTATGGATTATACTACTTGTAACCGCCTTTGGCAAGGTCCACAGTACGTATATAAATGTGATGAACTACTTCCACACGAAGTGGGTACCGAGCTATGCCTACTTTTTGGGAACGATGGTGAGACTAGAGCTTTGTTCTTTTTCAACCAAGTTGCTCTTGTTTTGGTATACCTAGAAGAGATTGTGTCTGGAGTCATTTTTTCTGAAATGATACATGATGAGTTGGCTGTGAGGTGGGTTTTCGGTGGGAACATTTCATCTCCATAGTATCCTCGGGCCAATGGGCAGAAGTGGAGCTACCGTGAATAAATCCTGAGGCATAGTTCTTGCGGGACAATTTGATGAAACATAGATCCAGGCGGCATATTATGCTATCTGCACTTGGGCCGCTACGGGACGTCGGTGGCCCCATGGCTGGCTTTTCCGTTCGGTTAGTCCACGAGGTGGAATGCCGTATTTCCTATTGAATACGAGGTCCTTCTCTTAAGTCATTGTTGAGTTTCTTCTGACATACAAACGATCGAGGCTTGGCTGTCTTTGGAACGTCTCTCAATGAGCGGCGTCGGGATCTTGCCACCGATGAGATGCCAGAGCGGGGAAAGTTTAAATACGACAAGCTATATCGTTAAAGTCCTTAGAAAGGAGAATATACCTTGGTTGACTTGAGAGGAACGAGTTGCGGTGAAATGGGCTCTATTTGAAGAAGTATTATGCCCTGAGCTTTGGCACTGTGCATATTGCTTTTGTATATTGTAGTTTTTGTTTTGTACATATGTTTGATTGATTTTCGATCTTTGATGGGGTTGTTGATGTTTTGATATGCTTTGAGGTTGTGTTGGATGTCATGAGTCATTTGGTTTCGCGCGATGGTGCTAGTAGACACACTTTGGAACTTATGCATGGCTTGGGTGCTTCTGTCTTCGGTCAATTGTTGGTATCAAGAGGGGTGCGTGGTCTGCTTCAATAATGTAGCGAGTCTACTTTGCGGGTCATTCATCTACTCTCGGAGGCAATATCTTTGGGTGTTGATTCGTTGGTAGTTTTCTTGGACTCTCGAGGTGGTGGGTATATGAGGTTAGACAACACACTTGTCGAATTACGAGATCCATTTTTATTACGATTGTTCTTAGTGCGTTTGTTGCAAAGGTCATTTCAATTTTAACATTCATTCTTATTCCTCGGTGACAATTGGTTTGACTCATTAGCTAATCAAGCTTTAAGTTGGCATATTATTAATTATTTCAATAAATTTTAATCATCAAAAAACATCATATATTTCGTCACATTTATCACATCTCACATCAAATATCGATGTATATATATATCATCGGGTGTCAAAAAACTTTACAAAATTTGGATCCATAATCTCGTAAAAAATTTGGGCTTATGCCCCCATCGTATTCGATCTCAAAAAAGAATATCTGAGTCATCGATATATAAAAATCTGTCTACTCTGAGGACCCACATGAGAAGTCGTGTTCCTATAGAACACTGCTTGCGGTGGCCACACGCGGAGATAGTCTAACTTCGTGGTACTCCTACCAACCGTCTGGATGGCTTCGTGCAAGTCCTCTGCAGCCTTAGGGATTTGGCGGGTCCTCAAGTTTCTGCACGGCACCGGGGAGTCTGTCGGAATCCTTGTCTCTGCCTCACCACTGACGCTTATGAGTAGGCCCAGAGCGGGTCAACATACGAAACATGATCATTTTTAATTGTCGGTCATTATGAATCGATCAAAAACATGTTTGTTTTCCTTTTTCATACATATTTGAAAAAAATCCAAAAAATCATATAAGTCAAAATTTTTTTGCAAAGTTCAAGCACTCCCCATGTTGTGCCGGTGGAAGAACTAGGTCCAGATCTGTCCACGAAAATCCATCCCGGCATAGGGATAGTCATCCAACGTGATGATCTGTTCTCCCCACCATAGGAAGAACTCATGAGTCCGTGGTCGAGTCTCACTATGATCTTCATCATGTACGCCTTGGGCAATTCTTGGGTCCCGCGGAGCTCTTGATAGTAGAGATGACTCTAGGTCTCAAAGTTGCGGAAATCTCAAAGAATGTTGTCAAAATGGTCCCATAGCCAAAATTTTTAGTGTGCAACGCGCGAATGGAGGTCGAGTTGTTGTTTCATTTGAACGGGGCGGTGCACCCATTAAGTAAACATGAGTCAAACACTCTGACTATACTCCGCTGCGTCACAGGCCTTTGATGTAGTGAGGCGAGATCCACCTACGCGTGGTGAAAAGGAGGATCTTCATGTGCAAATCCACGATGTCTCTAATTGAAATACGAGTTCCAACCTTTTTCGGAACCCTCTACATATACGTGGACATAATCTTCCACGGTTAACCCTCCCGAGCTTTAAAGGTGCGGTCTCTTTTGGTCTCCCTCTGGAGGTCCGGTGATGAAAATATATATCCCTCCACTTCCAATGCGCGTGGCATCGATCAATTATGAAGCAATCCTGATACGGTTCCCGGTAATTTAAAGGCATTTCTATGAGCACAAGAATTTGAACAACCCGCAATTTAGGAGGATATTTTGTCTTGCTGATCACATGACCTCTTGGTCTATTGCGCTATGCTCACATTCCCTCCATGAGATGGTCATCTGAGAAATTTCATTTGCATTAGCCACGCTTTTTTACAATCGGACATAACGCATGCGCGACCTCTGTGCACGGTCGCGGTATACGCGATTTGCCATCGTTCTCACGTATGCCGCGGATAAACACGTTTTGCAGCAAGGGGTTTAAAGCGAAAAAATCACTTAATTTCTTACAAATGGACAAAATGAATAAACGGGATGATTAGAGTCTACCTAAAGGAAGTTTCGGCGAGTTAAGACGGTCGGTTGTTCCTAATTTGACGAAAGAAGTTTTGCTCGAGCACTTTTTCCAAATCGGCTATGCAATAATGAACCAAATGAGAAGGTAATTTGTCTATTTATGGCTAAAAGTTGAAAATTTTCGCAAAAATTCCTTATGCTTATTTTTTTCGATCATATCTTATGTCTTTGTATAACTCGATTGCTTGGAAGTGCCAGGTTTGGTATGTTTTGAGGTACATTTTGACGATTTTGAGATTTTTCCCAGGTTTTGATCCGCATTTCCGACTCGTCACGGTATATGATATTCAGCAGGTTAGGGAATCACTTTGGGTCTGCATCTTGCTAGCCTCCATCTTGATCACTTGCCTTAGGAATTCGATCCCATCGGGTCATGAGTATTACACACATTTCACTCGCCGATTATTTAATCATGACTTGATGGTAAGAGCCTTCCTTTACATGCATTCCCTAGTTAGTCCCTCGCTATCACTTGTTGCCTGCTTCTTTTTATGTAGGCTCGAGAGTCCTCTTTGGTCCCGCCATGTCTTATGTGTTGAAGCTTCATTCTTCTTCATCATATCTTTTACGCTTTTTACCCTAGGAGAGGCTCCCTGGTGTCATTTTAAGTTGTATTACGCATTGCATAATGGCTACTTGTTTATCCTGGCCTTTAGCCGGCTTCATTTGGACTGCGATGTTGAAGCCAACTTTTGACCTTGACTTTAAATACCAGTTAACCATTGCATGCACTTAGCTATCACGACTTGACACCTTGGAACGTTCCTACGAGTATCCTTTGACCGAGTTTTCGCCACCTTGCATTGAGCAGGATTGTTCCAATCCCGAGGAACTAGTGCATCTTCTTTTTCAGTACTCGTTCTATCCATTGTACCATAGCATTCTTTTATTCTTTTCGAGGCTTATTATATGAAAAAGACAAAAAAATCAATATAACAAGAAAGGGGAATGGATGTATCTTCGTTGTTTTTAAATTAATAAATACGAAAAGGAGTCAGTTTTGTCGCCCTTGAGCAAAGCACATATACTTATATATATCTTCTTCATTTGGGATGGTTTTAGTTTTGACCTAGGTTGACCTTTACCATGTTTCACTTGTGGGACTACTTATCTCCTTCCAATCATATGGAGAGTTTGTTTTGCCTCCGCTGACGGACTTATCTCTGATGTCACTTTTTCTTGCCATGGTCATCACAAGTCGTGCTTTTGTTCAAGGGAAGTTTTAACACGAGTCGGCCGATACACGGTGTCTCTTGACTCATTATTCGGTCGGCTTCCCGGTCTTGTCGGTATCATGTTCTGTCACCTTGGATGTTTTGGTCTTCTGCTCGTGCTAGTTTGAGAAGGTCCCAATGACTTCTTGTCGGCGGGTTTGTCTCTTGCTCCGACTACGACATTGCCAGTGGAAACCTAGAGCCGCACCTTGGGCCTATTTCCATCATTGATAGGTGACCTCGTGCTCGGCAGTCATCATCATGGGTCTTTGGCGAGTGGTTTCCCATGTCGACGTCGGCACACATTATCACCGCAGGATTCGTGCGGTACCTTGATTTCCATTTGACCCTATCGGTGGATTTCTAGCCTCTGTGTCGGCTTTCATTATTGGTTGGTTTAGAGGGTTTCTTCGTGTCTTGTGCACGTCGGAAACATGTCTCTTCGTTTTGGTTCCATCACTCTCGCCCCGTGGATTCCTTCAATCTTGGCACTGCGGGTTACCGCCTCCGCCGGAGCGGTGTGGGATGCCTTAATACATTACTTCCGGCGGATCTTTTCCCATCGACTCGACTCATTGCTGCAGGGAATAAGGGTCTAGAGTCTTTTGTCAATACCTTAGGGTTTGCGATCATCGTCGCTCTTCGCTATCGACGGTGGATTCCATCATTTCCTCTAATTGGTAGGTTCTTTCAAGTGTTAAACTTCAACTTTGCTTTCATTCTTCGCCGCAGCCAGTTGTGCGGGGCACCTTGACACTCATTATCATTATCGGTGGGTTGTCTCGCGTTGGTTAACGAGATACATCGTGCACAGTAATCCAACGATTTCTCACATGATGCAGCTTGACTCATTGTCCCATTGTGTAGAATTGTGCCATAGTGATCGGTGAAAGGAACCTCGGGTTGCATCGACATGTTTCGGTTCTTTTGACGGTCCTTTCGATATGCGTTGATGCGATGCATATATGTTGCGATTCGGCGCAACGACATCTTATATGTTGGCTCGAGTTGCGTGATTATGCCGTTTGATCCCACCGCGTCCCGGTGCTTGGAGATTCGATTACTTATTTGATCGAACATCCGGAGTTTGCACCATCTTTGATCGGCTTTCTATATGTGATACTTAGACATTGATTGACTGTATTTAAGGCCCATGAGATGATTCATTGTACTTTTCAGGTTAAAGTTATCTTGTATACATGTTGGATCTATTTCGGTACTTTCCATATGATGTATTTTGGTAGCTTGCTTCAGGTATACGCCTCGGCATGAGTTGACTCTCTGGTTTTATTTCATTGGTTTTTGGCGGTTGAAATGTTGGTGAAGTCCTCTGTTGTCCCCTTGAAGATCTTTCTATGTGCATAATACATTTCGTGCATCTCATGCTTTTGACCTCATATATTAGGGGGCATCTGTTATAGCATCATTTCTCACCTTGACATGATTCATGATTGCTTCATGACACCCATTCCTACGGACTTGGACAAATTCACTTAAAAACGGTGTAAAAATCCCCATACACGACCTATGCCGTGTTTTTCCACGTGTGTATACGCGATGGAAACTAGACTCGCGTATGCCATTAAGATATTAAAAAATATATAAAAATCCTAATTGTATTTGTAGTTGTTGATGGTTTTGCTGAAGGTGGTTCAACCACCCGGCCCGTGGCCAGCTGACTGCTTCTTGAAACTACTTGGAGGGACTTCAAGCGCCCTCCTTTATTGTATGGCCTAAGGGAGGTAATGATATTATACTCATTCCCTATCGAAGTCGATTCCCCCGTCACCTCCTTTCCCGAGTTCTGAAAACCCTTGTTCACGGAGATGCATCCCTTTATATGTCATCTCGTATGCACCGGTTTGGAAGGAGTCTTAGCGAGGCGAAATTTGGACGGATCGAACCGACGGTCTGCGAAGGCCTTGGAAGGATCGAGTGATCTCTCCACTCGCGTTACTTTTGTACATCTTTATTTATAATACAGAAGTACCATGCGTTCCCAGAAATAAACGTGTTAGTGTATGCTTATATGTATGAGAATATTTGTTATACAAGCATTCATTATATGATTTATTTAATGTTTTATATGAATCTCCACACTAACATTTAGAGTAGATATATGTTGTACAACTTTGTCCTTTGTGTTGGTTTCTTCTTGTTTCGGGTTAAGGAAGGAGGAGAGCGGTTCTTTGAGGTTTATTTACACGTGGATCTACTTCAGCATTAGGACCTACGGGGGCACGCTTTTCTCATTCTACTCTGCTTCAGTTTTTACGAACGTGCATGGTTGTGTGATCTCTGATAAGTAGCATAGCATGCCTGCTTTCTGTGGGGTTGTACCCCAACCAACCTCTCGGGTGAGATTTCTAGCAGAAGGCTCTTAGGGTTGGCCTAGGATTCACTAATTCCCTCATATATTCAGAAATTTGAAGGGAAAGAATGGTGAGGATCCCAGCTGTACCATGTTACCACTTTCCATTTATGGTGCTCCCTTGAACTCCCTCATCGATGATTCGATTAGGTTGAGACTATTTCAGTGCACCCTATATGGGAAACACTAGAATGCTACATTGAGCTTATTGGGAATTTTGTTTCATTTGGAAAGTTGGAACCATGTTTCTAAACCATTTCCGAATTGCCCATTTGTTATGATGTTGGGACTAATATCCTAGCCAATTTTCAGCGGGATAAGAAACACACATTTACGATCATATTTCGAGGGAATTGGGAGAGAAGGAAGAGGCTCATCAAAGCCCAAATTCCTAATGAATTCCTTCTCAAATGTTTTCTTAAATCCTTACGACTAGAAATATTGAAGGATGTGTCCCATCTAGAGTGTTCTATGAGTAACAGAGCTATCTTTCGGGCCCAACGAGTTAGAATTGAGCTATTCTCATTTTGGGGTTCTTAATAAGATTTTTTTTACTGGGATGCTCATAATTCCTAAGTGGATTTAGCCAAATCAAAGCCAGGTCCTCATGTTAGCAAAGTTTGTTGGTTCGATTGATAGTGGCACGACTAACCTTTTTGAATCAATTGGAGTAGTTGTCTTTAGAATCTTCTCCTTATATTCGAGGTTACGTCATCGGTGTACGATTCTTCCTAGCCCTTAAATATTAATGTTGTTCAAGCTTATAACCCCAAAGGAAATCAACAGTTTGATGGGAAGAAGAAGGGACAAAATAATAAGAAGAAAGACAAGGATGAGAAGGGTAATGCAAACAGATCCAACGATAATGTTGGAGAGGGTAAGAGAGAGGAAAATAATACAGTTAAGTTTCCATGCTAGTTATGCACTAGAGACCATCTTACTCATCTCTTCCCGAAAATTTAGGATGCTTAGCACTTGTTAGCTCGGCAGGGATTCCTCTAGTTCCCTGAGTTGTCCCTCGACACCATTTTCCCCAAGGGAAGTAGCTACTTCTGAGCGCAAACACTAATATTGGAGCTCCGTTGGGGGCAACCAGGAAGGGGAAAAAATTCCTCAAATGTATATATGATGAGTGCTCATCTTTGATATCGCTACGAAATCTCATGATTATGGTAAATATGTGTCTTCGAAAAGCTAAAGGGGTGCTCTATTAATTTTGAGCCACCCATATAGAGAGGCATGTAGTTGAGCCTATACCCTCGTATGCTAAAAGGTTCTACTAAGCAGTACGACTATCAACCCTAATGCCAAGTCCGCTCAAAACTACTCCATTATAGAAGATACGGCTCGATTCCTTGTGTTATGTACGCGTTAGAGGTACTCTAGTCGATGCTCGAGTAGAAAGGAGTGCAATTTCTCACTATCAATCGGGGTAGTTGATCAAAAGAAATCTCTTATGATCACATTTGATATGTCAAATCTTAAGAAGAGACTTCCTCATCACATGGATTTTTGGGATTAAGTCTACCCATATCGAAAGATCAAATATTTTTTCAAATAGTATTCAATGAGGGTGCTTCCACATGTGTCATGTCTATCTCATGTTGATAAGCCATTGGATCCCCTTCATCTATTCCTTCACTTAATCTTCTCCCCTACATTTGATGGTCATTCTCACGAGGCCATATGGCATTGTTACGGCTTTTCCCATCCGTGTTGGGGGGTAAATTTGTCAAATATTGAAGTCGAGATAGTTGATACTAAATTTTGGACTACAATCTTTCTATTGGGAAGTAGAATTCGGGATTTATGAAATGGATGCTATTGCTTCATCTTTATTTCGCATCTTGTGTTTTTCCCCCATGAAGGGAGGATTCTCATTTTCGATTAGATGGAATATTCTCCAATAGATCCAATTGCATGTTCTAACTCGGCTTGTCCCTTGGTGAATGATGCCAAGCAACCAATGGAGAATTTGGGGGTTGGAATGTATACCTCTTTGATGGGTGCCTTTGATCTTCTACCTCCTTCCGTTCATATTAATGCTATCTCATTTTCCATGGTTCCTACTCGACGATAGTTCTTTCGAACTCGTTATTTTTTGGATCCTTGGACCTTATCTTATCTGAATTCCACATTAGAGGAAGGCCAAGTGGGTGGAATGGAATTCCCTATGTACGTCAGCGAGAGATTTCGTATCAATCTATTATTGACTCTGCAGATTCCATTCTAGTTTCTCTTTCACTCGGAGGAGTTGGATGGAGATGTGGCTCCATCTTGGACACTTGGTTCATCCTCTAATCAGGGATTGCCTTGATCATCGTTCTTCCATCTAGAGAGGCTATGCTTGAAGCAAATTACTTGCGTGCAAATATCGTGGGATGATTTACATCATCGGTCCTATTTTCTACCAGGACTCGCAAGAATTTGAACCGAGATTGGCTAGCCATCGATTTCGTCCGGTCCTGTTCTCTAGAGTCCTCGAAGCCCCTTTAGCTCCAGCATAGGTTTTTTCGCTTTGAAGGGGAACATGGATATCATTTACGATACTATCCTAGGTGAACATTTCCAGGAGATCCCAATGTTATTGAGAATGTCTTCATCGAAGTTGAATGTTCCCCTGAAGATATTTAGACTTATACCGATCTCTTTAGAGAGTTTCGAGATGTGTTCGCTTTGTCTTATCAGGAAATGCCTGGAATTGATCCATCTATTGTCCAACATGAGATCAAGAATTACGAAAATGCTAAGCCTATAAGGCAGAAGCTTCATTCGGTCAACCCTATGAAAGCAACAAATAGCAAGACCGAGTTTGAGAAGCTTCTTAAGATAGGTTTCATGTAACCCATTTCGTTAACTAAGTGGGTTTCAAATCTAGTGCATGCAGACAAGAAACAAGGAACGATCTGTGTTTGCATTGATTTCAGGGATTTGAATAAGGCATGTCCGAAGGATAATTACCCCACATCATTTATTGATCATATTATTGATGAGTGTGTGGTGAATGGAATTTTATACTTCATGGATGGTTTCTCGAGATACAATCGAATTACCATCCATCCCGAAGATCAGCATAAGACGCCTTTATTTTCCGGGGTACTTTTGCATACAAAAATATGCCTTTTGGCCTTAAAAATGCTGGGGCCACTTTACAACGGTCCATGTCTTATGATTTCCATGATATCAAGCATATTATCGAAGCTTATTTAGATGATTTCAATGCTCGTTCTCGAAAGAGAATTGATCATACCACTCACCTTCGATAAGTTTTTGAATGATGTCATCATTATAAAATTTAGTTGAACCCTAATAAGTGTGTTTTTGCCATCACATCCAGTCGGTTGTTGGGACTCATCATGTCTACTGAAGGGATTCTGGTAGATCCCTTCAAGGTTGAGGAAATACTTCAGTTTCCTCCCCGTATTCTATTCGCTCAACTTCGAGTCTACAAGGAAAAAGCGAAATTTCTTAAGAAGATTTATCATTAATTATACGAGAGGTGACAAAAGGATTTATGAGATTGTTGAAAAGGAGTTCCATTCTTCTAGGATGAATTTTCTCAATAGCTCATTCGATGCTTTGAAAAAGGCATTGACCTCTGCTCAATTATTTAGTCCACGATTATATGCGGGAGACTTCATTTTTGTATCTCGCTATGGCGAGAATCTAGTATAGGTATGGGTTCGCAGTTTAGGAGGATGATGATTTTTGTGAGCATGTTATTTATTACTAAGTCGAGGCTTGGTAGGTCCCTGAAATTGTGGTATTCTCCCATTGAGGAAATTAGCTTTGGCGGTCATTCATGCTATTCAGCGATAAAGGCATTATATTCTTCTTCGAAAAACTTATGTTTTTGGCAACGCAGTTAATCCATTTCAATTTGTTCTCGGTAGGCGATCGATTGGGGGAAAAATACAATCAATGGATTGTCACTTTTCAAGAGTTTGATCTCGAATTTTTTATGCCAAATCCAAGAAATATTTGGTATTTTGCGGAGTTAATCTACGAGTAGCCTTGTGGGGATGAGATTATTTTATGAGAGTCGTTCCCTAGATGAACATATTTTCCTTATTTCTTCACAAGATCTTTGGTATGGAGATCTCATTGTTTATCTCCGGAATTCGAAATTTTCCCTTAGCTTTTTTCGAAATATGAGTGTTGAAAGTTGCGTCACCTAGCAAAAAGTTATCTTATTATTGGTGACACTCTATATCGTCGCGGGGTCGATTCGATCCTTAAACGTTGCTTGAATCTCAAAGAAGCCAAGTTGTGCCGAATGATTGCTACACTAGCGCTTGTGGTGGTCATTTATGCAGGGTTTGCTACAACCCAAAATATCGTGCGAGGGATATTTTTGGCCCTCGATTTTCAAATATTGTGTTGAGGCGGTAAAAAAAATGTCATCCTTGTTAGGTTTATACTCGAAAGATGTACGCTCATCGAGCATTTGCTTTTTCGTGTTGTCACTGTTGTTCCATTCACTAAGTGGGGTATTAATTTTTCTACATGTAACTCGCCTTCAGCGAAGGGTCACAAGTACATTATCGTAGCAGTAGACTACTTTAGGAAGTGGGCCAAGGCTATGCCTACTTTTGCGAATGATGGTGAAATAGAAGCCTTGTTTTTGTTCAACCAAGTCATTTCTCACTTCGTATTCCCGCAGAGATTGTCATTGACCATCGCGGGAATTTTCAGAACACCATGACTGGGCCGAATTGGCTCTTAAGTTGGGTTTTTGGGAAGGAGCATTCATCTCCATATTATCCTCAGGCCAATGGGTAGGTTGAGGTCGTAAACAAGTCCTTAAAGGTTATCCTTCAACGAACAATCGATAAATCCAGGTCCAATTGGCATGTCATGTTGTATCTTGTGCTTTGGGCATACTAGATGTTCATTAAGACTCGGCACGGAGTTCACTCCTTTCCAAGCTGGGTTTATGGTTTGGAAATTGATCTTTCTCGTTGAATGTGAGATTCCTTCCCTTAAACAAGTTGTCGAGCTTCTTCCTCGACACTCCAAGTCTCGAAAGAAACGCCTTATTTATCTAGAATATCTTGATGAAAAATTCTGAGATACAGCTACGATGAACGGGCTCATAAGAAATGAGTGAAGGTTCAATATGATAAGGTCATCAAACCTAGGGTTTTCTCTTAAGGTGACCTTGTTTTGGTTTACGCTCAAGACAAGGATGCCTTGGGGGCAGGAAAATTTAAATCCATGTGGTATGGCCCATTCATTGTTCAAAAGGTCATGAAGAAGGGAGCTTATGCCTTGGTTGATTTTGACAGAAACGAGTTGGCAAAGCCAAGAAATGGTCTCTATCTAAAGAAGTATTATGCTTAGGATGTTGCCTAGCATTTTCTTTTTCTGTATATATTGTATTTTTTTTCATATTTGTCTATAGATTTTTTGTGTGACTTCGACGATTTTTGTCTGCTTTGGCAGGTGTTTATGGATGAGATGAGTCATTTTGGCTTTTCCGATGGTTCTAGTTGACATACCCAGAATCTTACTTCTGTGGCTTGGGTAATTTACTATCCATCCGTTGAGTTGCTAGTCTCAAGGGGCGTATGCATTTGTCCTGCTTCGAATAATGTAGCAGAGTATACAAATGTGGGAAATCTACTTTCGGATGGAATTTCTCTTGGTATTGATTCGTTAGTAGTGTACTTGGATTCACAACTAGTGGTTTCACAATTAAACAATTCCTATCGTGTCAGAGATCCATTTTTACATGGATTTTTTCTGAGAGTGCGTTTGTTGCAAAGTTTATTTCATTATGTTACATTCATTCACATTCCACGTTCAGAAAATTCTTTTGCAGATTCATTAACTAATCAAGCAATTGATTGGAATATTAATCATTCAATACATTAAATATAAAAAAACATCAATCATCATTGTACATATGAGGCAATCACATCATATAAATCATTGTATATATATATATATATATATATATATAATAGTTGTGTTCAAAATATACAAAAACATGGACAATCATGTCCTACAAAATTAGGTCTTATGCTCGATCATGTTCATCATCAAAAAATATTACAGTCATCCGATCATAATAAAATCTATCCCTATGGGCCCTTCCCTGGGTAGGTTTTATGGAAGAACACTATAGATGTCGCCACAGGGTGGAACAACTGCACCTAATCGAGTGGTACACCGACCACATGTCCCTGTATAGCCTCGAGGAGGTCCTCTATAGCAGTCATAGGGACTTGGCGAGTGAAGCTCTCCAAGTTTCTCTGTATAGCATGGAGTACTCTCCCTGCGTCTTCTATGACATCCTCAGCTTCTCTTCCACAGCGTGTGTGCCTCAGGAAGCCCTCAAGCCTCACTATTCCAATATCTATAACATAATCCATAAATTTGTAAGTCAAATTGTCCTAATAGAAATATTTTATTCATTTTCATATACTGAAAATCAAAAAAATTATATAATAAAAAATCATTATGCGATCTTACCAATCACCCCCTATGCTATACCGGGTGGTAGGGGAAAATCTGGATCTCCCCTAAAATCCATGCCAACATAGGGATAATCCTCTACCATGATGACTTGTTCTCCCCATAGGAATGACTCATCATCCTAGGTAGTTCTGGGGACCTCGCCACCCCCCAGCCTCTTCATCAGATCAACACATCTAGCTATTCATGGATCTCGAGGGCTACTAATGATTCAAATAATCTTGGGGTGAAGCCCTAGAATCCTCTCGAAGAAGAATGTGCATAAAATGGTCCCATAACCAAAATGTTTTGTTTTATTCTTCTGGATCAAGGTCAATTGTTTCTTCAAGTTTGTCAATAAGGGTGTGCACCAATCATATAGTGTGGTGAGGCAATCCACCACCAAAATCATGTTTCATCATGAAGCTTGGTGCAAGGAATCTGATCTGGCCACTCTGAAAATGGTGAAAATAAGTATTTTCATGTGTAATCCTTGTACATATCTAATTGGGATTTGTGCCCTGACCTTCTGAGTAACCTCATATAGTGTGGTGAGGCAATCCACCACCAAAATCATGTTTCATCATGAAGCTTGGTGCAAGGAATCTGATCTGGCCACTCTGAAAATGGTGAAAATAAGTATTTTCATGTGTAATCCTTGTACATATCTAATTGGGATTTGTGCCCTGACCTTCTGAGTAACCTCAGCATAGTATACTAGAATATAATCTTCGAAATTTAGCCATCCTGTGGGCTTGCCTTACAAATTTACTGGCTCCCCTCTTCTAGAGATTCCATCTATGAAATACATTTCCTAAATTTAGATCCTTAGTGGCATTTGATCGATCATGAAACAATCCTCATCTCGATCCCAATAACTTACAAGAATTTTGAGCAATCTGGTGTTGGTTTTCATATTTGGCATTTTAAAGAACTTAAGCAATCCACATCCCCAGAGTATATCCAAGGACAATTGGTGTTCCATGACCTCATTGTCAATAGTGCTATGCTCCCTCTCCCTCCAGCTAATGGTCATCCTGGATCAATTCATTAAAAATCCATTAGAATTTTATTTTAAAATTTTTCTCTGCACATACGCGAGTTGCTTTAGGCACAGTAATGTCTATACATGAGTTCAAAATTATGAACCCAGGTATACACATAGGGTTTCAGAAAATATATATATATATATATATATATATATGGTAAAATTCCTAAAAAATAGCTTGAATTGACAATAGAATTAATGACTATGCTGACTGAGAAGCTTACCCAGAAGATTTGGGCTGAGTCGGTTAATAATTGCTCCATTTTCAAGAAGGGTATTTTTTTAACCAAATATTTTTCACAACTTATTCAAGGCACAAATGACCAAATATGAGTCCAAAAGGCCTATTTATGCCCAAAATTTTAAAAATCCATTAGAAATCGCAAATTAATTTTGTATTTATTTTTTTAATTTGTTCATGACATTTTAACCTTTTGGCTTATAAGTGCTGGGATAGGTTGTTTTTAGGTCCATTTTGATGATTTTGAGACGTTTCCATTACTGCTTCGGAAGTTATTCTATTCAGAACAGGTATATAGCTTAGGGAATTCACTTTCTGTTGCACTTATGCATACTAGCCTCCATACTGAAATCTTGCCATTGGGTTGACCCCATCATGTTATTATTATTAAACCATTTTCAATCTGCGACTTATAAATCATGATATGATGGTAGAGCCATCATTCACATGGGATTCTTAGTTAGATCCTCGTCAGTGTATCTTGCCTATGCTAAAAATTGAGTAGGCTCGGGAGTCCTCTTTAGTCCCGCCATGACTTATGCATTGAAGCTTCATTCTTCTTCTTATTCTCTATATTTTCTGGCTTGATACCTTAGAGGCTCCGATTTGTTTTTTGAATTGTTTTGTTGCATTTCATATTGACCATTTTTATATCTTGGCCTTAAGATGGCTTCACTTGGACTCATGTATAAGCCATCTTTTGACCCTATCTTTCTACAAAGTCAACCATGCAATCACTTAGCTTTTGCAACTCAACACCTTTGCCCATGGATGGAACATTCCTCTGAGTGTCACTTACCAATTTGTCCAACTTGCGTTGAGCATAGGATTGTTCCTATCCCAGGAACTAGTGCATCTATTCATCGACACTCATTCTATCCATTGTACTATGGGCATTCTTTTATTCTTTTTCAGGCTTTCAATATGAAAAACACAAAAAAAAAATCTCAGAAAGAGCAAGATTGAGACATTACTTCCACATCTGATGGAAGCTAAAGAGTCATATGTGTCGCCCTTGAGAAAAGCACAAAAAATCTACGTCTTTTCTGCATTTTGGGATGGGTTTACTTTTACTTAGGATAAGCCATAACCTTGTTATCAAGTTAGTACTCCCCTGGTTGGTTATCTCTTCCAATCATATGGAGGGTTTGTTCGTGCCTCCTACATGACAAATGTATACAAATTTATCATATGCTTCCATCATCAAATTGAGTCAAGTTTTTTTTCAAGGGAAGTAAACCTAAGTCAACCTCTCTGCGGTGTCTCTTGACTCATTTTTCAGTCAGCCATCCTCGCTCAGTTAGAGTCTTGTTCTATCACACCAACTATTTGGCACTTTGCTCATGTTGGTTTAGAAGGTCTCCATTGACTTATTTCTGGCATGTTTGTCTCTTATCGACCTCGAAAAATTTCTCTGAGAGTAAACCTAGAGCCACACCCTGGCCCTATTTACATCATTGATAGGTGACCTTGTACTCAGCATTTGATCAACACCATGGGTCTTTGACTGAGTGGTTTCCCTTGTGTTCGAATTCAGATTTCATTATCATACCTGGGATTCATGTAGTGCCTTGGTTTCCATATGACCCTATTGGTGGATTCCTTGCCTCTTTGTCATCTTTCATTATTGGTTGGTTCAGAGGGTCTCTGTCATGTGCTAGCTACATTTTGTGCATGCCGAAAATGTGCTTCGGGTTGGTTACTTTACTTTTTCTTCATCTGATTCCTTCCAAATTTTGGCCTGTGGGTTACACTTGCGTTGGATTCATGGGGCATGCCTTAATGCCTTCCTTCCAGTAGATATTTTCCCATCGAATCTAACTCATTGTTATGGGAATAAGGTCTAGAGTCCTTTTTTCAGTACCTTAGCATTTGCAGTCATTAGTGGTAGATTCCTTCGCTATAAACAGTGAGAATAAAATAATGTCTCCTGATTTGTAGATTCTCTCAAGTGTTCGACTTCAACTCATTCATTCGCACTTGTTAGATTTTACTGGGGTACCTTGACTCTCGTCATCATTATTGGTGAGTTGTCTCACGTTTGTTAATGGTATACATCAATGATCGGTAATCAAATGATTTCTCACATGATCAACTTCAAATCATTTATTCCCATTATGTATGATTGTACCATAGTGATTGGTGAAGACCTCGGGTTTTCATTAGCATGTTTTGGTTCACTTTGACAGATGATTCACTATGTACGTTAGAGTTCTTGATATACTTGTATAAATATTGGATCTACTCCATACTTGCTATGTGTACATGTTTTTCTTTCACTGAGCATGGGTATCCCCACCTCACACATGAGCTTTCTTTCTGATTTCTTTCACTGGTTTTTGGTAGGCTAAAATCTGGTGAAGTCCTCTCAAGTCCTCACAAGATTCTTTCTTATGCACATAATACATTTTGGCCATCATGTACCCCTTCTGACCTCATATATTAGGGGGGATTTTTTATATCATCATTTATCACCTTTATATACTTAATGACTTATGTATTGGCCTTGGGAAGCCTTTTCCTTTCAGACTTGGTCAACTTCTTAAAAAACATTGTTTTTAATTCCATACGTGTCTCTGCCCAAAATTTTATGCATGTAGACGCAAGTTCACGCATATATGAACCACGTATACAATTTAAAATATTAAAAATTAATAAACTCCCTATTAATTGGGTAGGGTTTACGGGTTTTACCTGAGAACCACCTACACCGGCCCATGGCCAAACTGCTTGCCAACTGAAAAACTGATTTAAGGAAGTTTAAATACACCTCATTGGGAAGGCCTAATGGAGGAGAGAGAATGTTGTTGATACTATAGCCTGTTATAGCCCAAATCAAGTCTAATTATCCATGTGCCTCCTGCACTTCCCAGGTTCAAGAAACCCTTGTTTCTTTGTGATGATCACCCTCCTTATGTGACATCCTTTGTGCACCTCTTATGGAAGAATATTGTTGAGGCTTGGGCTGGACGGATCCGGAGGATGGTTTCTATTGGATTCGTGGCTAATTTCAGGTGATATCTCCACTTTATTTTTACATACATCAATAAAATAAGCTTTGTCTTGTTCCTGATGTCATGTTCTTATATGTTTCATATACATGTTAAAGATCTTGTAATCGCTATTTCATGAATCTTTTATGAGTTTATATGATCTAACATATTGAAATTTAGGATATATATGTTGTGCAACTATTCTATGTGCTTTGTCTTGAGTAAGCTGTAGGTTTTAAAGCATGAAGAGTAGCAGAGGGTTTGCACCCTGCGGGATCGACCTCAAACGTAGGACATATGGGTAAGGTCACATATTCCTAGTTTTCTACTTTACGCATTAGGACTTGTAATTTGAGTGCTTCTTGTGATTGTAAGCCTTTCTCTCTATTAGGTACCTCAACCGAAACCTTAGGGTATATTTTCCTGCAACAAGCATTCTCCCCCAAAGTTAACATAGGAGCTCACATAATAACAGGATGCATCCATACAACATAGTTAACTTAATAACCGCACCTTGGCTAGTCAAGAGTCCAAATCTAGGGATCATTAGCCATTAGTCAGTCTTAGAGTCCACCCTATGAACCAACGACTAATTAGTAACCCCTTGAAGAATTAATTGAAAAAAAAATCATCCCCTAACTAGAACTCGATGAGCTCCTTCATTAGACATATTTGGAGGGGTTAATGGTCACCTTTTTCCCTTCTTAGATCTATTTTTCTTGAATTTTTATTATTATTTGGTTTTATGATGCTAGTATAGGTGGTGATTAAGGCTAACATACTCTAAGTGCCTAATATGAGGTTGAGTGCATAAAATCATGAATTAGTAAGCCTTTTTATAAGGATTTTATCATAAAGGCTTGGAGGAGACAGCAAGGAGAAATTATAGGAGGATTTTCCAGCCTCCTTAACTCTCAAAGGTAGCCAAAGGATCCCAGAGATTCTCTCCAGCAATTCTAACTCCAAAGGTAGCCAAAGGATCCCACAGATTCTCTCCAGCAATTCGAATCCCAGAGGCAGCCAAGCAACTCAAAGAGGAGAGCACTAAATCTTTGTTTACTGGGAGTCAAGTGGACTCAGTCACCATTTTTCCAGGGAGTTGTTGGTAGCTTCCCTGTAGAATAAATAGAGCAGAGCTAGAGCTAGGAAGAGTTAGTCGATTCTATTTGGAACTTTGTTTCAAGTTATGGAGCTTTTTATTATTTCAGTGATCAAACTTTCATAGATGTATTAGGTTATTCTTTTATGAAATGAGAAGACTAATTTAATTTTACTGATTTAAGTTTTAGAGAGCTAGGCTTATGGGTTAGGTCCCAATTCATGTGCCTCAACCTCTCTATTGTACTTGTTCTTTACTTTCTGTCATTTCATTATCTCCGCTTCTGATAATTTCATTTATGTTCCAAGTTGCTGCTAGTTTTGCTTTCAGTAGGCTTTTGTAGTTTTTCCTTTTCTTGTGAGTAATAGAATAGAAAAAAACCAAGAAAATCTGTGGATCAAGACCCCCTTCTCATCTCTGTCAATAGAGCTCAAGGAGGGTGAACCTTCCCACAAACCTAAAATCTGGTTTCTGTTTACTATTTCTGAGGTTAAAGGTAGATTTGCATTACCATTTTTTAGTCTTCCTTTGCACTATATTTTTACGCATTTGTCTATTTATTTGCACATAAGTTAGCAGTATTGATTGTAGGAATCATTGTAAAATCCCAGAGCAGCTCCGAGGCACCTCCCGCTTCATTTTCCCTCTCTGCCTTCACGTCCTGAACAATGTTTCTACGCTTCCGTTTCCTCCTTTACCTCTTATTTGCAACTGCTGCACCCACATTTTTCCCTAAACGCACTTAAGCCCTTTGGCCCACCTTATTCCTTTGTTTTTTATCAAGAGTTCATAAATTTTGCTCAAAATTCAAAGTTATAAGATTGGGTTGAAACTAGGATGGTTGTATATATCTCGTCTTCCTGATTCTGGTGTTGCGAATGCTTCAAAAAAATGATGTCGTATGAGGGAGATATCGCGGTATGATCGAAATGCCAAACAAGTAAAATTGCAATAATTTGACCAAGTTTGACTGGGATGCACAGTCAACAAAAAAGCGATGCACAACTAGCAAAAAAGGAATATTTCGAGGAATATTCCTTCCTAAGAATCAATCATGGTCTGACAAGTGTCCATTTTCTATTGGTTGTATGAGGTTTTAAGGGCCAATCAGAAGGTGCCATGTGGCTAGCCCTGAGGCCGCCACATGGCCCTGAAACAACATGGTAAAATTTTGTTGAGGGTTTGTAGGAATCGACCCCCAGACTGTCTGCTGGGCACACGCATGTCTTACCATCCGAGCTACGCTTGTTACTTAACCTCTATAGGAGTAAGGTTTTATTTATGTTTTATTGCAGTGAGAGTTGGGGGTTGGGAAAAACTGACGGTCCCAACCTGCCGGCAGTCCCCACATTGTATGGCCACATTGAAACAATAAACTCCAGCTCAAACCGCGTGGATAGCTCTACCTGACAACTTCAACCATGGTTCAACGCAAAACCATAGTTAATGCGGAGTGGATAACATCCGACGGTTAGTAACCCACGGTTTTGGGGGTGCGCATGTGGCCATCCCCAACCGCAAACATTTATTGCAGTGGTCTAGTCATGGGACAGTTAGTGACTGCGCAAAAATTGGTGGCCTTGCCTTTTTTAACTCCATTTAAGTGGAGTTCTCCACTTTTTGTGGAGCTTTCCTAGGTGAAACTGGGAAAAAGTGTAGGAGGCCCAATTTTCGCCCATTCTGAGTGAATGAAGAGTCATTTTTGACTAATTGGAGGATTCTGAAGCCATTGGTGTAGATAAAAAAACCATTAGAGCATTGTAACTACATGTAATAGCAAAAATTTGAGCATAATGAAATATGGACATGCCATGCTCAAAAGAGGAGAAGGCAAATTGGTGGAAGCAGAAGGGTCTCAAAAAGAGCCAAAGCAAAGGAGAGCAAGATTTCCACAACCTCCACCACCTAGTTCACCTCCTAAAGAAGCAGAAACTCCATTAAACATGCCTCATGAGGAAGGAAAAATTAATGAAGAAGTTGACCCTAAAGAGGAAGAAAGAGTTTTCAGGAAAGAATTTCTTGATATGACTGAGATGGTTAGAATCCTTTATCAATAAAGGAATGAGAGATTGGAAGGAGAAGGATCTAAACTTCAAAAGGAAGGACAAGGATCTTAAGGAGGTAAACATGATGAAGACAAGTCAAAGAAGGGAAATGGAGGAAATGGAGGCAATGGAGAGCCACCACCTTCACCCTCATCATCATCATCTTCTACCTCTACTTCAGAATGTCAGCCACACAAGTCCAAGAGCACTGGTAAAAATCCTTTTTTAAAACTTGATGTTAAGTTTGAATTGCCAATGTTTAATGGTGAAGTAAATGCAGAAAAGCTAGATAATTGGATTAGACAATTGGAGGTCTATTTGAGAATACAGAACCTTCAAGATGCTGAAACAAAAATTCAGTTAGCTTCTTTGAGAATGGAAGATGTAGCTCTTGTTTGGTGGGAAGCCAAGACAAAGGAGGAAATCAAGAAACTTGGTAAGATTATTCTATCATGGTTAGATTTTATTACTACTATTAAACAACAGTTTTATCCATTAGCTCATATGCAGAAAGCCATCATTAACTCATAGAAATTTAGGAAATTAAAGGGACAAAATGTGCAAGAATACACCAAAGAATTTAGGAGAAGAGCCCTTTTATTAGGGGTGGATTTGTAGAGCCAAGACACTTTGCTAAAGTACATAGGAGGCTTACATAGCTACCTAAAATATACTATTCTCATGTTTAACCTCACCAGTCTAAATGAAGTTTGTGTTCAGACCACACATCTAGAAGCTAAAGGGAAGAACATTTCTGAAGAGGGTAGGAAGAAACCTTTTAAGGGTAAAGCCAAAGAAAAGACCTCAAAAGGTAAAAACAAAAAGAATGCATCTGTTAAGAAAGAGGGAGAAAAAGTGACTTGTAAACATTGTTCAAAAGAAGGCCATGATGAAACTCATTATTGGAAATTACATCCAGAATTGAGGCCAAAGAAACCCAATAACAAAGGGAAACCTAAAACTACTGCTACAACTCAACATGATTTAGGATCTGATTCAGGCGATGAAACTAAAATCACAACCACGGGATTGAAGAACATGAAGGGAAAATAAATTGAAACTAAACCTAGTACCAGTACATCAAACTGTCACATAAACACTCCAAATGAATATGAAAGAATTGAACTGTTTCATGTGAGGGTCATATCCAAGCATACCAATATTGACACACTGTTTGACAGTGGGTCACAAGCAGACTTAATCTCTAAAGATTTGGTCAAGAAAATTAACCTTGAGACCATACCACATCCAAAAACATATCCATTGGGTTGGATTTGTAAGGATTAAAATCTACATGTTACAAGGAAATGTATATTGAGGTTTGCAATCAGTGCAAGCTTTGTTGACACAGTTGAATTAGATGTGGTTCCGCTTGACATAATGGGTATTGTATTAGGGAGTTATTACTTTTATGAAAGGAAAGCTATCTTCTATTGCCATGAGAAAAAATATCATTTATTCAAACATGGCAAGGAGTTCATTGTTAGATCACATCGCAAGAAGACAAACATTGCTTTGGTAAATGCTGGACAGGTAAAGAGGCTGGTAAATTCAAGTAAGAATTTTGTTCTTCTTATGATTAAGCCTAAAGTTGATATTAATCATGAATATTTTGAGGGATGTGATCCTAAGTTTAAATCATATTTATATGATGTGGTTAATGGTCATAATGAGATGTTTTAGGAGCCAACAGGATTGCTTCCAAAAAGGGAAATTGAACATGAGATTCAGTTGCAGCAAGATTTTCCTCTTCCAAACATCGGTATGTATCACATTTCGATAATGGAGAATGCTGAAATAAAGAGGCAAATCAAAGAGATGTTGGACAAAGGAATCATAAGGCCAAGCACCTCGCCATGCAGTTCACCCATAGTCTTGATACCAAAGAAAGTTGGGACTTGGCGCATGTGTGTAGATTTTCGAGCAATCAAGAATAGATGATTTTCTTGATTAGATGAAAGAAGCAAAGTTTTTCACTAAGTTATCTTTACGAAGTGGATATCATCAAGTAAGAATTACAGAAAGTGATATATGGAAAACTGCATTCAAAACCAAACAAGGACTCTTTGAGTGGTTAGTTATGCCTTTTGGTTTATGTAATGCACTGATATATTTCATGCGAGTTATGGATAATGTTTTGTGACCATTTCTTGATGAATTTTTTATTTTTTACTTAGATGAAATTTTGATTTTCAGCAAAACAAGAGAAGATCATGTCTTGCACGTAAATAGAGTGCTTGATATTTTTAAGAAAGAGAAATTGTTTCTTAATATGTCAAAATGTGAGTTTGGAAAGACATCTTTGGTCGATTTGGGACATATTGTAGGAGGAGGATAATTAAGGATTGATCCTTCTAAATTGGAAACCATTGAATTGGCCCACACCCAAAACAGTTACCAAGGTAAGAAATTTATTAGGTTCAACTCAATATTGGAGGAAGTTTATTGCTAAATTTTCTTCCATCGCAGCTCCTATGCATGGAGTGACAAGTGTGAAGAAAGGATTCCAATGGGGAGGAAAAAAATAGCAAGATTTAAAAGCTTTAAAAGACAAGATCAGTTCAGCTCCAGTCCTTGCATTACCAAATTTGAGACAACCATTCAAGATACAAATCGATGCTAGTGATTATGCCATGGGCACAGTACTTCTGCAACATGGTAAGCCTATCGCCTTTCATTCAGAAACTTTTAATGGTGTTGTGACTAATTATCCTACATATGGCAAAGAACTATATGCGTTGGTACAAAGTGTCATGAAGTGGAAACACTACTTGATGGGTAAAGAGACTATTGTACATACCGATCACCAACCAATATAGTACTTGCTGTCACAAACAAAATTGCAGCAATCAAGACATTTTAGGTGGATGGGATTTCTTCAAAAATTTCACTTGGTTATAAGGTACAAAAAAGGTATATTCAATAAATTTTTAGATATGCTTTTGAGACCAATCATTAGTGCTTTTACTTTACTCAAAAATGATTATGTTGTACATGAGAGTTGCATAGAACAATATGCACATGACATTGATTTTCAAGATGTGTATGCTAGTTTGAGTGAAGGGAATCAAGTTGAAGAAAAAGATTATCACATGCATAAAAATTTTCTGTTTCATTTGGGCAAGCTATGTATTCCACAAGGAGAGAGGCTAAGTGTCATGATAGAAGCTCATTCTTCTCTTATTTCTGGACACTTCGGGGTAAGAAAAATAGTGGCGCATCTATAGAGGTATTGTTATTGGCCTCACATGATAGATAGTGTGCCACATTTTATAAGAGGTTGTTCTATGTGTGCAACAAATAAGCCTAGTAATAGGAAGATTGGATTGTACATGCCACTAACAGTACCATCAAGGCCATGGGAGAGTGTCTCCATGGACTTTGTTGGAGGTCTACCTATCTCAAGAAAACAACATGATTATCTTTATGTAGTTGTGGATAGATTCAGTAAAATGTGTATCCTTATGCCATGTAAGAAAACCATTACTGTTGAACAAACTGCTGAACTTTATTTTCAAAATGTTTGGGTTCATTTTGGATTACCCACTTCTATTGTTAGTGACGGGGATTCCAGGTTCATTGGGATTTTTTGGTCAAATCTATGGAGGATGATGGACACAAAATTGAAAAAGAGTACAACTTTCCATCCACAAACAAATGGACAAACCGAAGTAGTGAACAAAACCGTTGTGCATCTATTGAGAAGAAATTGTAGCAAACATCCTAAGTTGTGGGATGAACAACTGCATTATATTCAACACGCTTACAACTGGGAAAAGCACTCTTCAACATAAACCTCACCTTTTGAAGTATGCTTTGGGTATTTGCAAAAATAGCCATTAGAATTCATCTTTTCCAAAGGATGTTGCAATTGATGGCCATAGTTATATTGATAAGGCTCGAAAGTTCATTGAGAAAATTCAGATTATACATCAACAAGTTCAAGAACATCTTGAGAAAAGTCAAAGAAAATACAAAGAGAGGCATGACAAACACTGGGTTGATCACAAGTTTCAAGAGGGAGATGAGGTATGGTTGCACATTAGAAAATAAAGGATGCAAGGGGAAGGTAAAAAGCTCAAACCCATACCCTATGGTCCTTTGAAGATCACAAGGAAAGTTGGTAATAATGCATTCCAACTGGACTTGCCTTCTTATATGAAAATGTATTCAGTTGTTAATGTTGAAAAATTACGCTTGTATGAGCCATCTTTGATCGATGATCAAGGAAGTGATGTTCAACTACCTTTTATTGAAGATTTATCACTAGACTTTCTGGATGAGCTCAAAGAAGATACAATTCTTGACAGGAGGACAAGAGCATCAAAGAGGGGAAGTGTTGACTACCTTCGAGTTGGGCTCAAAGGCACTAAACCAAGAAAGGAAAAATAGATGGAGGTTGGAAAGGTGACGGAGTTGTACCCTGATTTACTGAACATGTAGTCAAGTCTTTTTTGGTCCAAAATCTTCCCAATGGGGAGGAATGATCAAGAGTTCATAAATTTTGCTCAAAATTCAAAGTTATAGGATTGGGTTGAAACCAGAATGGTTGTGTAGATCTTGTCTTCCTGATTCTGGCTCTATGAATGGCTCGAAAAAACGATGTTTTATGAGGGAGATATTGCATTCTGATCAAAATGCCAAACAGGTAAAATTGCGACAGTTTGACCAAGTTTGACTGGGATGCATAGTCAGCAAAAAAGGGATGCACAGTTAGCAAAAATGAATATTCCCTCCTTAGAACCAATCGTGGTTTGACAAGTGTCCATTTTATATTGGTTGTACAAGGTTTGAAGGGCCAATCAAAAGGTGCCACATGGCCAGCCCTGAGGCTGCAACGTGGCCCTGAAACAACATGGTAAAATTTTGTTGAGGGTCCAGAGGAAACGACCCCCAGACCTTCTGCCGGGCATGCACATGTCTTACCATCTGAGCTACACTTTTTACTTAACCTCTATAGGAGTCAGGTTCTATTGAAGTTTTATTGTAGTGAGAGTTGGGGGTTGGGAACCGCCGGCTGTCCTAACCTGCCAGCTGTCCCCACATTGTATGGTCACATTGCAACAATAAAATCTAGCTCAAAACACGTGGATAGCGCTACCCAACAGCTCTAACCACGGTTCAACGGAAAAGCACAGTTAATGTGGAGTGGATAACCTCCGACGATTAGTAACCCGTGGTTTTCGGGGTGCACACGTGGCCACCCCCAACCACAAAAATGTATTGAAGTGGTCTAGTCAGCGGAAAGTTAGTGGGCATGCCAAAATTGGTGGCCTATGCCATTTTTAACTCCATTTAAGTGGAGTTCTCCACTTTTAATGGAGCTTTCCTAGGTGAAACTGGGCAAAAGTGTAGGAGGCCCAATTTTTGCCCATTCTAAGTGAATGAAGGGTCATTTCTGACTAATTGGAGCATTCTGAAGCCATTGGTGTAGAGAAAATAGCCATTAGAACACTGAAAATACATGTAATAGCAAAAGTTTGAGCATAATTAAAGATGGACATGCCATTGGGAGCTGGACTAGTAGATGTAGCCTAGGAGGGGTGAACTGCTTCATCATCCCTGCTGTGTCGAAATCATGTGGTGACTTATTTATCTATTTTACACTGCTGTTCAGTGTTATTTAAGATTTTTTTATGCTTCTAATTCACTACAAATCATCTACAAGTCATGGTAAAACTCCTTAATCCTTAAGCAAACTAATGAACCAATTATGCACATGTTTTTTAAACCTGAAAGAGACTTAGCACATCAAAACTAATACAGTAATTTCTGATCAGTTTTGTTATTCATGGCTACCTTACCCTTTTTAACGCAGAACAAGTAAAAACCATTCAAAAACCATCAAAAACTTGACCTCTTCCTTCCTCCTCGAAATCCTCACTACCGTACTTCGCATTTCACACTATGCATGGTTTAAGTTGTTCCCGTTAATACTTACCACTTCCCAATGCTAGTTGCGATATTCACCACATCGCAAGTAGCTCACAGCAACCTTTTCCTTTGTTTCCTTCAACACTTACCACTTCCAAATACCGATGTGATATTGCTGCCACATCAAAGATCACTCACCGGAACCCGCAACATTTCCATGTTTCCTTTAACACTTATCACTTCCGAATGTCGATTTTGATATCGACACCACCTCCACGTCATGACTCTGCATCACACATCGCAAATTGCTTTTTTTTTTATTTTCTTTAACACTTACCTCTCCTATCGGCCAATTTTGATATTGCGATCGCGCTCCGCCTCCGGTCCCACCACCACGTCGCCCATCGCAAATCACACTTTGTAAGACTTACCTCATCGCACTTTTCTCCCGCTCCCAGATGACCTTTCCACTATCCCTTTACTTTTGTGATATTGTGATTGTGACATCACATATCGTAACCTTTGCCTCCTCCGCATCTCCGCCATCACTTATTTCACATTATTTCTCTCCAAATCCATTTCTGAGCCACATTATAATGTTTTATAAGTTTTAAACCCCCGCTTTCCACTTCTATGCCATGTTTCATGTGCTAAGCCCTCCAGTAGCCTCTTCAGCCCTTTTTCTTTCCTCCAAGATGCAAAATCAACACCTTTTCAAATAAGATTGAGTCATGGATATCTTAGTTTCATAGGTAAAAGCATGGTAGATAAACCATAGGATAAATAGAGTGCATATAGTCATTTGTCCAAGTTAAGTGTGGTTTAGAATTAGTTTCCTTTCTGCCATTTATTTTCAGCAAGTTAGCTTAGTTTCTTTTTAGTCATTTCCTTTTCTGCAATTTAAATTAATTTCATTCCTGTCATTTCTTTCCAGAAATTTAGTTTAGTTTCCTTTCTATCATTTCTTTCCAACAATTTAGTTTAGTTTCCTTTCTGTCATGTCCTTCCAACAATTTACTTTCCAGTTCTTATCATAGTTTAAGAAATAGCACCCTTTCGTAAAGCAGAAGAGGATGACATGAGAAGAATGCATCTAATGTGTATATAGCATTGTCACTTCCAATATTTTACGAACCTCGGGTTAATAAGGTAAAGTAGGGCAACCCTTGGGAGTTGCAGCACTCTTCGTGAAATACTGGGGCTCACCACTTTTTGGCGTCGTTTCCAGGGAGGTGTCTAGTAGATGCTTTGATTTTGTTTTAGAATTATTTTCTGCTTTCTTTTCTTTTCATGTCATTTCAAAAATATTGAAAAAATACAAAAAAAATCTGATTTTCATGCCTCATAGGACTAGGAATTCTCAAAGAAAAATCTTACCTAAAACCCCCACATCACCTCCTAGCCACCATTCACTATTCTTCAGTGGCAGTGAGATTGAACCCCCTATAGGAGAGCCTTCTGAATATTTTGAGGATCATATTGGGGAAGAATGGGAAGAAGAAGAAGAAGACCTTGATTCAACTAAGGGACCTGCTTTACCTACCTTAACCATGTTTGGGATCTAGAGAGCATTTCCCATAAGAGAGGTAGATGGGGAAACTAAGATGAAAACATTAGCCCCTCAACCCTTCCACACTTTCATGGACTTACTTTGAGGACCCTGACACATTCATGTTTGAATTTGTTGTTGTATGTAGGATGTATGACTACACCTATGATGATCAGAAGTTGAAGCTATAACCATCCACCCTTAAGGATGTAGCCTTATGTTGGTTCATGGGTCTACCTAGGTACAACATCACTACCTGGGCACAGATGGAGGATACCTTCAACAACAAGTACAAGGACTACTGTAGGTCCAAGGAAACTAAGGATGAGATATTTAGGATGACTCTAGGGCCTGATGAATCCCTAGAGGACTATGAAGAGAGGTTTCAATTAAACTATAATAGAGCCTACTATACTCTTGATCATGCATCACATAAACTTGTACTTCTTCGATGGATCAGAGAAGAGACGATAGAAACCTTGAATATTCTATCAGGAGGATATATCTACTAACTGCTTTATGAAACAATAAAAAATTTCTTCTAAAACCATTCTAGGGAATTTAGGAAGAAGGGCAGAGCTAGCTAGAATACATACAATACCCCTTCCTCTTCCCCCTCCATCAAACATGAGATTTGAAACATGCTATAGGACTTCAAGAGTGACATGATGCACACCTTTTCTTTGCAAATGGACACAATGTAGGTCAAAAGGAAGCAAGAGGAAGCAGAGAGGGCCCTCGCCATATTTTGTCCTAGATGTACCTGGAAGCACCCAAGAAATGAATGTCCACTGAATGTCATAAAGGTTTTCTTAGTCTGTGAAGAGAATCATGCCGCAGACAAGTGTCCCTCCTTACCTGGACTTAAGGCTATATATCAAGGTGGGGAAGCAATGCTAGAGTAACTATGTTTCATCAACCAGAGAAGGCCTCAAAGCCCTTGGCCATATCAACAAGATATTGAAGGTGCACCTTACTCTTACTATCAAAACAATCAGAGTGCACCCATGCAACCTCGGTACACCCCCACTCCTCCATCCTGGTCTACACCTCCTACTTGGCCTTACAACCCTTCATATCATCCTCAGCCGGTAAACCAACCATTCCAGTAGTATGTTCCACAACAACCTCAGTGGAACAGTGCATCCCAAGGGTGGAGGCCTCAACAAAATCAACCACCTTCTCTAATGCCTCCACCCCAACCTCAACCTCAGCTTACTCATGTTGCTCCACCTAGGCTACCCCAAGTACCTGCACAGCCCAATCCAAACTTGAACAATGGACCCACACAACAGGATCTCAATGGAGAAACATCCTATCTAGCTTATGTTGTGGAGATATAGGATGTTAATCTCATGTTGGGAAGATTACTCCCAGAAAATCATCCTCCATATCCACCTATAGAGGTTGAGGAGGAAAAGGAAGAAGGTAACACTCAGATCCAACCACCTCCTTTTCCTGAGCGCTTGATCCACCTTAGTCAGCACACCCCGGAGGAAACTAAACTCCTGGGAGAATTGGAAAATTTGTGTGTAAATATACCACTTCTCTAGGCCATTAAGGATGTCCCTATCTAAAATAGGCTCATCAAAGAAAATTTCTCAAGAAAACTAGGAGAAGGAAGAGAGATACCCCCACCATCAATGTGATAGGACAACTGTTTGAACTGATGTTGGGGAAGGTGATATTTCCAAAGTACCTGGACCCTGGTAGTCTAGTTTTTGATGTGCATATAGATGGTGATATAGTCCCCAACACTCTGATTGATCTAGGGGCTGCCATCAATATCATGACCAAGGAAACTATGTTGAAACTTAATCTCTAGGGGACTTTGAGGAAAACCACAACAATTCTACAACTTGCAGATCGGTCCACAGTAACTCGTGAAGGAATTGTTGAGGATGTTATGGTTACCATTGACTCTTGGGAGTATCCCATAGCTTTCCTGGTCCTGCAACCCAAAACCAAGTTTAATGGTTATCCCCTCATCTTAGGGAGACCTTGGTTAGCCACTACATATGATTTTATTAGTTGTCGGGCTGGAAACATGACCATCAAAAATGGGCCTTTGTCTAAACAGCTAGTGTTATATCCTCCAGCCCAGCCTTCCATTGATCATGATGTCCCTATATGGTTGGAGGAAGAAGAAGATGAGTTATATAACAATTCCCCTATGTGTTCCATAGATGTTATTATTAGAGGGGGGCATCTTGATGAAGATGAACTCATCGACCATGCCATTCAAAACCAGTCCTCCACTAACATTCCTCTCGAAACCTTAATCAAAGAGTTTGAAAGCCAACCTTGGATGGAAGTACACTCAGTTGAGTCAACCTCTGAAACCACCAAGGCTATGGAGTTTGGCCCATCTAGATCTCTGAAAATCAACCCAAACCTCTCGAATGAAGAAGAGAAGTAACTATGCAAACTTTTGAATGAAAATCTTGCAACATTTTCTTGGGATTACAAGGACATGAAAGGGGTGCATCCTTCAGTATGCAGACATCACATTTACATCAAAGAAGGATGAAAGCCTATGAGACAACCCCACAGAAGGATGAACCTGACTCTGAAGGACATAGTCAAAGAAAAGCAGTAGAAACTATTGGATGTAGGGTTCATATATCCTATATCTGATAGTGAATGGGTATCCCCTATTGTCCTAGTCCAAAAGAAGAATGGGAAGTGGATAATCTGTGTTCAATATCAAGAACTTAACAAATCCACAAACAAAGTACATTTCCCTTTTCCCTTTATAGACCAAGTCCTGGATGGCCTTGCGGGGAAGAAGTTCTTTTCCTTCTTATATGGGTTCAGTGGGTACAATCAGATTCAAATCAGCCCTGAAGACTAGGATAATACTACTTTCACCCGCCCTTGGGTTACCTTTTCTTATAGAGTCCTACCCTTTGGGTTGTGTAATGCCCCAGCTACCTTCCAAAGAATTTTCCTGAGCATATTTTCTGAGTTAGTCCATGACTCTGTCGAAATCTACATGGATGAATTCACACCATATGGGGATGACTTGCAGGAAGCTCTCTCCAATTTGGGTAAATCACTAAGAAGGTTCATTGAGATGCATCTCTCCTTGAGCCCAGAAAAGTGTGAATTCCTGAAGAAATTAGGGGTTGTATTAAGACACTCCATATCCCAAGCACGAATACAGGTAGACCCAAAAAAAATCACTATCATAAAAAGGGTACCTGATCCTCAAAAGAAGAAAGATGTCAGCAGTTTCTTAGGCTTATATGGTTACTATAGAAGGCTCATCAAATATTTCAGCAAGATGGCTTCACCATTATTTGGGTTATTGGCCAAGGATTCTAAGTTTATTTGGTCTGGTCCTTGTCAAGAGGCTTTTGAGCTCATTAAGAAATAGTTGAATACTGCCCCTATCCTCCAAGGTCCAAATTGGAATTTTCCTTTCCACATCCACACCGATGTATCTGAAAAAGTTGTAGGGGCAGCATTAGGACAATTAGAGGACAAAATACCTTATGCCATTTATTTCATCAACAAGAATTTGTCCAAAGCTGAGCTAAATTATACTGTTACTGAGAAGGAGATGTTAGCCATTTTCCATGCTTTGAACAAGTTCAGACATTATGTAACTGGATATCAGACCTTTTTTCACACTGACAATGTAGCCATCAAGTATTTAATGAAAAAACCAGATTTTAATGCTAGAATAATTAGATGGTTGTTAGTTTTGCAGCAATTTGATTTGACTATTGTTGATAAACCTAGAAAGGAGAATGTTGTTGCAGATTTTTTGTTGAGGTTAGCTCTCCCTACAGGTTAAGAAGGAATGGTGGATGACCAGTTTCCATATGAGCATCTCTTTTCCATATCATCACTCTTACCATGGTTTTTTGATATAGCCAACTACTTGGTTGATGGGAGACTCTCTCCTAATATTTCATTCAGGGAGAGGAGCAGAATCATCATAAAAAGCACCCCTTTCACATGGATTAGGGGGGGAGACTTTTCAAGCTAGGCCCTGATCAAATACTAAGGAGATGTGTGAGGGAGGAAGAATTTTTTGATATCCTCTCTGCATGTCATGACAACTCATGTGGAGGCTGCTTTGCTGCAAAAAGAACCGATCACAAAGTTTTGCAGGCATGATATTATTGGCCTACCCTTCATCAAGATTCCAGAAGATACACCAGAAGGTGGGACCAGTGCCAAAGGATGGGGAAACCCACACAAATGGATGAAATGCCTTTGCACCCTCAGGTGGCTCTTGAGCCATTTTACAAGTGGGGCATGGATTTTTCTGGACCTATCGATCCACCATCTGGACAAAAGAAGTATATCATATTCTACACTGATTACATGACAAAGTGGGCTGAAAAAAAAGTAGTGAAGGCAGCAACTGAGGAGAAAGTAGCAGAATTTCTTATGGATAATGTGTTTTACAAGTTTGGGTACCCTAGAGAACTAGTCACTAACCAGGGAGAACAATTCACCTCTCACCTCATTGAGAATATTTTGAGGAAGCACAATATTGAGCATAAAACTTCTACTGCCTATAACCCTCAGGCGAATGGCCAAGTCGAAGTAACTAATAGAGATTTTGAGAGCATGCTCACCAAGGTTGTGAGTAGTAGCAGAAAATGTTTGGCAGACAGATTGGTAGAAGCTACTTGGGCCTACAACACTACTTAGAAGACAACAACAGGATTCACTACCTATGAACTAGTATATGGTAAGAAGGCTCTACTTTTAGTTGAGTCTGAATTCAATACTTTAAGAATGGCAGCTAAATTAAATCTAGATCTATCAAATTCCCAAAAAGGGAGGTTGTTTCAACTAAATGGATTGGATGAGTTCAGAATGCAAACACTTCTTCACACAGAGGTAGTTCAGTTGCAAAGGAAGGTATGGCATGACAATAACATCAATGAAAAGACCTTCCAAGAAGGAGATTGGGCGCTATTGTATGATTCAAGGTTTAAATATTTCAAAGGCAAGGTGATGACAAGATGGTTCAGACCTTACACAGTGGAAAAATGTTTTGATAATGGCGCAGTTCAAATCAGAACCATAGATGAGGAAGGAATTCCCTTGCTTTTTAATGGTCACAGACTGAAAATTTACAAGAAGCCTTTGTCAAGGGCAGAGTTTATAAATTCAATAAGTAGAGAGGTGTATGTGATGGGAAACTCCATAGTTTCCCACACCTCCTAAAAAAAAGAGGGGAAAATAAATAATAAAGATCCAAGGGTGAAAACCTCTCTGAGGTACCCAAGGCAAGCTTTTGGGTTGAAAACCTCGATGGAGGCAGCTCACTTGCTCTCCAAAAAAAAAAAAAAGAGAAGGAAAGAGAATAAAGATCCATGGGTGAAAACCTCTCTGAGGCACCCAAGGCAAGTCTGTGGGTTGAAAACCTCCATGGAGGCAGCCCACTTTCTTTCCAAAAAAAAGAGGAGAAAAAATAAAAAAAACAAAAAACAAAAAAATACATCTACATCTCTGTGTTTTCTATGTTTGCTGTTTTGTAGGTTGTTAATGCTTTCTGGAAACACAGGGAAACATTCATCTTCTTTTTCCATTCTTCTTGTTTACCATCCATCCCATCATTCACTCCATTCATTTTCATAACTTACGCCATCACCTCCATACACCATATTCCTCCATTCCTGAGCATAATGTTGCAAAATAAAGCAAGCCACAAACTGCTACGAACATCAGGATGTTCCTTCAAAAACAAAGTTGTTCATGGACTGCAAAGAAAAACAAAAAGGAGCTGACAAAATAGACCCTAGGAAAGACAAGAGTGCCACCCATGGCATCTAGAGCATCCCCACGCAACATCTCAAGCAGGAAAAAACAACAAGGAAAAATCAATAGCTCACTCAGAGAGCTGCTCATTCAGCAAGCTGCTCACCAGAGAATAGGAAAGTAGTGAAGAACGCAACATCTAAAAGGCTTGTCTCCTCAATCCAGCTCCTGTAAACACCTTGGAAACAACAACAGGTAAACTCAGATATAGCTTCTCACCCCTCTCTATGCATCCATAATAGCCATAAATAATTAAATTTGCAGACTTAGAGTTTAAGGGGCAGAAAGGTGGCCAATTAGCTTGGCCACCATCGTGAAGTATGACTAGGGAGAATTGCAAAGTCACACCACCTAGACATGAAAAATAAAATAATTTAAATCAAGTGGAGTTGAGGAGAATGAGGGGAGGAAACACGCAGTACATCAAGAATTGACGGGGAGAAGGAAACAACGGTCTCTTACAAAAACTGGAGCTAAGGTCGAGTTACATAAGCACTCTAGAAGTAGCTACATAGTCTAATAATAAATAGGGCTCATCTCATCCAAACTAGTAAATTAAATTTTTTTAAAGGGAGAGAGACCAATGAAAGCCCACAGTGCAGCAACAGTGAGCCTCAGCCGCATATTTTGGGACAACATACAGCGGCAACAACAGAACAACGTTACCTACCCATGGCATGGTCCTCTCTCATAAATATGATCAGGGAAGCAAGATTCCACTCCTAGCCTTAGAGAAGACGAAGAAGAACCAAAATAAGAAGAAGATCCAGGAGAAGAACTAGTAGAGGAAGAAAAACCAGAAGAAGGAGAAGAGCCAGAAAAAGAACCAAAAGAGGAATACGAAGAAGAAGAGTAAGAGCCAAAGGGCTAAGGAAAAATAGAAGAGATGGCCATAGAAGTCATAGAGGTAGCAGAAAGTGCGCAAGAAGCAGACTCACAACACAACACCACATCCCCTAAATACAAAGAGGTAGTTGTCACCTTAGCTCCTCTGAGCACAAAGAGAAAAAGGCAGACCTCTGTGTTTTTCAGAGCTAACAAGAGTCAGAGGATAAGTCATAGAGAGCCAAAAAATCCTCCCACGAGCCTGATTATCTTAAAGAATCACCAAGGGAGGAGGAAAGAATTGAGGAAATAGTTCTGAAGGAGCAGCTACAGAAGGCTCAGGCAGAAAATGTAGCACTAAAAGAGAAATTGTAGCAAAAAGGGGAGCAAGTAGCTACCATGGAAAAATTATGCATAGAAGCCCTTCATCACAGATTCCCTTCTGACTCATATGCTGTGTACCTCAAGGAGCAATGAATTCTATTGCAAATAAAAACTCTAGCCTCCCATGGATCACTACCTTTCCAAGATTGTAGGCAATTCATGAATTTATACAAGGTAACATGGTTGATCAGGCAAAGATGGCAGAGTTTTATGTGCATAACCTTGTGCTGAAAAATCTAGATACTTGGGACCCCAATCTTACAATGGGGGATATGCAGTTGATGGCTCCACTATCTTGGATGATGAATGAGGACACTAGAGCAAAAGAGATATGGAGGGTCACGGGAAGAAGAAACAGAGAACCCTTATATATCATACCAGAGTTGTTCAGCCCAAGAGGAGCCATCTGTTATGAAACCAGCTCCAAAAATAGAAGAAAAGAGAGATCAACGCCTTAGAAATTAGCCACTTCGAGGGGGAAACCCCCAATACATTACATGAATGAACAATTCTTGGATGATACAAATTAAAAAACCTCCTTTCCATATATAGGAGTCCATGGGGCCACAATGTAATCCTACCCGACCTAACAATAATAATTGAAGGGCACAATAATAACAATATGGGGGTTACAGGGGTACAATAATAACAGTAAGGGGGTTACACTAGCAACAATAAGGGACTATACTAGTAATATAGGGACCTAACATGCTCCTCTCCTTCAAAAAATTGTTGTCATCAATGCTTGAGTAGCACCAGGTGCTTTTGTATGAAATTCTCATCCTCCCATGTACAATCTGTTGGCAATATGATGCAGAGTGTTGTCCTTGATGGCAACCCACTGAATGAAGATGAAGACATGAGACAGTTGACATGTGTTGTCCTTGATGGAAAACCACCTGATGAAGTTTGTATTGACTTAATGGACTTGGTAAATGATGTAAATCTGATATGAAATGATGTTTGTTAGCAATATGATGCTGAGTGTTGTCCTTGAATGGCAACCCACTTGATGAAGATGATGACAACTTACTTGATGAATTTGTGCTTGATAGAATATGTCTTGATGAACTAAATCTGATGTATCTACAGTGAGTACAGAAGTCAATGAAGAAAGGAATTCAGCATGTGCTAAATCTATGGTGAAAAGAGTATGTCTCAAGGAATACGCGGATCTGTCTAGGATAAGTCGCATATGCACGCAGGAAACAACGTTCCAAGTCGCGTATGGGCAAAAGCGCTCATAAAGTGCAAAACCAGCGGTAACCACCATGGTATTGACCCATTGTATTGGGTAATGATTCATCTAAATGACCCCGTCCAGGAATACCATCGGAAGTAATGTGGTTTTGGCCCATGGTATTGAAAAAGGGTAAACCTATATAAGGAGAAGAAATTCATTGTGCAAATTATGTGTGTGGGGATATCCAATCGAGCTTAAATGAATACTTCTCAAAGTATATACATATGGAAAGGGTAAAGTTTTGATGATAGATCTGAATCTATGATGCACCTATGAAGAAATGATGAAGCGGGATATCTAGATCTGAAATGTATCTGTATTTGCTAGATCTATTTATGGAATGATTAGATCTAAGATAAGGCGAACATCTATCTGAAGGAAAGGATTAAATCTGTGTGATGTATCTGTTCTAAATAATTGCAATGACCTAAACGTCTGAAGAACCATACGCTAGTTCGCCATAGAGGAAGCGTGTATATACGCAGCTTCGCTGAAGAGAAAGCGCATATGCACAATGAAATTAGCTCTGTAATTTGTACAGAAGTATACGCGGGTTTGTATGGTAGAAGACGCGTATATACGCGGTATCAGTGAAAGGAAATCGTGTATGCAAACTAGGGTTTGCTGAAGCATGGGGTATGAAATGTCTGATCTGTTGTGTTGTGTTGCTGCTATCTATATTCTACAGTTCTGAGTTGTCTGTTCCAGTTTGGTTGTATGATGAAGCTCAAATATGTGGAGTGGGTGTAGTCTGAAAATACGATGAAACGTGGCCTGCAAGTTGTGTTCTAAAGGAAGCTTTGGATCCAGTGTGAAAATTGATGAAACATGGTCCATAGAGGTGCTGAGGGTTGTAGCCTTCGGTCAGGGGGTCGTAGCTCCCTTCAAGGTGAGGCTGGTAAACGAGATCAGGGGGTCGTAGCTCCCTTCCGGTGGTGGTAAACAAGATCGGGTGTGGCTCCCTTCCGGAGGCTAGTAAATGAGTCGAGTTTGGAGCTCCCTTCCGGGAGAGAATTTGGTAAATGAGCGCGGGTGGGTGCCTACGTCTTTGGTAGGAGTCGCGCCGGCACATAAGTTGTAAGATGTTTTCTTTATAATAAATATTGAAGGCTGAGCAACGACAGCGGTGGTTTCTCCCGACTTGGGTTTCCACCTAAAATTCTGGTGTTTATGTGTGATGCTTATGTGTGATGATCTATTCTATTATTACTGCACATACTTACTGTTAACTAAACATCAGATGAATAAATGCTGCAAAGAACTAAGTTAAGAATTATCTGCATAATAAGATCTTTGTGTATACGCGAGTTTTATGAAGGATATCTGCGTGTATACTCTAGTTGGCTTCAACAAAGTAGCGTATGGGTTTTGAAGTAAGAAAAAGTAAAATTTTTTGAGTAATTCCTAAATACTGATTCACCCCCCCCCCCTCTCAGTATTTTTCCCAACAATTGGTTTCAGAGCAGGTCCTTGTGTAGAAGCTTGATCGCTTAAAGGAGATCCGTCGCAATGGGAAGTCAAGAAGGAGTAATGTATATAAAGCCACCTCTATTCAATGGAAGCAATTTGATATTCTGGAAGGTACAAACAAAAGCATATCTGCAAAGTCTTGGTGCGGATGTATGGGCAATCGTGGAATAAGGTTATCAATACCCAGCAAGTATTCCTACCGATGCAGCAGAAAGGAAGAAGTATGAAATCAATGCCAAAGCAGTGAATGTCTTATTGGGAAGCATGTCTAAATCAGAATTTGCTAAAGTGATGCAGCTACATTCAGAAAAAGAAATATGGGACAAAATCATTCTAAGCTATGAAGGAGACACAAAGGTAAAAAGTGCAAAACTCCAAACTCTTAGAATTGAATATGAAAATTTGAAGATGCATAGTGATGAAAGTGTTGCCAATTTCTTTCTTCATCTAGATGATATTGTAAATCGGATGAGAAATTTGGGTGAACCCATAACCGATACTACTTTGGTGGAGAAAGTCTTAAGATCCTTGACTTTAAAATTTGACTCTAAAGTTTCAACTATTGAAGAAAGGCAAGATCTGCAAACTCTTACTATTGTTCAATTACATGGTATTCTGACTGCTTTTGAAATGAGACAAGGAGGTCCTTCCCAAATCAGAGAAGCTGCTTTTAAGGTATCTGAAAAAGGAAAAGAAAAGGAAGTTGTCAAAGAACCCAGCTATATATCCGAAGAAGAAGAAGCGAATTTCGTGAGAAAACTCCAACTAGGTACTGGAAGATTCAAAGGTAAGCTTCCCTTCAAATGTTTTGAGTGTGGAAAAGTTGGTCACTATGTTGCTAAATGTCCTTATAGAGAAAAACATGGTAAAGGGAAACAATTTGAAAAGAGGAAGAGTTATTATGCAAATGAAGATGATGATGAAGTGTCCAGTGAAGATGAAGAAGATTCTGACCATGATCTGAAAGTACTCATGGCAAAGAATCAAAAGAAGAAGGCTACTCGAAACAAGAAGATATCTCAGAAAACTTGTATAGCAGAAATTGAAGAAGATGAATCAGATAGTGATTTGGGTCCTTGTAATACTCTTCTTTGTGCAAACAATAGTGAAGATAGTGAAAGTAAAGTTGTGGATCTAGAAGAAGCTATCAAGATCAAAGTTGAAGAACAACAAAAGTAAATTGATAAGAAATATTCTATCTACAAAGAGATGATCTCTCAAATGAAAGAACAAATAGAAATTCTGAATGGACAGGTGGACAAGTATCAAAGGTTTCATACTTATGCATCCAATCGAATTAAAGAACTAGAAGCAGATCTTGAAGCATCAAGTAAGAATAATGAGGAACCTCTACAACCATTTGAAAAGGAAGGCCTTGAAGCAGAAATCATCTCTCTCAAAGAAGATCTGGAAAAATCAAATAAGAAGAATGAAGAGCTGCAACAAACATGTGAAGAAAACGAAAATTCGTTGAAAGAAGAGATTCTAAATCTGAAGGATCAAGTAGAAGATGGAAGAAGGAAAGAAGAAAGCTTGACGAAGCAATGTCAAGCCTTGGAGGTTGAGGTAAACATTCTCAAAGGTAAATTAGAAGAAAAGGTTAAGCTTTTGAGGTTTCAAGATAGTACTAACATTTTGGACAATATTCTGAGTAATCAAAGGTCTCCTACTATCAAAATTGGTCTTGGTTTCCATGAAACTATTAAAGGAGAATCTAGCTCACAAGGAAGTGCTAAAAATTCAGAGGATGTCAATGCAAAACCTGAAGTGTTGAAAGAAACAAAAGGTCAACCAACAATGATGAAATCTCAAAGGAAATCAATCAATAAAGTTGAATGCTTTAAATTTCATAATTATGGGCATGTTGCAGCAAATTGCAGGAGCAAATCATTTCAGCCTCAATCAAACAGTTCCTACATAGAAAGGTACTCTGGTTTCTTCAAGGGATATTGTTTTTCATGTAACAAGTATGGACATAAAGCAGCTGATTGCAAAAGGAGGAAGATTAGAAATACTCATTATGATTCTTATGCTTATTTCTCTGGACACATGAGATGTTATTCTTGTAACAAGTATGGACATGTAGAAATAGAATGCAGGTTGAACAGATATGAGAAATTGGATAACTTCCAGCACACAAATAGAAAGTTCAAACAAATCTGGAAAAAGATGGAGGACCGATCAGAAACGTAGGGAATTTTGACCCTACTGCAGTCATCCGCTTCTGAAGCTTACTTCTCTGATTGACTGCAGGAATGATGTGGGATACATTATGAGATTTAGTAATGTATCATCACAGGGGAAGAAATGTATGATGTCTCTCATGATTGATTATTCTGGTTATATGTATTTCTAACAAAGCATCTGATATGAAGAAGACAGGTACAGGAAGTACACGTTCAAGGGGAGATGAAGGAATGTGAAAAATTTCTATGCTTCACTTTCCATACGCGGGTTCTATTAACAAAAGTCACGTATACACGCGAGTTCCAGCAGACACAGTCACGTATGCATTGATGATAAGAGAATTTATATGATAGCTGAAGATCTGGAGCAGAGGTTCAAGGGGAGCATCAGTCTGACTGTTAATAACTGTATTATTGACTCAATATCAGCTCAGTTTCTCATTTCTAAATAATGATGATATGATACATGGTTTCTTATGTTGAAGATTGTGGATGAGTCCTGTTTGCTTTTTGATGAAGAGTATTCATTGTTGAGATGAAAGTCTTATAATTCGGAGATAAGGGCAGTTCATGCAGAGATTGTTGCTGATGACTTACTAATGAACGTATTCATGTTGCACAAGTTAAGAAGGAGCACTGGTTCAGGGGGAGCAGCAGGTTGAATACTAATGATTGCATTGTTGGCAATATGACTGCTTATTCTTTGGTTTTTGTGATACTCATGCTCAAATGATGATGAATTGGTACATGGTTTATTATGATGAGATTTTGAGCCCTGGTTGTTGATAAGTATCTTTTGTGCTCACACATGGATGAGTTGGATGTCGTTTGATTCAGAAATAAGAATAGATCATTCAGAGTTTGTTACTATGGTTGAGATCTTTTGCCTACATATGTTACTTCATGGTAAATCTTGAAGATCTTGATGATATTGGACCACATGGATGATTGCTTGACACATATTTGAAGATGTTGTTCTGGTATGATAATCTCTCTTGGAAAGATTGTATTGATGTTGCAAAGAATCTGAAGGCTTGGTTACTAATGTGCTTATGCTACAACCATTGGATGACACTTGAAGACACAACTACACTGTTCTATCTATCTGTAGTCCAGGGAAGCATTCAAATATCCCAGAAAGAAGCTGAACACTGTCTTTTTCTCACAAGAGGATCATATCTGGTTAAAATATAGAAGATGGTATTGGATACGCGGGTTTCCTGAAACATAGTTGCGTATATACGCGAGTTCATGCACATAAAACCGCGTATGTCTGGTTGCTGACATTTTTGTTTGGGGTTAGCTTTCTTCAGCACAGCTGCAATGCTGTTTGGTATCTCTGATACTGTTTGGTACCTCTGGTGGTGTTCCAGTTCTAATAACTCTATTTCTAATGTTTTGATAAAGATGCCTTGATGATTTGTTGGTGAAAGTGTTCAGGATGCACAAACTAAGGGGGAGCCTTAGTCATATGGAAAGGATGCTTGGATGCATAGTTTCAGAGGGAGCATTAGCTTTGCTAAGTATAATGCATTGTTGGCATTATGATGATTCTGAAATATGTTCTTTGAAGTCTTTCTGGTATTGGTCATAAATGGTCATATGTGTAATTTGATGAAAAGGTCTTGTTGAGACCCATGATGAAAATTGTAATATTCAGTCATGCAAGGACTTGACAAATTTGTAAACCCACTTGGCTGGGTAGCTGAGTAAAATTTTGTAAACCCACTTGGTTGGGTAGCTGAGTCAAAATTGTAAACCCACTTGGTTTGGTAGTTGAGTTGAGATATGTAAACCCACTTGGTTGGGCATTTGAGTCTCATATGTAAATCCACTTGGTTGGATATTTGATGTAAGTATGAGTCTTTGGTGATAGGAAGTTCATAGAGTCATGTACTTCATTGAAAAATATGTTTGAAGATTCTGCAGAACGCTTCTTCTACATGAGGAGAAAAGAGGGAGAGTGTGTTGGTTTTGATCCGCCCTTTGCCCTTGATGTCAAAGGGGGAGAGTGACATGGTGTTTGAATGAAGAGAAATAATGGTGTCAAAAATGGGGAGAGTGACATGGTGTCATTGTATTCTTAATGTACCTATTTGTTGTGGTAACCAAACACCATCGTGGTTGCCATCAAGTCCAAAGGGGGAGATTGTTGGCAATATGATGCAGAGTGTTGTCCTTGATGGCAACCCACTGAATGAAGATGAAGACATGAGAATGTTGGCATGTGTTGTCCTTGATGGCAATCCACCTGATGAAGTTATTCTTGACCTGATGGACTTGGTAAATGATGTAAATCTAATATGAAATGATGTTTGTTAGCAATATGATGTTGAGTGTTGTCCTTGAATGGCAACCCATGAAGATGATGGCAACTTACTTGATGAAGTTGTGCTTGATAGAATATGTCTTGATGAACTAAATCTGATGTATCTACAGTGAGTACAGAAGGCAATGAAGAAAGGAATTCAGCATGTGCTAAATCTATGGTGAAAAGAGTATGTCTCAAGGAATACACGGATCTGTCTAGGATAAGTCGTGTATGCACGCGGGAAACAACGTTCCAAGTCGCGTATGGGCAAAAGCGCTCATAAAGTGAAAAACCAGCGGTAACCACCATGGTATTGACCCATTGTATTGGGTAATGATTCATCTAAATGACCCCGTCCAGGAATACCATCGGAAGTAATGTGGTTTTGGCCCATGGTATTGAAAAAGGGTAAACCTATATAAGGAGAATAAATTCATTGTGCAAATCATGTGTGTGGGAGTAAGATGTCTGAGCTTAAATGAATACTTCTCTGTGAAGCATATCTATATGGAAAGGGTAAAGGTTTGATGATAGATCTGAATCTATGATGCACCTATGAAGAAATGATGAAGCGGGATATCTAGATCTGAAATGTATCTGTATTTGCTAGATCTATTTATGGAATGATTAGATCTGAGATAAGGCGAACATCTGTCAGAAGTAAAGGGTTAAATCTGTGTGATGTATCTATTCTGAAGAATTGCAATGAGCTAAATGTCTGAAGAACCATACGCTAGTTCGCTGCAGAGGAAGCGCGTATATACGCAGTTTCGCTGAAGAGAAAGCGCGTATGCGCAATGAAATTAGCTCTGTAATTTGTACAAAAGTATACGCGGGTTTGTATGGTACAAGACGCGTATATACACGGTATCAGTGAAAGGAAAGCGCGTATGCAAACTAGAGTTTGCTGAAGCATGGGGTATGAAATGTCTGATCTATTCTGTTGTGTTGCTGCTATCTGTATTCTACAGTTCTGAGTTGTCTGTTTCAGTTTGGTTGTATGATGAAGCTTAAATCTGTGGAGTGGGTCCAGTCTGAAAATACGATGAAACGTGGCCTGCAAGTTGTGTTCTAAAGGAAGCTTTGGATCCAGTGTGAAAATTGATGAAATGTGGTCCATAGAGGGTTGTAGCCTTTGTGTGGGTCAGCTCCCTCTCCGTGAGGTCAAACAGATCAGTCGTAGCTCCTTCCGTGAGGGGTCACGGTAAACGAGACTGGGGCCTGAGTTCCCTTCCGGTGAGAGGCCAGCAAACCAGCTTCCGTGGGTTGGAGCTCCAGAGGTCACAAACGAGCTTGTGTGTGTGCCTGGCTGTAGAGTTCAGTGTATATATACATTAAGATGTTTTCCATAAGTAAAGCATAGTACTGGTAACCGGGCAGCGGTGGTTTTCTCTCGACTTGGGTTTCCACCTAAAATCCTGGTGTTCATGTGTGATGCTTATGTGTGATGGTTTATTCTGTTCTTACTGCACATGGTTACTGTTTATAGAACATCTAATGAATGAATGATGGAATGATATAAGTGAAGAATTAATGGCATAATTATATCTCTGTGTATACGCGAGTTTTATGAAGGATACCCGCGTGTATACGCTAGTTGGCTTCAGCAAAGTAGCGTATGGGTTTTAGAAGTAAGAAAAAGTAAAAAGTTTTGAATATGTAGTAAATACTGATTCACCCCCCCTCTCAGTATTTTTCCCAACAGAATCTTCAGTGGGTAAGTTCTTCCATTTGATGAGATACTCTGAAATTGATCGAATTCATAGTTCTCGAGTTCTTGTTTCCGTGACTGCTTCAGGTTCCAATATGGTTTTTCCTTCCTCAGCAAGTTCTAGCAATATTGTTTGAACTGGAATTTTATCCCCGATAACCTTTTTTAAGCATGAAACATGGAAAATTGGATGCACTAGCAAAGACGCATGAAGCTCCAATTTGTATGCCATAGTACCAATCTTTTGCAAAACTTGTAAGGACCATAGTACTTTGGCGATAATTTATTATCCTTCTTAGCTTGCTTGAGGGACATTTGTTTGTATAGTTGTAGCCATAAAAATACCCAGTCTCCCACATCAAAACTTCTCTCACTGTGATGTTGATCTGCCTGTTGTTTCATTCGATTTTGTGCCAAATTTAGGTTATCCTTTAAGAGTTGGAGAACTTCTTGTTGATGCTCAATGTGATCCTCCACTGCTTGAACCCTAGAATTTTCCCTTAAAGAAGATGTGATCGATGGTGGATGATATCCATAAAGTACCATAAATGTATCATTTTTTTTGTAGTATGGAAGGAAGTGTTATACCACCATTCAACGAGAGGTAACCACTTGACCCATTGTTCTTGCTTATCAAATACAAAAAAACGAAGATATCCTTCCAAACATTTATTCACTATCTCTTTTTGAACATCGAATTGAGGATGATAAGATGAGATATGAGCTAGTTGAGTACCCAAACAAGAAAATAATTTCGTCCAAAATTTTCCTGTAAAAATGGGATCTCCGTCACTTACAATAATCTTCAAGTTTCCATGTAGCATTGGAATTGTTTCCATAAATGCAGTAGAAATTGTATTCACTTTAAATGGATGAGATAATGCACAAAAGTGTGCATACTTGGTAATTCTATCAACTACCACCATGATGACACTCCTTTCAGACTTGGGTAAACCTGTGATAAAATCCATTGAAATCTCCTTCCAATGTTGACTTGGAATGGATAAAGGTTGTAGAAGACCCGGGGTCTTAATTGTAGAAGACCCGGGGTCTTAATTGTCTCAAATTTATTTTGTTGGCAAACCAAACATTCTGCCACAAAATTTTGAATATCAGATTTAAGGCCATCCCAAAAAAAATCTTTCTTCACCCTGTGGTAAGTTTTTAAAAATCCCAAGTGTCCTCCTAAAGGAGAAGTGTGTAATTCCAAAAGAATCTTTTGTTTTAGTTGGGAATTCTTGCAAATATATAAGTGATATTTGTACCATAAGGAATCATTTTTCCAACTAAATGTATCACATGTACTAGGATCTTGTTGCAACTTTTGAATGAGAGTCCACACTTCTTCGTCCTTCTTCCATTCATCCCTTGCTTCGGTTATCCAATCTGGTTGGATATTTGAAATGGCACAAAGCAATGCTTCCACCTCTATTATAGCATCATTTTTCACCTTCATATGCTTGATGATTGACACTTTGGCCTTGCGCACCCTTTCCCCTTAGACTTGAACATCTTCACAAAAAGAAGTATCTTAAAACCCATATGTGACTCTGCCTAGACTTTTCCGCATATATATGCGAGTCCATTCATAGATATCCATGTATATATTTTTAAACATTAAAAAATATATAATATTCCCTATTTTCAAGGCAGGGTTGATGGTTATTCCCATAATTCAACCACCCCAGCCCGTGGCCTAACTGTTTCCAGCTGCTGAAACTAATTTGGGGGAGTAAAAATGCCCCTCATGTGCATGGCCTAAGAGAGGGAGAAAATATAGATATTATACTCTGTTGGAGCCCTATTTCAAGTCTGATATTTCCATGCCTCCTGCACTTCCCAGGTATATTAAGGAAACCCTTGTTTCCTTGAGATTCTCATCATACTATATGACATCTAGTGTGCACACATCTTGAAAGAATTCTTGTGAGGCGAGGGTTGGACAGATCCAGAGGACGGTATGCTCAAAGTCAGTGGAAGGATTCAGGTGATCTCTGCATATTTCTATTGCTGTACGTGCCATTTGTAATAAGAAGAAACATCTTGTTCCCGATATTCACGTGTTTATATCTCTTTATATATCTGTAATGGTCATTAATTGAATGTTTAATATTGTTCTTGTGATATTAAGCATGAGTTACACTGACATCTAGGAACTATATATGCTGTACAACTAGAGTTTTATGTTCGTTCTTTCTTGATTTTCAGGTTACAAAGCACGAAGGGTTGCTGGGGGTTCACACCCCGTGGGATCTAGATGAAATGTTGGACTTTCGGGTAAGTTCTACAACTTGTTATATCTAGTTTTCAATATAAAAGATAGGTTAAGTGAGTCCTTCTTGAATGGTATGCCCCTGATCTATGAAGGCTTCCAACCCAAAAACATTTAGGGTATTATATCCCGAAACAAAAATGGTGACTCCGCTAGGGATCACATTTTTGTTATTTCTCGTTTGGGTTGTTTCATCTATCTTGATGGTTCCCAACAATTTTTATCACTTTTTTCTAGTTCAGTAAATATTTTTCCAGTCAGACTGAAGACCTGGTCTCTTGATCAGGCTTGACCTTTTTTTTTTCCTTATTTACCTTTCCATACACATTTTTTATTCTGCACAGTTGCATATACACGCTATTTTTTGCAAAGGGACCCGTGTATATGCGAGTTTACTTTAACACAGTCACGTATACACGCTAGTTGCTAAACTGAAAAAGCGCATATTCCTGGGTAAAATTTGAAATTTTTGGTTTTAAGCTTTTATGGTCTTGTCTGCCTATGGTGACCTATTCCTGCAGTGCCTTTGAGGTCTTTGGATTATGTCTAAAGTGGTTTTATGTCTATTTTTCTCTTATTTCTGTGAAGACTCACTCATTTGGTGAAATCTTTGTCTGGTGTGTTTGCAATGCTAGATTGAGAACCAAGGTCTTTTCCTGAAGATTCTTGGTTGTTCTGAGTATTGAGGACAGAGAGCTTCTGCTAATTTACACTTTCCTAACCTTTTGTGTTGTTTCACATTTCGATTTTCGCCTTTTTGAAGTGTTTGGTTTTCTTGATTTCATAGACTGCTTTTGTTGCAATTTTCGAAGGGTCTCTTATTGATTCTTTGGAGTTTTTGTTCATTGCAAGTTTATAATATTGTGCTGAGTTGATTTGTTGAGTTTCTTGTCTTCCTTTTTCTCATACAAGTCCCGCTGCGAGAGTGGCATGGTTGGCTTTGGGAATTTTGTTGAGGCTTTTGCTTGAAATTCAAGTTTTCTTGACTCGGTTACTGGATAGTTCTGTAGAAATTTGAATAAATATTATATTATTCACCGAGATTCTCCTGATCACACACTATTTTAACTTCATGCACAATATAGAATCTCTTCTACCATTGATCATTAATTACGGAAATAAAAACAATAACATGCATACATTAAAACAATAAACAATCACACATATGAACACAGTATTTCATGGGAAAGCTTAAAGCTGAAAACCCCCAACTATATATATATTATATGTCATAGATATCATGTAACAATCATTGTACAAAGCTCCTCACAAGCTCTTAGTACAATCTCCAATTGCTACACACTAAACAAGCTCAGATCTAGCAAAACACATGCTCCAATCTCTGCCACCTATTAACCTGCCTCTACTGCGCAATCCCTGATGAATATTGGCCTTGACTGAATTTGAATCCACCCGCTATGCACTGTGCAATCCTCATTGGCATTTCCATCAATGTGTGGTGCAAAATCATGCACCAGTATAGTCACAACTGATAGTCACACTTGCTCTTTCACCTACCTCTCCACTGGTCTCCATTGAAACTGTCCATGCACTGAAGTTAACTGATGTATTATTTAGTTGATTAATGAGTTATTAATTAGTGAATTAATTAATAATTAATTCACACCACTCTCACTAGTGTATCAATCAGTTAGACTAGATACAACTAGCTCAACTATGTTTAACTCAGTTAAACTGAATACAACTCCACTAACTTCCTCAATCAACTCTACCAAACTCTCTCACATGAGTTCTAACTGAAGTCTTCATGCAATAGCTCCACTTAACCCTCAGGAATAGCGTAATTCCTTCTGTCAGCTCCTGTGCCACATCTGTGCACTTAAATGAAGTGCACCAAGAGAATAAGATAATTTTTATAGTCCAAATATTATTAAGAGCTAATAATATTCGACATATCTATTTTTAGACTGGCGATCTAAAAATAGATTTCACCCAATATGTCTAAAAATATAAGTCCATCTATTTTTCTTGACTTGACCAACCATCCACAAATAGAATCCTGCAACTCATAGAACATGATCCATATGTCTAAAAATAGACATAGTCTAAAAATAGACTTTGCGCCAAAAATAGCCTGCGGGCCCACTTAGTGAAGGCGACTCCTTTTCACTGAGCTCTTCATCTTGTTTCAATCTCAACACTCCCTCTCAACAAGATAAGGATTATCTGCCACCCCTATCCCGCCTCTGTGGTATTCAAATTTTCTCCTGGTGAATGCCTTCGTCAAGATATCAACATCTTGATCCTCCGTGGGAATGTATGAAAGTAACATGATCTTCCGCTGCACACAATCTCTGATATGATGATACAAGATGTCAATGTGTTTAGATATATCATGAAATACTGGATTAACCAAGAGTTTGATGCAACTCTGATTATCACAATAAATCACAGTAGGCTCTAAGTGTGAACCGAACAACCCGACCAGGATCTTCCTCATCCATATAGCCTCGCATGCAGCCAAACTTGTTGCCATATACTCAGCCTCTACTGAACTGAGTGCCACGGATCTCTGCTTCCTGCTGTACCAAGAAACTATTGTTGACCCAATATTGAAAATCCCTCTAGATGTGTTGTTTCTGTCCAATGGGCTCCCTGCCCAATCTGCATCCGTGAAGCCACATAGCTTCACCTCATCCGACTGTTTGTACCATAATCCATATCCCGATGTGCCTCTGATATATCTCAATACATGCTCGCTTGCCTTCCAGAAGAACTTGGTTGGCTTAACCATAGCTTGTGAAAGCTGGTTAACAGCATAGCATATGTCGGGTCGTGTATTGACCAGATACATAAGTGACCCCACCAATTGTCGATAAACAGTGGCATCCACTACCTCCGCCGAAGTAGCATCCTCCTTCCTCCATCCACCAGGAAGAGGAGTATCAACAGGCTTGCAGCCATGCATGTTGAACTTCTCCAGTATCTCCTGGGCATACTTACCCTGAGAAACAAATAGTCCATCATGTGTGCCAGTTTCCAATCCTAGGAAATAATGAAGAGGCCCAAGTCCTTCATCTCAAACTCTTTTGCAAGATCATCCTTGCATGAGAGTATCCTTGACTCATCTACTGTCAAATCAAATCATCTACATAAAGTACAATGATCGGTAACCCCTCCACCACAATCTGGTATAGGTTCAGATCTGCCTCACTCTTGGAGAATCCAAGTCCGGTGAAATAACTATCTATCCGTGTGTACCAAGCACGAGGTGCTTGTTTCAACCCATACAACACTCTCTTGAGCCTGCACACATGTGACTCACTGCTGAAGATCTCAAAACCTTCAGACTGCTCTATGTACACCTCCTCCTCAATCACCCCATTGAGGAACACAGTCTTCACATCCATCTGATGAATGTGCCACTCCATCTGCGCTGAGAGAGCAAGAATCGTCTATATGGGAGAATACCTTGCGACAGGTGCAAAGGTCTCCTCATAATTGATCCCCTCAACCTGTGAGAAGCCTCAGGAAAAAAATCTTGCCTTGTACTTCTCCACACTCCCATCAGCTACCTGATCCACTTTGTAGATCCATCTCGAACCCACCATTTATTTCCCTTCCGGCCTTGGGACAATCCCCATGCACTGTTTCTGACAATCGAATCATACTTTTCCACCATGGCATCTACCCATGCGGCATCCTCCACAGCTTCCTCGAAAGAGGATGGCTCCGTCACAATACATTGACTCATAAGAGCCATGTATCTAGTGTACCGATCAGGTGACTATCTCTGTCTGCGCTGTGATGTCGGTGCTCCTACAACCTTCTCTTCATCTTGATCCAGTCGCTCAGCTTCTGTAGTGCGCTTCTGCCCTCTGATGGTTGGTGCTACACGAGTGGTCTCTTCCACTCCATGAACCTCATCTTGTGGCTGATCCACATCCTGAGACTCATCCTTAGGAACTAATCGCTTCTCATCTGCATGCAAGTGTGGCTTCCTCTCAAGCGAACACTTCATGGGTTTCTCCTCATGAAATTTGATATCCCGTCGCACACCAGTCTTGTGATTGTCTGGAAAATACACATGATAGTTGTGGGGTGTATTAGTGTACCCCACAAATATCCAAACCTCTGCAGTCGGCTCCAGCTTCTTCCTGGTATCCTTTGTCACATGAATGTAAATAGGTGAACCAAAAATCCTAAAATGGGAAATATCAGGCTTCTAAGCTCCTCATCTAAAGACAACATCATATCCCTTGTCTTCTAACATGGCCACTGAGATAAGATTCTTCTTCAATCCTGGAACATGCATCACTTTCTTCAATACGAAGGGTTTACCAGACTCCCTCTCAAAATAAATGGTACCGATACTGGTCACACTATATCTACCATCATCGCCCATCTCGATGTGCACTCCAAGATCTTTCTCATCCAGATCAGTAAACAAATCTTTATCTCCGGTCATATGAAAAGATGCACCACTATCAAGAAACCACACTGAACCCATCACACTTGAGACCAAGCATGCGATCAGCAAAAATCCCAGCTCAAACTGTGAGGCTAAGGCCTCTCCAGCTGCAGATCGAGCAGCCTGCTTATTTTTCTTCTTCTATGGACAATTAGTGGCGTAATTTCCATGTTGGTGATAGTGAAAGCACTTCACCTTGGACATGTCCTGCTTCTTGACTTTCGCACCGGATTGAGAAGCATTATTTTTGCTCTTCCCCTTCCTTGCTTTGGTAGCCAAAACGCAATTCTCTTCATCAGAGTTCTTTGATGAAGATCCGTCCCTGGTACTTCGCCTTATCTCCTCTTGCACAAGATCCGACCAAAGTTGCTCCCATCCTGGCAATTTCTCCCGACCATTGACAGAGTCTTGATAGGAATGCCAACTCTTTGGAAGCCCAAGGAGAGCCAAGCTCACTGATTCCTCGTCACTTCGTGAGGTACTTGGGCATAATGTTGCCTTTCTCCATTTTTATGTTTATGAGTTTATCCTTGAGTGCCAACTTCCTCTGGTCACTCTTGCTTTGGAATAAATCTGTCAAATCTTTCCACATCAAGAATGGAGAAGCCTTTCCTAGAAGGCTGGACACTATGTGATCCTTCACACCTTCCAATAGAATTCTTCGACACTTTGCTGTCTTATTTTACCATGCGTCAAGTGCGGCATCATCGCCAGAAGCAAGTTTTGGAATTTATGCATCTATGAACTCCTTCAACCCATTGTCATCTAACAGTGCCTCCATCTTGTCTTTCCATGCAATATAATTCGAGCTGCCCTCAAGGGAATACTCGAATCGCAATCCGTTGAAATATATCTCAACTTTGACACCAAGAAAACACTGCTGCAAATTCGAATTCCACCAGCTCAAAACTCAACCGCTTCAATGTTTTGCAATTTCTCCAATGATCAATATCGCTCTGATACCATGTAGAAATTTGAATAAAGGTTATATTATTCTCCGAGATTCTCCTGATCACACACTATTTTAACTTCATGCACAATACAGAATCTCTTCTACCATTGATCATTAATTGCGGAAATAAAAACAATCACATGCGCACATTAAAACCATAAACAATCACACATATGAACACATTATTTCATGTGAAAGCTTAAAGCTGAAAACCCCCAACTATATATATATATATATATATATTATATGTCATAGAGATCATGTAACAATCATTGTACAAAGCTCCTCACAAGCTCTCAGTACAATCTCCAATTTCTACACACTAAACAAGCTCAGATCTAGCAAAACACATGCTCCAATCTCTGCCACCTGTTAGCCTACCTCTACTACGCAATCCCTGATGAATATTGGCCCTGACTGAGTTTGACTCCACCTGGTATGCACTACGCAATCCTCATTGGCATCTCCATCAATGTGTGGTGCAAACTCATGCACCAGTATAGTCACAACTAATAGTCACACTTGCTCTTTCACCTAGCTCTCCACTGAAACTGTCCATGCACTGAAGTTAACTGATGTATTCTTTAGTTGATTAATGAGTTATTAATTAGTGAATTAATTAATAATTAATTCACACCAATCTCACTAGTGTATCAATCAGTTAGACTAGATACAACTAGCTCAACTATGTTTAACTCAGTTAAACTGAACACAACTCCACCAACTACCTCAATAACTCCACCAAACTCTGTCACATGAGTTCTAACTGAAGTATCCATGCAATAGCTCCACTTAACCCTCGGGAATAGCGTAATTCCTTCTGTCAACTCCTGTGCCACATCTGTGCACTTAACTGAAGTGCTCCAAGAGAATAAGATAATGTTTATAGTCCAAATATTATTAAGAGCTAATAATATTCGACATATCTATTTTTAGACTGGCGATTTAAAAATAGATTTCGCCCAATATGTCTAAAAATATAAGTCCATATATTTTTCCTGACGTGACCAACCATCCACAAATAGCATCGTGCAACTCATAGAACATGATCCATATGTCTAAAAATAGACATAGTCTAAAAATAGACTTTGCGCCAAAAATAGCCTGCGGGCCCACTTAGTGAAGGCGACTCCTTTTCACTAAGCTCTTCATCTTGTTGCAATCTCAACAAGTTCCATTGGTATTTTTGAAATTTCTTTTCCCTGTAAACTCAAAGGCCCAAAAAACATTTTGTTTTCCTTTGCTTTTGTTTTCATTTTGTTTAACGGTTTATTTTCATCTTTTGAAGCTTTGTTGAGTGTCTAATATTCGGTTCTTGACTTGATTAGGAAGGGAGTCTTCTTTGGATTTCTTTATTTCATGTCAAGTATGTGTTGGTGTTTTTTATACATTGGAGTTCTGATTTGGAACTGGCTCTGTTGACTACCAAAAAGTGATTGAACCTTGAGAGTCTTTTCTTTGCTTTTTTAGGTTTAGCATCTTATAATTTGCATGTCATTGGTAGTTTGCATTAGATGCACATAAGCATTTTTAGTCTTTTTCATAACTTTTGAGTTGTGTGAAGTGTGAGCATCCAAAAATAAAATAGAAGAGTAGTCTCGTAGAACCTGTGTAGAAATCACTCTTCATTGAAAGGAAATCAGTGCATTTGCATGTAGTTTAGTTTTCATTGGTTTCTTTCTGTGTCATACAAACACCATCAGTTTGATTTCCACATGTCTTTGACATAAAATAACAGCCAATTAAAATAAGCACTATAATTATATACAACTAGCAATTTTTTGCATTATTTTCATACACCAAGTAGCTAGGTTGTAGGGCCTTGGATTAGGTGAGTGGAGAGTTAACTCTCCAAGGCCGCTCAAATTTTGAAACATAGAAGTTTATTGATTAGCAAAATCCAACACCGTTCAGTGGATCGGGAAAGATCTCCTCCAAAGAGTCAAGCACAAGGGAAAATGCAAGCAGAGAAGAGAGATACTCCCTCTCCTATTTGCTGAATCTTGACCTAAGACCATTCTTCCCAGCTGCCGATACGGATTGGTGCCCATAGTTGCCTATCCTAGGGACCACATAGGTGACTGCAGGGGGGAATACCTGTGGTACCTGAGGTAGATGTTGCATCACTTACATTAGTGCTTCTAGAGGGTGCCCTTGCGAAGCTTGGGTACTTGCACTGGCAAAGGCTATTGTTAGAAGGTCAGTGTAACTGTTTATGTTACCTTCACTAGTAGGCCTGGGTCGTAATTACCCCAGAATACTTTCGAGAGATCCTATTTTTCACTTTCTTGTATTTTGGTGTCCAGTCCTCATCACCCGGAGCGGAAATACCTGACAGTTGCTCGTTTGGCTGTACCTTAGGGACTTTGTAAAATGTGCTATTTTCTCCTAGATTTCTTAGCTTCATATATTTTTTGAGTCTAATAAATCTCTTAAAGTGGTTGAAAGATTGCCTTGTCGATCGAGGAGGCTCTGTGGGTTGTCTCTCGCGAGTGCCAAGCCTTCTTCAAGAAGGCGTAGGAGTAATTTGGAGGGTGAATTTCACTCGGTGTTTTTAGATGAAGAAGAGAGAGATCCTCCATTAGAGCTAGTTGTTTCTGTAGCTGGTTTTGGTGTTGGTGTCAGTGCCGAGAGGAGTGCTTCACTCATCTCGAGAGTTTTATTTTCAGTAGAAGAAGTAGAAGTAGAGGAAGTCCCTCAGCCTACTGAGTCTCTTCCATCTCCTCTTCCTGCTAGTTATCTGTTTATCATCGAGTACATCGGACCTGAGTCTCAAAGACCAGAGAATCCTTATCCATCATATTCTCACCTTTTGATGGCCACAACTGGGAACACAGTTTCGGCTGTCAGTGCTACAAGTATTCAGACTCCTTCTTCAGTTGAACGAGGAGGCATTATTGTTATATCTTTGATTGTTTCTAGTATTGTTGTGTTTGGCTCTGGTCACACGCAAGCACAGGTTTCTCAATCTGGTCCCTTTTGTTTTGGAATGCCCACTAGTGGGATTCCTTCTTTTTCCTTTTCTACTCCTGCAGCTGTAGCTGCACCCATATCCTCTATGGCTAGTGGATCAGCTTCTTTTCAAGGGTTCCCCTTTGGAAGTGGGCACATCCCTAATTCAACCCCTTCCTTGTGATCTTTTCCTTTCACTTCCCACTCCCCAGATGGTGTGCAAGCAGGCTCGACCAATAAGGAGAGGAAAACACGAAGAAATTAGACCTTTTCATTGCCCCATTCTTAGATAGAGATAAGATATACCCTGCCATAGAAATTCACTCTTTATGCTTTGATGTGGCAGCTTCTTCCCGGTGTTGTCCCTTCAGATAGACACGTTTCCATACAAACTCCCCCACCCGGTAGTTATAGAGTCCACTCCCCACATAGAAACACACTTCAAATATTAGTCTCGATACATTGATGAAGGGGATGAGGGGCCAGATCCATACGGTCATCGAATGCTAGAAATGAACTGGGTGAGCCTGCTCTATGATAGGGACTGAGGAAGAATATGCATTATATCGTTATAAATAATCAATTACCTTTCCGATATCTTACAGCTATTCCCGCCTCTCGATCTCTCCCTTACGGCCCCATCTCTCACTCGATCCCATTCCCCTTACGATTCTCAGCCTACCCTTTATGCTACCACACTCTTACCAATGATGCACTACCTTCCACTTGTCGATCCCTACTCAAAGTTTCAATCCATGGTCTGGAGGTCAAAGTTCTACTACCTTTATAGGTTGGAATCCTATTTTTACAACATTAGGATCAGGGAATCAGTTTCTTGCTGGTCACCAGGGGAATGTTACTTTCCCTTCATCAAGTGCTTATCAGGATTTTTCTCCTTTTTCAAATGCATGGAACCCCTACCAGGGGCTTTCTTCTTCATTCACTACTTCAGTGGGGGGAAATGGTCCAGTTTATAGTAACTCCATGTTGGGAGGGGGTCCTTCTCCCAATGCTGGGTCACAAGGATTTTCCTATGGCCCAACATTCTCTGCAAACTCTACCTAGCAACCTGGTGCCTCATCAAATCCAAGTTATTCTTTTCATAATATGAGGAATCCATCCTATGGGGGATGGATTTCCCGGGCTCCTCCTTGATTACCATTTCTGGCAAAGTTAAACTTGCCAGATTTATCAAAATTGACTAATGATCCTATCCGATATAGTCCAGGGTGGCCTCCGGTCCCTACCAAACTACCCTCATACATCCCAAATTTTGAAGGGAAGAATGGAGAGGATCCGATGCATCACATCACCACTTTCCATTTATGGTGTTCATCAAACTCCCTGATTGATGATTTGATTAGGTTGAGTTATTTCAATGCACCTTAAATAGAAATGCAGCAAAATGGTATATTGAGTTAACTGGGGGTAGTTTCGCTACTTTTGGAGATTTGGCTACCATGTTTCTAAATCATTTTCAGTTGCTTGTCCATTACAACACCAGGACTGAACTCCTGGCTAATTTTAAGCAGGAAAAGGAAACTCACATTTCTGATCATATTCAGGAATGGCGAAGAAGGAAGAGGCTCATTAAAACCTATATTCCGAATGAATTCCTTCTAGAATGGTTTTTGAAATCCTTGCATCTAGATATTTCTAAGGACGTATCCCTATCAGGGGTACTTTCTGAGGAGCAGGCTATTTTTAGGGCTCAGCAATTAGAACTGATTTATTCTCAGTGAGGAGGCCTCAATAAAAATTTTCTTGATGCTCCTCACTCCAAATTGGACTTGTCAAAAACTAAACCTGGTCCTCATGGTGATGGACTTATTGGTTTGATTGATAGTGGTGCAGCTAATTTTCTTAGTCAATTGCAGTAGTTTTCTATACAATCTGCTTCTTCTAGTCAGGTTGTGCCTTCAGTGCCAACTCCTTCCCAGTTTTTGTCAATAAATATTGTCCAAACTTCTAACCCCAAAGGAAATCAACAATCCAAAGGGAAGAAGAAGGGATGGAATAATAAAAAGAAGGGCAAAGATGGAAAGGGGAATGCAAATAAATCCAACGAGCATGTTGGTGAGGGTCAAAAGGATAAAAGTAAAGTCAAGTTTCCATGCAAGTTATGTACTGGAGACCATATTACTCACCTTTTCCCTAAAATTCAGGATGCGCAGTGCTTGTTAGCTCAACAGGGTTCTTTCAGTTCCCAGGCTATGTTAACAAACCATTTTCCCCAAGGGCAACAATTATTTTTTGGTGCGAATCAAAATACTGGGGCTCCCTCTAGGGGCACCCAAGAAGGGGAAAACATATCAAACATATATATGATGAGTGATCATGCAGATATCTCTACAAGATCTCGTGATTATGGCAAAGCCGAATCTTTGAAAGCCAAGGGGGCTCCTGATAGTGCTGAACCACTTCATATTACGAGGCCCACTGTTGAGCCTATACCTCAAATGCCAAAGGCATCTACAAAGCGTACAACGATTAATTCAAATGCCAAGGCCACCTAGAACTACTCTGTCATAGAAGATCTGGTGCAAATTCCTTGTGCCATGTCGGCTCTCAAGGTGCTCCAGTCTTTTCCAGCTTAGCGAAGTGCTCTCCTCGCTGCTATTGGGGCTGTTGATCCAAAGAACTCTCTTATTATTACATTTGATATGTCCAATTTCAAAAAGAGACTCCCTCATCATATGGATTTCCATATTAGATCGTTGTATCAAAAATTCAATATATTTCGAATGGTCGTCGATGAGGGTGCTTCCATGTGTGTGATGTCTCTCACATGCTGGAAGGGAATCAGATCTCCAGCAGCTATTCCTTTAGCCACTCTTCTGATTGTCTTTGATGGTCATTCTCACAGGCTGCATGTTATTATTCCGGCTTTGCCCATTTGTGTTGGGGGGGAAACTGTTAACATCAAGGTTGAGATAGTTGATACAAGCTTGGAATATAAGCTTCTATTGGGGCGAAACTGGATTCATGAGATGGATTCCATTGTGTCCTCATCATTTCACATTATTTGTTTTCGTCACGAAGGGAGGATTGCCACAGTTGACCAACTGGATTTTTCTGCTATAGACCTGAATGCATCTACTGACTCAACTATTCCTTTAGTGGATAATATCAAACCACCTGTTGAGAATATATGGGTTGGAATGTATTCTTCTTTGATGGGTACTTTTTATTTTCCACCTCCTTCTGTTCATATAAATTCAATTTCATCCTTCAAGGCTCCTATTCAAAGAGAGTTCTTTAGAACTCATTATTTTTTGGACCCTTGGACCTTACCTTCCCCTACCTCCACATTAGTGGAAGTTCAAGTGGGTGGAATGGCATTTCCTATGTCTACAGCTAAGATTTCTTACAAGTCTATTGTTGACTCTGCAGAATCCACTCCAGTTTCTCTTTCATCAGAGGAATTAGATGGAGATGTGGCCCCGGCTTTAGTTCTTCTTCCACTTAGGATTTCCTTGACACCACTCTTCCCTCTAAAGAGGCTATCCTGGAAGCTATGACTGGTATAGATAGACCGTGGGATGATTTGCATCATCAGTCTTACTTTCTACCAGATTTGAGAGAAGTTGAATCAATTTTTCCTAGTCCTCAGTCTTCTGGTCCTGTTCACTCGGTCCTGAACCTTTTATCACCAGCACAGGTATTTGCTGAAGGGAAAATGGTTGTGATTTCTCTGACTATCCCGGTGAACATTTCCATAAATCCCAACATTATCGAGAATGTTTTCATTGAAGATGAATGTTCCCTTGAAGAGATTCAAATTTACACTGATCTCTTTCGAGATTTTAGGGATGTGTTCGCTTGTTCTTATGAGGAAATTCCTAGTATAGACCCATCTATTTTACAGCATGAGATCAAGTTATAAGAAAATGATAAGCATGTAAGGAAAAAGCTTCATCTGGTCAACCCTAGGAAGGCAACAGCTATCAAAGACGAGGTAGAGAAGTTGCTCAAGGGGGGATTCATTTTCCCTGTTCCTTTGATAGAATGGGTTTCAAATCCAATCCCGGTGGACAAGAAGCAAGGAAAAATTCGAGTTTGCATTCATTTCAGAGACCTAAATAAAGCATGTCCTAAAGATAATTACCCCACACCATTCATAGATCAGATTATCGATGAGTGTGCGGGCAATGATATTTTCTCCTTCATGGACGGTTTTTATGGATATAATCAAATTACTATCCATCCTGAAGATCAGCATAAGACTGCATTTATTTGTCCCTGGGGTACCTTTTCTTACAAGAAGATGCTTTCAGCCTTAAAAATGTTGGAGCTACTTTTTAGCAAGCCATGTCATATGCCTTCCACGACATCAAACATATTATCGAGGCATACTTGGATAATTTAGCTGCTCATTCTCGCAAGAGAATCGATCATCCTTCTCACCTCTGTCAAGTATTTGAAAGATGTCGATATTACAAGATCCGGTTGAATCCGAACAAGTATGTTTTCGCAGTCACATCAGATCGGTTTTTGGGATTTATTGTGTCTACGGAAGGGATTCGGGTAGATCCCTTCAAGGTTGAGGCAATAATTTTTTTTCCTCCCCCATCCTCTATTCGTCAAATTCAGAGTCTACAAGGAAAATATAATTTTCTGTGGAGATTTATCATAAATTATGTCGAGATTACAAAAGGATTTATGAGATTATTGAAGAAGGGAGTTCTGTTTTTGTGGGATGACTTTTCTCAACGCTCATTCGATGCTTTGAAAAAATAATTGACCTCTACTCCTATATTGAGTCCACCTGATTATAGCAAGTATTTCCTCTTGTATCTCACAACAGCAAAATCTACCATTGGTATGGTTCTGGTTCAGGAGGATGATGTTCTTTTAGAGCATGTTATATACTACCTTAGTCAAGGCTTGGTAGGACCTGAACTCCGGTATTCTTTGATAGAGAAGCTTGCTTTAGCAGCTGTTAGCTCCCTATAATTAGCATGATTGGCAAAGTCCAACTGTAGGGAGAACACTTATTTCAACCACTTTGGGATTCTAGGATCTAGCCCTCCTGAATCTGGAGAGGGATCTATCCAATAAAGTGCAAAGATGGATTGATATTTAAAGGTTTTGGGTAATGATATTAGGCTAGTTATGAAGACCGAGGGTTTTTGTATGTTTTTGGATGGTTGAGCATGATTATTATTTGGGTGAAAGTCCTAAACAAAAAGAGTTTCAAATATATGAAGTTGCAAGCAATCAGAACAAGCTTTGGCTAAAGATAGATATAACGTTGGTTTTAGTCCATTGGGCTATGGAGTCATAATAGGATTTAATTGAAACAACAAGGTTCAAGAGTGGTCCATGGGGCAAGTCATCTATGTCTAAGGATCTCTTCGAAGTTGATTTTATGGAATGAAATGATACAACAAGAAGGGGAATTTAAACAAATGAAGAACAAAGAGCAACCTAAGATCAAGTAAGTACTTTGAAACTATCCTGCTTTTGGCATGCACTTTAGAAGGACGTAAAAGTAATCTAAGATCTGGTAAGTACTTCAAAACTAGCCAGCTTTTGATGCACTTTCAATAGAAAAACATTTTAAAAACAAAGGGAAACTTTAAAAGCAACTGTTGGAGAAGAATCTAGAGGACAGGGCTCACCATAAACTTCCCTAGCTCTGCTTTACTTAGTAAACTTTCAAGATAGACACAAAAGATAACAAAGAATGGTCTAAGATCAGGTGAGGGCTTTTAACCTAGCCTACTTTCAACACACTCTTAGAGAAAATTTTAGCTAGTTTTTGGGATAAAACTAAAGGACGGGGCTAACCATTACTTCCTTAGTTCATCTCTAATTAACATAAACTGAAAATAACATTCAAGAACAACATTCAAATCAGACAGTAGGACGAGGGAACGCCAGCATTCCTAACTGCTTAAATTGAATTAAATCATTCCTAAACAACACAAATTGGAAGAAAACATATAGATAAAGCTTATCAGTCAGAGAAGGGTACTGATATAGAGTAAATCCTAAGTTTGTACTTGTTGTTATTTATCAGAGAAGATGGAAAAAGCGAGAACAAAAATAAAATAAAAATTTACAATAAGAAATAACATCACTGTTGACATAGACCAAGATCCCATAAATCAGCTTGTATTGATGCTTCAAACCAGTTACAGCTTTAAGTCCAATGTTTTAGTTCAGCAATCATCTTCACTTCTCAGACTAACTTATTAAATCACAAGTAGAGCTTCACGAGCCTTTGAACACTATTTACAAGTAGAAGTTTCAAGCTCAAGTATATTTCAAATTTCTGCAACCAACGTTTACAATGAACTCCTCAAAAATATTTTATAGAAGTATGAGGAGGTCGAAAGAGAAAAGATCTAAGGGTTCAATTAATACAGTTTAGTACTTCTCGGCCTTTGAGGGGCACAATGGAGAATTTTAAAGATATTTTCTTGTATTAATTGATTTACATTAAGTATTTAAGCTCGATGGGATGATTTTGTTGACTTTGAGGCTTTGTGTCATCCCTGTAGTAACTCAGCAGATATTTTGCAATAAGTTCTTCAGCTGAATTAACTGTTTGGCTGTCATGAGAAAAATATCCTCTGTTCTAGTCATTACTTGGCCTCTATTGAATGCTGTGAAGCCACAGGTGGCAATCTGGTAGCTGAGAGGAATCAATTTTCCTCTTATGTGGTAGTGGAGGCTCTCAGTCTGATAAATATTATTGATTTTTTTCTTAACTGTGTTTAATTGAATGGATTAGGCTTTTGATTTCAATTTTAGCCGTAATCTATTCAAACTGTGTAAATCAGCTTCAATCCTTCTTTTCTGGCTTGATTTAATTCTTCAACACTGATACTCTTTTGTTTTGATTTAATACTCAATGTCTTGTTGATGTGCAGGTACCGCAAAGGGCTCATATGGCATCAATGCCCATGAAGCATTGACGAAACATGACTTTGAACCCTTTGGAATGATCTTTCTGTATGCACAAAGGCATGGGGGATCGTCATCCCCATCCTTTGGTTTTCCTTTGATATAATGGAAAAACCATAGAAACCTGTACAAAACAATAAAAATTAATAAATCCTTCGTTTATGTGGTAAAACTGCGTAGGAGGCTATGGTTAGGAGAAAATGGTGGAAATTAAGGTGGATCCGTCGATCTAGCAAAGATCAACGGTGGGGATTAGTTGTGAATATATAGAGTGAATGAGTCACTTTATAATAATATAGGCGTAAAATGTGAGAAAATACAAAGAAAAAGGGAAAAATCCCTTTGGCAGAGGAAATTTGTTAAGAACTGAAATTGGGGTTTCGGGATGACTGTGGGCCATCAGATGGGATCAGGCCATGAGATAAACGATGGAGATTGCACGTTGAAAGCCTTTGGTAGAGGTGGAGGGCGATAGTGAAAGGCCAGATTAGATCTGAGCCATTGATCTGTAGATATCAAAGGTGGGGAGTGCACACGAAAAATCATAATAGAAATGGGAAAAGTCGGTTTCAGAGGGAAAAACAATTGTTTTTGCATGATAAAAAGGCGGGGAGGCGGTATTGCGTTTTCGAACACGATATGTGTTAGAAGCCGCCACGTGTCTTTCCAAAACAGCTTATATCGTGTAATTTTTGCGGATTAACATTTGTGCTTGAAGTTACTTGATATGGAACGTCGATCGTTAGATCTGGGGCCTCAGATCTAACGGTGGGGAGGGAGAACGATATTGGATAGATGCGCGGGTCCTAGCAGGTGAATCGGTTTTGTTCTCAGCCGTTGATCAAAGATTCGTTGGCTAAGATTAGATCTGGATGGAGGCAGGACCCACAGGGGTCGAGCCCGGCGGGGTTAATATGAACCGTTAGATGTACAGGATCAACAGTGGAGATTTGATCTGGGGTTTAAACGAAGTAATACAAAGGCAGAGAAAGGGTGAAGAAGGACCGTTGATCTACAGAGATAAATGACAAGGAGTTGGCCAAAAAAATTATGAAGCGGGACACATGATTTAAACCAAAGTCAGGAGATGCAATCTGGACCATCCGATCTTGACACGTGGATGGCCCAGATGCAATTAGAGGCATGTGATCGACGAGGGAAGAACTCGAATGGTGCCGATGTGATTGGTTGTGGGTCATCGATCTACAGATCAGATCGACGGTGGAGGATTTATCGGGGAACCGCCAATCGGGGGGTGGCATAAAATATTAATGCGCCAATGAAAACTCCCGATGTGATTTTGCGTTGGCCATCGGATTGGCCCAACGATCAACGGCGGAGAAGGGCTCCAACCAATGAATGAGCGGGACCATATATAATATATGAAAACCAAAAATTTAATAAATACAAAGGTTTCGGTGGCTTGAGGCGGGTTATATATATGAAATGGCACCTGGTTGCGGCGCATGTGGTTTATATGGAAAACAAAAGGCCCGGTGCTTATACATAGAAAGGGCCAATCGGGATCGGGCCTTCGAGCTTTTCAATCTACCCATTTAAATTTCTTCGATGCAATTAGCGCTTCGGGACTTTAACTCTTGGTCCCGGGCATAGGTTTATATGGAGAGAAGTGGAAGGTGGGGGTTTATACAATGGGCTCAATCGCATTGGAACAATGATGCAGGACTTTTCAATATACCCATTTTCATTAAAAACATTGTTCTGGCGGGTTTGGACCAAAACTTAGGAAAAAGTGGGTTTATGAATTTACAAAGGGAAAAATGCATCAGAGATGGGTTTATTTACAAACTTTAGGACCCGATTACGGGCCCAAGGGTTATATTAAGCAGAAAAAAGGCTTGGGGCTTATAACAAAAGGCTACTCGCATTGGAAGCTTAATATGGTAAAAAGACTTGCGCGCTTGGATTTTCTCCGATGCGATAAGCACCGAAAAGGTTTAGCGCTTGGTTCCAGCACCAAGGCATATGGTGGGGAAGTGGTTAGGACTTAGCCCAAAGGGGCTTAAGCCTGTAATATAAAAAAAATGTATTTTTTATGAAATTTTCAATGTTTTTGATGGACTTGGGTGTTTCGGTAAAGTTTAAAAATGAGTTTTAAACTTTGTAAAAGTATTTTCATGAGGGGAAGAAGGGAAAACATGAAAAATATAGGAATTTGATGGGGAAAAATGGAGGTTAGTTTTGAGTGGAGGAAAGGGGAAAATGGAGTTTTGCAGCAGTCTTATCTTTATGGAAAACAACAAAATTTCTGAGTTTTAAAAGGGGAACAGCAGTGAAGATAAAATAAAGGGCTTGATGTCTTCATGAGTATTCAAGAGATAACATTTTTAGCAATAAAACGTGTTCCTTGAAGGCTCAAAAAAAATTTTTAGCCAGCTTTTGATATAACAAATTTTATAGGTGGCTAACAGCAGCTCCACTTGGGGATGGTGCCTTCTTGAAGGCATCAAGAACTTCAGACTTGCATTCTCTGGGAGGTTGATCAGTGCCTCATCCATTGGGCTGCAACTTTATTTTCTTAGATGTTCTTCTTTTGTTCTGAAACGTGTTAGCAGCCATGAAAAACAATGGATCTTCCTCAACAAGCTTTCTACCTACCCAATCCTATTGATCTAACATTTTTTCTTCTTTAGAGTGCACTTGGATTGGCAAACTCTCTTTCAACATTTTATTCTTTTGAAAGCATAAAATCTAATCTATTTCTACTTCTTATTTCTTCATGAACTCAGATTAAACAGTTGAGTTCATATGCTTCTCTACCTAATCTACTAATATGTTAGGATTAAACAGTCTAACAAATTTTTTATTCACTAATTTCTAAAACAGAAATTTAAAAACATACAAGTCAGGATTGAATAGTCTAACTTGTAGCTGATATATGGCATAGAAAACAAGCTTCATGTAGATATTATTTTACAGAAAATTAAATTAGAATGGAAGGCTTAAGATCTGAAAATTCAAAGCACGGCCTTCATCCTTTCTACAGCCCTGTTTTAACTTTTGTTTGAGCTATTTTATCCTTGTTATCTGCTTTAGATTTTGAGCTGATTAGAACCAGATTACCTCTGTTTTTGACTCATGAAATAAAAACATAGAGGAGTCATTCTTTATTTAAAAACTTAGGTTTAGATTTTGAGCATGTTTGAACCTTTAATTTCTAACCTAATCTGCCTAATTGATAAGCCAAGATTAAACTGTTTGGAAAATCTAATTCACTAACCTATCAGCAGTAAATTTAAAACTAGTTAGTCAAGATTAGGTTGTATGACTAACTAGAAGTGTGTTTTTCAGGAGTGGCACTTAAGCTTGCAACATTCAGATTTGTTTCTCTTTTTTGGTATGGGGCTATACCTTTATTGTTTTTACAATCTGCCCTCTATTAGCCCCCTATGAATTTCTTGACAAGCAAGCAAGGGGGGCTAAAATGTTTTTGAGCCTTCAAGGAATGCATTTCCCTCTGAAAACACATCATCCTTGAAGCCTCCTTGTGCCTCTTCCCTTTGATAAATTCCCACTACTGTTTCCATCTGAGAAAGCCTCTCTGATTGAAAAAAATTGTGCTCCAGAAGGCCTTCATTCGCCCCTTGTATCCATGTAGAATTCTCCATTTTAAACCTTTTTTCTCCTTTGGAAAATGCCCCACATATACTCTAAAATCAAGCCCAAATCCTCTCTAAGCCTCACTGAATACCCTTGGTTTGGCCAAGAAACCCCTTTTTCCCTCTATCGTTATCCCTATTTGGCTTTGATTTTCATTAAAAACGAGCTAAAAAACCCATTTTCTACCTTGTAACAGGCCTAGCCCCCTTCGGCCAGCCTCGCTCAGCCCTTTTTCCCATGTGAACTGAGCACTGAGACCAGGCGCTAACCCACAGCAAGCTTATCAGATCAAATGATTGGATGAAATATCCACCGTCGATCTATTCAGATCTGATGGTTTTCGCAAAGTCTCATGGTACCCATGGCCCCCCCCGTTTACCCCTTTGATCGCGTATCCGCCGTCGGTCGGGTCCGCAGATCGATGGTCCGTATTTCATCCACCCTGGTGGTCCCCACGCCAAAGCACTGTACAGAAACCGACGGTATTTATCGCACCGCCTTTGGAGGGAGGGTGATAATTTTCATTTCGCAGCGATTCCATTCATCACATGACGCGTGGCTCCGAGCACTATTCAAAAACTACCCCCCATCGCGCATTAACATTCATCCATAGATCTGGCGTGATATTGTTGTACACCATCCGATCTGTGGCCAGCCATCTGATGGTGTTCGCGCCCCCAAGATGATCGAATGATAACCAAGGCAAACGCGACCCCTAGCCCACCATCTGTTGCCCTTCGATGCATGTTCAGCCATCGATCTCCTCCTAAGATCAGATGGTCCGGATTTAATTCATGCCCCGCCATTAATTGGATCCCACCACGTCATCCATTCCACGTGTTTTCATCGCTTTTTCCCTCATTTTCTTGGTATTGCGCCACCTGTCCTCCAGGATTTCACCACGTGTCCTCCGCCACCTTTGGTCTATAATTGGTTCATTTCTCTGTTTTTCCGCCATTTTAAGTTCATACCCACTATCTCTACCATGATGCACCACCATTCTGCAGGCCATCAAAGCGTCCATTCATGGATTTCTTGATGTGTTTGCGTGTTTTTCAGGGTTACAGGTAGGCGGAAAACCGCCATATCTCACAGTCATGGTTACAGTGGAAAAAAACGCAGAGAAGACCCTGTGTAGAGTTCAAAATTATGAAGGAAAGACTGGGAAGGTGGTTGAAAAGACTTCTATTTAAGGAACAGGGTTAAACTCTGTAAAATCTTTCCAGAGCCATTAAAGCGCAGATCCCACAGAGAGAGATAGTCATGGAGCGGCAGAGAGTATCAGTGAAAAAGCAGAGAGCTTAAGGCCTGTAATTGAAGATTTTCGAGCCTTAATCCAACAATTTAAAGGCAAAGGTACCAGATTGAAGACCTCGTGGATCACTCAGAAGGTCCAATGCATAGAGAACCATATCATCAGGGTTTTTACATCAGCAGAATGTCTCCTCCTGATAAAGGACATAGTACTCATACGGTTTTAACTTACATTGTGTCCATGAGATGTTTTCCTCCTAACAATAGTCCTATGCTATCGGAAGCATTTGTTACACAGTATGGCAGACCCAAATTATTGACCTGTCTTGCTCAATTCACCAGAGTGTTGTAGAAGTGCTGCAGCAAGTACATCAGAGACATACCTGGAGTAAATTGCAGTCTGATGAAGACCACTCTTTCATCCAAAGAGTACTAAAGATAAATGCCCAGAATTTAAAATAGAATGGGGGCCTCAGCCCTCTTCCTCTTCTAAGCTTAAATGCCACATTTAGTTTTCCACCTACTTCCTCTGCTCCTCTTTTAGCTATAAAATTCATGAAGGAACTCATTGTAAAGGTTGTTGATTGGATATCTATGAATTGCAAGTTGTTTCTCTTGAGACATGTTCTCTGTGTAAAGTTGTAAGATAGGATGAGGAAGATTTTTTCAGACTGAATATCAAGATATTGGTAATGTCATATTTGACTGGTGTTGCTCTTTAATATGACAAGCACATTTCTTTGGATCCTAATTTAAATTAGCGGTGATGTTTTTCTATCTATGTATTTTATTTCATTACATTACATTTCTTCTGGCACGCATCAGAAATTTGGCATAGGATTTACCCTTGTTAGGTACCCTATGTTGCTGCTCTCCCTACCTTTAATTTTTTCTGCTATATGTGTTATCTGAGGGTCTATTTCAAACTAATTTAACCAGTGTAGTGGTCAGATATACTGCTAGCTGATGTATGAATTAATGAGATCCGTTCTCAGATGTTCTTGTTAGACTTTAATTGAATGAATTGGGATACTGGGAGTTTAGAACTGTGTCTCTATATTACTAGGATACTTTTCAATTAATTGAGTCTTTCTAAGATCCCTCAAGCTGGAGGCCGAAGCATTGAGAGTTCAAAGTCTCTCTCTGATCTCAGGTTTCCATCTATGTGTTTAATTCCTTAATGTTCCCTTGTCTGAAGAGTTAATATTTTAGGTTTTGGATCACAGGTTGTCCAATGGCACGTCCTATCCCTAGATCTGATTCTTGAAAGGTCACCTTCGAGGTTTCCTTACTTTTCACTTTCTCTCTTACCTTTTCATGTCACACTATCATCTTTAAGATCCAATGCTTTAGATGACTAGCCCAACTAAAAGCCTGCATATTGAATAGCAAGTAAACCCTTTCCTGACTCCATTGCCCAATGGTCTTGATTTTCTCTGATTTATCTCTCCTTTTCCTAAAATCCTCTCTAATTAGTCTTGTCTTATACTAAACCCTTCTTTCCTGATTCCCAACAACTAAAAAAACACCAAACAAAAATCAAACAAACAGACCCTGCGCCTGTAACTAGCCTAATATCTTAACATTGAGCTTCAAAGACATAAACCTTTGCTCATATAGAGAGATCCCTCTCTAGACCCAAGAGGGCTAGATCCCGAGGTCTGAAAGTGGTTCTGATGTTGTCTCATCTTTTGGTCTTGCAAATTTGGCCAAAACATGGGAACCACAACATAATGGCGACTCCACTGGGGACAAACTTTGAATACCCTTAATTGCTATATTCGTTCTTGTTGTGTTTTCTCCCACACTCTTAGACAGATTCTGGAAAGGGCCAGGTAGCCTCCAGATCTCATCCTCTTTCAGAGGTGAAATATCTGGTAAATGCCCTCCCAGTGAATCTCTGGTTAGATTTTGATGTGTTTGAGGATATCCTTGAAAAAGGGACACTACATAAGCACTGTGGTGGACAGTTTGCCTCCTAGAAACATCCTAGACCTTCCACCTAGTGACTCCATAGTTCCTAAAGATCAAAGACTCCACTGGTGATCAGTAGGCCTACTGATTATCTTGGTTTCACATAAGACTCCACTGGGAGGCCAGCCTCCATTGCAACATCAGCCATAATAGAAGTAACAAGTAGGGCTAAGCTGCTTGGTTGGAAAACAACATTCTGGCTTCAAGAACCATTCACACAAGAGCTTATCCTAACCCAAACCCACCTGGAATAGTTTATAACCCTAAAATAATCCTCAAGAAATCTCCTACATCCAGAAAATCAACTATTTCAAGACACATCCATAGAGCTAACTCTGCACCAGAAGATTTTACAGCTCTATCAGACCCACCTTGTGACCTAGACTCTCAAAATAGCTTACCTAGGGCTAGGTCATTTAATTTTCTGGACCAGCCAGACCTTGAGCTCCCTAGTTCACCAACTCAAAGGGGTAAACACATTAGGGACAGGGAGACCCCTCCATCTACACCCCTTGATATTCACTTCATTCAAAACTTGGGGCTCTACCACCCTAAATCCACTCAAAAAACTTCCGCTGGTCCTAATATCCCTGTCATCCATATACCAGCTGCTCAAGCCAACCCTGTACCTCATCAAATTACCATCATGGCAGCCTGGTATGCACCTCTGGTTTTACCCCAGCCTCTAGTACCCCTACCCAACGATTATCAATCAAAGATCCCACACTTTACTACAAAGGAATCTACCACAGCTCAAAATCATGTAGATAGGATGGAAGATTCTTTTGATTACATGGAGATAGATGATGATACAGTCAAAATGAGAATCTTTGCCCAGAGCTTAGGAGGTGATGTGAAGAAATGGTTCAAAGGCCTACCTCCTAATAGTATCCAAGACCTTCCTGCTTTATATCAGACTTTCATAAGAAAATGGGAAGTTAAGGCCAACCCTCTCCAAATCATAGCAGAATATAAGAACCTAAAAAGAAATGTAGGAGAGAGTGTCCATGACTACTCTACAAGGTTCAACAACGTTTATAACGCTCTTCCTCCCCATATGAAACCTCCCCAAGGTATGGCTTTAGTAAAATATCCTTAAGGCTTTGATGCTAACATGGCCTACCAGCTTAGGGAGAGAGATTACAACACATTGGAGGACATGCAGAGAGAAGCATTGAGTGTAAAGGCTAATTTGATTGAGAAGAAATCAATATTGAGAGCTGAGAAAAGGGTGACATATAGAGATGACAATGTAGCTTCCACATCTGACCCCAATTGTGATTGTTTATCTAAAAACATAGAGAGATTACAACAAATGATGGAAAAAATGGTTGTCACAGTTAGCAATCAGAACAAAAACCAAAGTCATAACCAGAACTTTAGAAGAAACAACACCACTCCCAACAGACAAAGAGAATCAGATCAACAAGTTATACCCCCATTTTAAGAGAACTTTCTTGATGAATATGAGGGAATCATAGAAGAGTCTGAGGGAACTACTATAAACATGTTTGAAATAGAAAACTCAATCCACAATTGTTCCACAGAAGAAGATCAACCCTCACCCTCATATTGGGATGAGAAAAGATTAGAATATGAGGACTATAGACTTGGATTTGAAAATGCCATCATGCAGGTCAGAGAACAATACGAACTTAGAAGAAAAAAGAGCCTAGACACTTCCAAACCAAAAGCTTCTAATATTACCATCAAGAAAAGACCTGAAAAATCTTCTAAAGTGACTGTTGAAAGTAACAAATAAGTAGCTGAGAGTTCTGGGAAGAACAAAGAAAAAGACAACCAAAACATTGATAAACAAAGTCACCCAGCTAGTAGCACTAGTACTGTAGTTAGGGCTCCTGATAAAACTGTCACAAACACTGTACATAACGAGAATCATCACACCGATTCAGCCACTAAGGTAGTGGCTAACAAAACAGAGTTGAGTGTCACTAAGAGTCGGTCCACTTTCAATTTAGAAAGTGAGATTGCAAAAATTAAAATCTCTGTCCCACTCTCTGAGCTGGCCACTCAGGATGTATATAAAGGCAAAATTTTGAAAGCTTTGAACCTAGGTGAAAACAGTGACATCGTCAATCTGAGTGATGATCAACAAGCCCTTCTATTTGGTCCAAAGTTAGAGGGGAAGTTTCAGGAAGGGGTAGTACCTCCTTTCTATATTAGTCTCAATATCCATGACAATATCCTTCACAATGCAATGCATGACTCTGGGGCCTCACACAACTTGATGCCTAGGGTAGTTATGGAAAGGTTAGGCCTAGAAATAACTCATGCCTATAAAGATCTTAATTCATTTGACTCTAGCCGAGTAAAGTGTCTTGGCATGATCAAAGACCTATGTGTGAGCCTTACCCAGATTCCAGTCAAGTGTATGGTCATGGATGTTGTAGTGGCAGATGTGCCACCCAAGTATGGCATGTTATTATGTAGGTCATGGGGAGCCAAGCTACAAGGCACAATGCAGATGGATGAGGCATATGCCACAATCCCTGTCTTTAGCCAACTTAGAAGACTGTATAGAGAGGCACAAATGAAATTCCTAGTCAGCAGCCCTGAAAAGCCTAAAAATTCTCCTCTATACTTTGTACACACAGACCTAGACTATTTTATCCTTTGCAATGATGAATCCTCAGAGGAGCCAGAATCAGAAAACAAAGATACAAACAAGGGGGTTGAGACCATAGATTTTAACATAATGGCCACTTTGGACTTAGAGGAAAACGAATATGAGATCTGTGGACAGTACACTGGAAACAAAACTCTGAGTGAACAAGAAACAGAACGCAAACAGCTGGCTAGTCACCCCTCACTAACTCATACACCACACGAAGAACGAAACCATCCTCATTCCAACACAGACCCCGTGACACAACAAACCAGTGAAACCCAAGTTAGGGAAGGGAATGATGATAAAACCAAGAATGAATCCCTGTGCGAAATGAATTTTGATGGGTCATGCACTAGGAGGACTGCAGGAGTAGGAGTGTGGTTACACAACACAGAGAGTGGCTATGCAGAGAGTCATGCTTTCAACCTGCACTTCAAATGTACAAATAATATTGCAGAATATGAGGCTCTTATCCTGTGTTTGAATCGGCTGAAAAAACTAGGAGCCCATAGGATAAATGTGCATGGAGACACTGATTTGATCATAAAACAAGTGAATGGTGAATATATAGCGAAACACCCTAGGTTGAGAGCATACAGGAATGATGCCATGGGTTTATTGAAAACCTTTATCGAATACAAACTAGTGTTTGTCCCTAGGAGTCAAAACGTAATTGCAAATGGATTAGCATGCATAGCTAGTTCATACCAAAAGAATCCCAGTGATCAACAAATCATCATTCAGACCAAATTGAGGCCTGCAGTGCCGTACAACGAAAAATATTGGTAGGTTTTTTAGCACGATAAAAAGATTGAAGATTTCCTGACAAGCAGGAACGAGTTTGAATTTTCCAATTCAGACTCTGAGTCCAATGATAGCTGCCTAAGTGACGAACCCTCAGATGAAGAAGAACCACACTGTAACATAGAAATAAACGCTTTAAACGAACAGATTGGAAATCCAACCAAAGAATATGAGAACGCAGATAATGAGGAAGTAGAGGTGCTGCAGGCCAAAGATAAGAATATACCCAGGGGGCTGGCACCTCTAGAAGACCTTTTTGACTTTGATGATGTAGCAAGAAAGCCCACTATAGAACACTTAGACTTTGATGTCGAAGAATGCAACATAGGCACTGAAGATAAACCCAAAATGATTAAACTGGCTAAGTCTTTAGCTGCAAACATGAAAAAGAAGTATATCTATTTATTCAAGGAATTCATTGATGTGTTTGCTTGGAGCTACGAAGATTTAAAGGCCTATGACACCAACATTATACAACACAAAATACCTTTGAAAGAAAATTAGAAAACCTTCAGACAAAAACTTCGTAGAAGAAACCCAAAACAATTGCCTGCAGTTGAAAAGGAGATCAAAAATATGTACAAAGCAGGAATAATAGTTCCTGTGAGGTTTTCTGATTGGGTTTCAAAATTAGTAGCTGTAAGAAAAAAAATAGGTGAGATCAAATTATGCATAGACTTCAGAAACCTCAACGGAGCCTCACTTAAGGACAATTACCCTTTGCCAAAAATGGAACACATTCTTTAGAAAGTAGTAGGCTCAAAAAGGATCTCCCTGTTAGATGGTCTTTCAAATTACAATCAAGTTTTAGTACTCCCAGAAGACCAACTAAAGAATGCTTTCACCACTCCATGGGGCACTTTTATGTATGTAAAAATGCCCTTTAGACTGATGAACGCAGGTACAACCTTCCAACGAGCGATGGACATAGCTTTTTCAGATGAAATAGGACACTTCATTGTCATCTACCTGGATGACATAACAATCTATTCTAAGACTGATGAAGAACATCTAAAACATTTGAGGAAAGTTTTTGAAAAATGTATAAGGTTTGGTCTGTCATTGAATCCTAAAAAGATGGTGTTTGGGCTGCAAGAAGGTAAGCTTCTTGGCCACATTATATCTAAGAAGGGAATTAAGATAGACCCACAAAGAGTTGAGGGAATACTACAAATCACACACCCGAGGAACATTAAATAATTACAGTTCTTCATTGGGAAAATTAACTTCCTTAGGAGGTTTATTCCCAACCTAGCTGAACTTCTCAGAAATATGACAAACACGCTGAAGAAAGGTGTAGGATTTAAATGGACTGTAGAGGCCAAAAAATCTTTTGAATTAGTAAAACTTGCACTCACCCAGGCTCCTGTCTTAATCAGCCCAGACTTCTCAAAAGATTTCCTAATCTTTTCATTTGCCTCAGAGCATACAGTGGCTGCTATTCTGCTGCAGAAAAATCCAGAGGGAATGGAACATCCCATTGCTTTCTTCAGCAAGGCTCTGAGAGATGCACCCTTGAGATACAACATAATGGAAAAACAGGCCTATGCCTTGGTTAAGGCCTTAAAAGACTTTAGGGTGTACATACTGCATTCTCACACCATAGCCTACGTGCCTAACATAGTGGTTAAAGACATCCTGTCCCAAGACCCAGATGGGAAGAGGCGAAAATGGATTGCTGTGATCTTAGAATATGACCTTGAGATAAAACCCACAAAACTAATTAAAGGTTAGGGCTTAGCTCAACTAATGGCTGAATAAAATTTACAAGCCCTTGACATAAACATGGTAAATGCCTTGGATGAGCAGGAAGGATTTCCCGATCCCACTGTTGAAGAGAATTTTCAGAACTCTCCATGGTATTCTGACATTCTGTATGTGCTTACACACCTCAATGTCCCTCCTGAACTATCCAAGACCAAGGCCAGATTCCTAAAGCTAAAAGCCAGAAACTATTGCATTCTGAATGAATGTTTATACTGGAAAAATACAAATGGCCTATTTCTTAAATGTTTGCCTGAATCTGAAGCAGAAAGAATTAAACAAGAGTTCCATGCAGGAGAGTGTGGAGGCCACCTGAAATGGAAAGCCACTGCTAACAAAATTCTCAGATCCGGCTATTATTGGCCCACACTTTTCAATGACATCCATAAGATGATAATTGCCTGCCATAAATGCCAGATCTTTGAAGGAAAAAGAAATCTCCTCCCCTTACCTTTACAACCCATCATTGTTGAAGGTCCATTTATATAATGGGGCCTATATTTCATAGGAGAAATACATCATGCTTCTTCTGCATAACACAAGTGGATCTTAATAGCCACAGACTACTTCACTAAGTGGATAGAGGCCATCCCTTCTAGGAATGCCATAGATTCTGTCATCATTAGGTTCCTAGAAGACCACATCCTCTCTTGGTTTGGCTGTCCAAGAAAAATAATCACTGACAATGCTGCTGCTTTTGGATCCAAGAAAATGGTTGATTTTTGTCACAAGTATCAAATAACACTCGGTCATTCAACTGCTTATTACCCACAAGGTAATGGGTTAGCTGAATCATCAAACAAGAGCTTGGTGACTATTATCAAAAAGCTACTGGAAGAGAACAAAAAATCATGGCATAACAAGTTAGTGCATGCTTTGTGGGCTGACAGGCTTACAACTAATAAATACATTGGCATGTCACCATACCAGCTTGTCTATGGGACAAAAGCAGTTTTTCCTACCAGCCTTGGAGTACCAGTGATCAAGCTTGTCCAAGAGATACAGACAGAAGAAGACAGAATGGTAAGGAAGATAAACCAAACAATTCACCTCTAGCAAACAAGAGAAGAAGTCTATAACAGAGCTATAAAGGTTCAAGAAAATATAAAGAAGTTTTTGACAAAAGAACAAAATCTTGTGACTTCAAAATTGGAGATAAAGTTCTGAAGTGGGACTCAAGGAGAGAAGACAAAGGAAAGCACGGAAAGTTTGAAAGTTTTTGGCAGGGTCCATATATCATCTAGGCCACTGTGGGTCCAAATGCCTTTTTTCTGCAAGAGCTTGATGGTACAGAGCTGCTTGGAGGTCCTGTCAACGGCAGGATGCTCAAACACTACTACTACTGATTTCCAATTTCCAGTTTCCATTCCCATTGTAAATACCATTGCTATGTTTTGTTTTCAAAGAAAAGAGAAAATGTTTCAAAAAATAGAGAGAAAGATGGGTTTAGACATGCTCAAAACATGAACCCCTGAGGTGCAAAGATTGGCTCTAATATGATCAAAACCTGAGCCAAAGGAAGTAAAGTAGTTGGTCCTAACATGCTCAAAATCTGGACCAGCAAAGGAAAGATAGATCAGCTCTAACAAGCCCAAAACCAGAGCAGAAATGAAGAAAAAGTGACTCTAAAAAGCTCAAAACTTGAGTCACAAAGGAAAGAAGGATGCTTCAAAGTTTCAAATTTCAAGCCTTCAAGATTTTATTCCCAGTTTTCTGCAAATTTCTGTCCATGTGCAATTGTCTTTATGCCTTGGATACGCAGCAAACTAGACTGTCTAATCCTAGTTTGACTGTTTTTAAATTTCTGTTGTAGAATGTAGAGAAGAAATCTATTGGACAGTTTAATCCCAGCAGATATTAGATTAGGTAAAGAAACATGTGAGGCCAACAGTTTAATCTGGTCTCATGGAGCAATAAGGGTAGAAATATAATAGGTTTATTTTCTTGTTTGTAAAAAAATAAATGATGTAAAGGGTCTACAAGTCCAAATGCACCTTGGAAGAAAAAAATGCTAGGATTGTAGGATGGGTAGGTAGACTGTTTGGGAGAATGTTTCTACTAAATTGATGTCTCCATAATTTGTGACAGCTGATCCAAGAAAGAAAATGAGTGAGTCAAGTACCAGGCATTTGGCCTACACCAAATATCATGTTCTGAATTCTTGACTCCTTCAAGAAGAAGCCATCCCCATGTGGAGCCACTGTTAGCCCCCTATGAATTTCTTGACAAGCAAGCAGGTCGGGCTAAAATGTTTTTGAGCCTTCAAGGAATGCATTTCCCTCTGAAAAAAAATCATCTTTGAAGCCTCGTTATTCCTCTGCCCTTTGATAAATTCCCACTACTGTTTCTATCTGAGAAAGCCTCTCTGATTGTAAAAAATTGTGCTCCAGAAGGCCTTCATTTGCCCCTTGTATCCATGTAGAATGCCCCATTTTAAACCTTTTTTCTCCTTTGGAAAATGCCCCACTTATACTCTAAAATCAAGCCCAAATCCTCTCTAAGCCTCACTGAATACCCTTGGTTTGGCCAAGAAACCCCTTTTTCCCTCTATCGTTATCCCTATTTAGCTTTGATTTTCATTAAAAACGAGCCAAAAAACCCATTTTGTACCTTGTAACAGGCCTAGCCCCCTTCGGCCAACCCCCCTTAGCCTTTTTTCCCATGTGACTCGAGCGCTGAGACCAGGCGCTAACCCACAACGCGCTTATCAGATCAAATGATCGGATGAAATATCCGCCATCGATCTATTCAGATCTAACGGTTTTCACAAAGTCTCATGGTACCCATGGCCCTCCCGTTTACTCCTCCGATCGCATATCCACTGACGATCTGGTCCGCAGATCAACGGTCCGTATTTCATCTGCCCCAGTGGTCCCCGCGCCAAAGCACTGTGCAGAAACCGGCGGTATCTATCGCACTGCCTTTGGAAGGAGGGTGGTAATTTTCATTTCACAGCGATTCCATTCATCACATGATACGTGGCTCTGAGCACTGTTCAAAAACTGCCCCCCATCGCGCATTAACATTCGTCTACAGATTCGGCGCGATATTGTTGTACACCGTCTAATCTGTGGCCAGCCATTCGACGGTGTTCACGCCCCCAAGATGATCGAATGATAACCAACGCAAACGCGACCCCTGGCCCACCATCTGTCGCCCTGTGATGCATGTTCAGCTGTCGATCTCCTCCTGAGATCGGATGGTCCAAATTTAATTCACGCCTCACCATTAACTGGATCCTGCCACGTCATCCATTCCATGTGTTTTCATCACTTTTTCCCCCATTTTCTTGGTATTGCGCCACCTGTCCTCCAGGATTTCACCACGTGTCCTCCGCCACCTTTGGTCTATAATTGGTTCATTTCTCTGTTTTTCCGCCATTTTACATTCATACCCACTATCTCCACCATGATGCACCACCATTCCGTAGGCTATCAAAGCATCCATTCATGGATTTCTTGACGTGTTTGCATGTTTTGCAGGGTTACAAGTAGGCAGAAAACCGCCATAGCTCACAGTCATGGTTACAGTGGCAAAAAATGCAGAGAAGACCGTGTGTAGAGTTTGAAATTATGAAGGAAAGCCTGGGAATGTGGTTGACATGAATTCCATTTAAGGAACAGGGTTAAAATTTGTAAAATCTTTCCAGAGCCATTAAAGCGCAGATCCCACGGACAGAGATTGTCATGGAGCGGCAGAGAGTATCAGTGAAAAAGCAGAGAGCTCAAGGCCTGTAATTGAAGATTTTCGAGCCTTAATCCAACAATTTAAAGGCAAAGGTACCAGATCGAAGACCCCGTGGATCACTCAGAAGGTCCAATGCACAGAGAACCATATCATCAGGGTTTTTACATCAGCAGAATGTCTCCTCCTGAGAAAGGACATAGTACTCATACGGTTTTAACTTACATTGTGTCCATGAGAAGTTTTCCTCTTGAAAATAGTCCTATGCTATCGGAAGCATTTGTTACACAGTATGGAAGACCCAAATTATTGACCTGTCTTGCTCATTTCACCAAAGTGTTGCAGAAGTGCTGCAGCAAGTACATCAGAGACATACCTGGAGTAAATTGCAGCTTGACGAAGACCACTCTTTCATCCAAAGAGTACTGAAGATAAATGCCCAAAATTAAAAAGAGAATGAGGGCCTCGGCCCTCTTCCTCTTCTGAGCTTAAATGCCACATTTATTTTTCCACCTACTTCCTCTGCTCCTCTTTCAGCTATAAAATTCATGAAGAAACTCATTGTAAAGGTTGTTGATTGGATATTTGTGAATTGCAAGTTGTTTCTCTTTAGACATGTTCTCTGTGTAAAGTTGTAAGATAGGCTGAGGAAGATTTTTTCAGAATGAATATCAAGCTATTGGTAATGTCATATTTGACTGGTGTTGCTCTTTAATATGACAAGCACATTTCTTTGGATCCTGATTTAAAGCAGCGGTGATGTTTTTCTATCTCTGTATTTTATTTCATTACATTACATTTCTTCTGGCACGCATAAAACATTTGGCATAGGATTTACCCTTGTTAGGTGCCCTATGTTGCTTCTCTCCATGCCTTTAATATTTTCTACTGTATGTGTTATCTGAGGGTCGATTTCAAACTAATTTAACCAGTGTAGTGGTCAGATATACTGCTAGCTGATGTATGAATTAATGAGATCTGTTCTCAGATGTTCTTGTTAGACTTTAATTGAATGAATTGGGATACTAGGAGTTTAGAACTGTGTCTCTATCTTACTCGGATCCTTTTCAATTAATTAAGCCTTTCTAATATCCCTCAAGCTAGAGGCCGAAGCATTGAGAGTTCAAAGTCTCTCTCTGATCTCAGGTTTCCATCTATGTGTTTAATTCCTTAATGTTCCCTTGTCTGAAGAGTTAATCTTTTAGGTTTTGGATCACAGGTTGTCCAATGGCACGTCCTGTCCCTGGATCTGATTCCTGAAAGGTAACCTTGGAGGTTTCCTTTCTTTTCACTTTCTCTCTTACCTTTTCATGTCACACTATCATCTTTAAGATCCAATGCTTTAGATGACTAGCCCAACTGAAAGCTTGCATATTGAATAGCAAGTAAACCCTTTCCTGACTCCATTGCCCAATGGTCTTGATGTTCTCTGATTTATCTCTCCTTTGCCTAAAATCCTCTCTGCTCAGCCTTGTCTTATACTGAACCCTTCTTTCCTGATTCCCAACAACCAAACAAACACCAAACAAAAATCAAACAAACAGACCCTGTGCCTGTAACTAGCCTAATATATTAACATTGAGCTTCAAAGACATAAACCTTTTCTCATATAGAGAGATCCATCTCTAGACCCAGGAGGGCTAGATCCTGAGGTCTGAAAGTGGTTCTGATGTTCTCTCATCTTTTGGTCTTGCCAATCTGGCCAACACATGGGAACGCCAACACCCTCTTTTCCTTCTAATTTTGTTTTTGTATTTTTTATTTTTTCTAACTTTGAATGCAATGATGGATGAAATATTGATAATGAGAAAAAAGATAAAAACGCTTCAAAACATAACATGGATCAAGAGAAGTAATGTTTAAGCATCCTTCCATTGACAGGACCTCCAAACAATTCAGCCCCATTCGACTCCTGTAAGAAATAGGCATTGTTACCAGCAGCAGAATGAATGAGATAAGGGCCAAGCCATAAGTTATAAAATTTCCCATGCTTGCCCTTGTCTTCTCTCCTTGAGTCCCACTTTAACACTTTGTCCCCAACATTGAAATTCTTGGCCTTTGTTCTTCTGTCAAAGAGCTTTTTGATGCTGTCATGCTTTTGTAATGATTTGTTATAAACCTCCTCTCTGTTTTGCTGAAGGTGAATGGTCTGATTTATTCTTCTGATCATGTCATTATATTCAGTTTGCAACTCTTGAATCAACTTCATAACTGGTACACCAAGGCTAGTTGGAAAAATTGCATCAGTACCATACACAAGCTAGAAAGGTGACATTCCAATAGATTTCTTCAAAGTCAATCTGTCAGCCCAAAGTGCATGAGCTAGATTTGTGTGCCAAGAATTCTTGTTGTCCTCCAATAGCTTCTTGATTATGTTCACCAAACTCTTGTTTGAGGATTTTGCAAGTCGGTTACCTTGAGGGTAATAGGCCGTGGAATGGCCCAATGTTATCTGGTATTTGTGAAAGAATTCAACCATCTTCTTTGATCCAAATGTTGTTGCATTATCAGTGATGATCTTGGTAGGATAACCAAATATAGAGAGAATGTTAGTCTCTATGAATTTTATAATGACAAAATCATTGACTTGCCTACAAGGGATGGCTTCTATCCACTTGGTGAAGTAGTCTGTGGCAGTGAGAATCCATTTATGCTGGGCAGATGATGGTGGATGGATTTCTCCTATGAAGTTAAGACCCCACTGTTGAAAAGGAGTTTCAACAGTGATTGGATGCAAAGGTAAGGGTAGCAGCTTCCTTTTTCCTTCAAAAAGTTGGCATTTATGACAAGCAATTATCATCTTGTGTATATCAAGAAAGATAGTGGGCCAATAGTAACCAACCCTTAGGATTTTGTTGGCTGTTGTCTTCCAGTAAAGGTGGCCTCCACATTCTCCTTCATGGAACCCGTGCTTAACCTTCTCTGCATCAAAATCAGGAAAACATTTAAGCAATATCCCACTTGCATTTTTCCAATAAAGGCATTTATCTATAATGCAGTAGTTTATAGCTTTTAACTTCAAAAACCTTGCCTTTGTTTTTGATAAATCGGGAGGTGTGTTCAAATTAAGAAAAACAAACAAAATATCAGCATACCAAGAGGAATTCAAATGATCTCCAACAATGAGAGTTGAGAGTTCCTCTTGTTCATCTAAAGCATCAATCATATTAATATCAAGAACTTCAAAATTTGATTCAGCTATCAATCTGGCTAGACCTTGGCCTTTGATGAGCTTAGTGGGCTTGATCTCTAAATCATATTCAAGAATGACAACTATTCACTTCCCTCTCTTACCATCTGGGTCCTGTGTTAGAATGTCTTTCACAACTGAATTTGGTACAAAGGCAATGATGTGTGAGTGAAGGATGTATACTCTGAAGTCTTTCAAAGCTTTAACCAAAGCAAAAGCTTGCTTTTCCATAATGTTATACTTCAAAGGGGCATCCCTCAATGCCTTGCTAAAGAATGCAATAGGCTTCTCTTGTCCTTGTGGATTTTTCTGTAAAAGGAAAGCAACTATTGTATGTTCTGATGCAAATGAAAAAATATAAAAATCTTTTGAAAAATCAGGACTTATTAGAACCGGTGTTTTAGTTAACGCTTGTTTCACCAGCTCAAAGGACTTCTTTGCTTCCAAGGTCCATTTTACCCCCTGCTCCTTCTTCAACATATTTTTTATATTCCTAAAGAGCTCAGCCAAGTTGGGTATGAACCTTCTCAAGAAATTAATATTTCCAATGAAAGATTGTAACTCCTTGATGTTTCGAGGATGAGAGATTTGCAATATGGTCTCAATCCTCTTCAGATCTATCTTTATACCTTCTTCTGAAATAATGTGCCCAAGGATTTTACCTTCTTGAAGCCCAAATAGTGTTTTCTTAGGGTTTAAAGATATCCCAAACTTTCTGCATTTCTCGAAAAATTTTCTTAAATGTTCTAAGTGCTCTTCATTTGTCTTTGAAAACACAGTGACATCATCAAGGTAAATAATGATGAAGAAGCCTAATTCTTCCAAGAATGTTATGTCCATGGCTCTCTGAAAAGTTTCTCCAGCATTCATTAGACCGAAGGGCATTTTCACATACATGAAAGTGCCTCAAGGTGTAGTAAATGTTGTCTTTATTTGATCATCAGGGTGGAATAAAATCTGATTGTACCCCGAATAGCCATCAAGCAAAGAAATTATTTTTGAACCAACTACCCTTTGTAATATATGGTCCATCTTGGGTAAAGGGTAGTTGTCCTTGAGTGAAGCTTTGTTTAGGTCTCTAAAGTCTATACAAAGCCTAATCTCTCATGTTTTCTTCCTAACTGACACCAGATTAGACACCCACTCAGAATATCTAATACGGACAATAATACTAGCTTCGTACATTTTCTTGATCTCCTTCTCAACCAAAGGTAACTGAACAAGGTTTATTCTGCGCATTTTGTTTTTTGAATGGTTTTTGGTTTTCCTTGAGAGGGGTTTTGTGTTGAATTATTTCAGTGTCATAGGATTTCAGATCCTCATAACTCCACTCAAAAACATCAGAAAATTCACTGCCTATATTACACTCTTCCACTTTAGTCTCTACAAGCTCCAGTTTTGGTTTCTTGGCCACATCATTGAAATCAAACAACTCTTCTAAAGGGGACAGACCTTTTGGAAAAATTTCATCATTAGACTGCACAGTTTCTAAGTCTCTTGTTTCTAACTCTACAATCATCTCTGTTTTGTTTTCAGGTTTTCTTGACAATAGATTTATATCGGCAAGCTCGGGAGATGGTTCTTCTTCACAAAGAAAATTTTCTTCACTAGGGCAGGCTGTTTCATATTCTGAATCCGAACTGTGAAGTTCAAATTCATTTTTGAACTGCATGAAGTCTTCTGTTTGTTTGTCTCCATCAAACACTTGCCAATATTTATCATTATCAGGAACGACCGGTCTAAATTTAATCTGAGTTGTACATTCTTTGGTTTCATATGGCGTTAAACATGTTCTAGCTACAAAAGCTAAGCCGTGGGCCCTGATATTTTTTCTTCTCGGGACAAAAATCAAATGTGATTCCTCAAAATTTTTAAGTAAATCCACGACATCGTTTTGATAGGCTCTGAGACTAGGGTGGTTAGCATTGTATTCCCCGTTGACCTGCCTAATGATTAGTTCTGAATCCCCATGCACTCTAATTCTTTTGGCTCCTAATTTTTTCAACAAATGTAAGCCTAAGAGAAGGGATTCATATTCCGCTATGTTATTCGAACACTGAAAGTTTAATCTACAGGAAAGGCTTTATGTGTGGTTTTTTTTAGTGTTTCGTATCTAGACACTTGCACCAGTGTTGCTCCTAGTGCAGGACCCATCAAAGTACATACTCCAAAAAGGACTAGTTTCGGGTTCTTTCGTTTGATTACTGTCCTCTTCAACAAGTGTGCTTTCATTTTGTTCTTGAAAATCAGCACTCTGTTGTATTTGATTTAATTCCTCTAATTTTTCACTATGTTGAGGAATGATTTCTTGACTCTCAAGGTTAAAAAGCAATGGAATAATGATTTGTAGCTTAGACCCGTGTTTGGTTTGTTGTAGCTTACGGGTTCAACAAATTGTTTAGGAATTTATGTGGTGTTTACCTCCTCCTCTCTATCGGCCATTAACTCTGTTAAAATGACTTGTTCACTAAACGATTCATCGTTAAATAGAATAAAAGAATCAAGGCTTGTATTTACAGAATACAAAGGAGAGTTTTGAGGTCCATCTTGACTAGTGACCATGTATTGCATATGGGACTCCCTGTAAAGTTTTCTTGTCTGATTGAAAACAGGGATGGTCACGTAGGTCATGTCCATCTGCATAGTCCCTTGTAGCTTAGCCCCCCAAGACCTAGATAACAACATTCCATACTTTGGGGGAACGTCAGCCACAACAATATCCATAACCAAACATTTGGCTAGAATCTAGGCTAAGTTAACACAAAGGTCTTTGATTAATCCTAAACATTTTACTCTGATTGAGTCAAAGGAGTAAAGGTCTTTATAAGGTCTGGTGATTTCTAGACCCAGGCTCTCCATTACAGCATTTGGCATTAAATTATGAGAAGCCCCTGAGTCGTGCATAGCGTTATGCAAAATTTTGTCATGAATGTTTAAACTTACATAAAAGGGAGGAACTAGTCCCTCTTGATATCTACCTTCAATGTTTGGACCAAAAATAGGCTCAAACTGGTCATCATTAAGATTGACTATGTCATTATTATCCTCTATGTTTAAAGCCTTCAAAATTTGGATCCTATATACATTCTAGGTAGCTAACTCAAAGAGAGGAACAAAGATTTTGATTTTGGAAATTTCCTACTCCAGGCTTAAAATAATTTGATTCTTTGAAGTGCTTGTCTCAGCCTTATTAACTGCCATTCTGTCAGCAAAATCTGTTTGCTGATTTGTTCTATTTACATTTGACAAAAAAAATTTAACAGGAGTACTAGCTGTGGTGCTAACACTACTATGGTCTGCACTATGTTTTGCATGGTTCTGAGTGCTTTTCTCTTTACCTTTATCAGAATTTCCAGCCACTACTTTGTCCCTTTGCTTTACAATTTTTGGTTTGTTTACAATGCTTTTTTGTGAAGATTTGTCAGAGGTTTTATTGTTGGGAGTTTGTTGATTGGTTTTACTTCTAAGGTCATACTCTCTTTGAGACTCTATGATGACATTCTCCATGTCTTGATAATAACTTTCATCATTATCTCTTTTGTCATCATAAGGTGTGTATAGACCTTGTTTTCTATCATAATGAACCTCAAAGTCATCATTATCTACTCCTAGCATGTTGATATCATATTCCTCTATTTTCTCATCTGTGTCTTCAACCTCACTCACGTAGTTTTGATGAAGGGAGGAGTGACCTGTTGATCATCTTCCCTTGGTCTATTTTCAGGCTGATTTCTTCGAAAATTCTGATTTTGGTTCTAGTTCCTATTTTGAGGAGTAGTTTGGTTTTGACTTGCTTGTGCTCTCTCAAGAATGCTCATTTTCTTCATCATCTCCTCCATCATTCTTTCCATCCTTGAGTTGGAAGTAGAAGGTGCGGACTCTTCTCTAAAGGATACTCTCTTCTCATTCTTCATTCTTGCTCTTTTCTCCATTAAGTTAACTTCCACAGCAAGAGCCCTTTTTTGCATATCTTTAAGGGTTAGAAGGTCTCTTTCTCTTAGTTGATAGGCCTTCTTGGGGTCCAACCCTTCAAGAAACTTGTTTAACGCTGAGCCTTGTGGAGGTTTTAAATCTGGGGGAAGGGCATTATACACACTATTAAATCTAGTGCAGTAAGCTTGTACACTTTCCCCAGTGTTTTGTAATCAGAGAGTATTTGAAGAGGGTTTTTTCTCCCTTCCCATTTGTTTAGGAATGTCTGATGGAAGGCTTGGAGATCATTTATACTGTGGGGGGTTAAGCCTTTAAACCATTTTCTTACTTCTCCCCCCAAACTCTGAGCAAATAGTCTAATTTTGACAGAATCATCATCAATTTCATTTCTGTCAAAGTAGTCATTCATTCTATCCACATCTTGTGATGTAGTTGTAGTATTATTGGCATCATAAAATGGTATTTTGGACTGATAGTCCTGTGGAAGTTGACTAAGGGAACAGGAAGGACTAAGGGAGCATACCATGTTGCCATTATATGTGGAGGGGGTGGATTTACAAGAGGTAGATTAACAAGAGGGAAAGTGGGCTGGAGTGGAGTGGTTTACACAGTGGATGTAGGATGAACAGATGTGGATGGACCAAGAAAAGATTGCTGAGCTAATCTTGGATAAGAGACACCTAAATTGTGAAGGAAATGTAAATCAGGTGGTGTTGTTCTCTACTACCAGGATGTTCACTTGTTTCAGGAGATGAAAGTGAAGACTCAGAATCTAGCTGATCTAAATCATCAAGAGACCTAGTTATAAATGGAATTCTTAAGTCTACTTGTGATTGTTGTAGAGTTGCAAGATTTTTAGGAACTGAATTAGCTCTCAAGGGTGATATGAAAACAATTGAAAATTTTATCTTAGGAGACCTCCTAAGGATACTTTCCGGGTTATCAACTATCTCAGGTGGGTTTGGGTCAGGGTAGGCTCAAGTATGAATCTTTCTAGGAGCCACTATGATATGTTTTTCAGACCCTACTAAACAAGAACAGATTAACCAGATATGACAATCTTTGAGAGGTTAACTGATCTGTTTTTACACAAATTTTAATCCTAAAAAATCCTCTTACTGAGTTTAAATGATGATATGATGATAATGGTTCTCCCCAGTGGAGTCTAAGGTCTGTTTAGGATTTGTGGAGTCACCAAGTGGAATTTTTTAGCTCTTTTCATAGGTAAAAGGTTTATGGTCCACCACCATGTTTATTAAATACCAATCTAAAATATTTTTGGGTTTTTCTAAGTTATTTTTCAGTCTTATTGGTTCTTAAGAGTGTTCTAAATCTGTTTCAAAACTTAGCTACAGTCCGGAGACAAAGACAGTCTACTCTCATGGATAAGCTAGCTGATCCTTCAAGGTTTGATAAGGTCTTATGAGAATCATAGGGTTTGCCTAGTTTGTCACTGATTCAAACAAGTTTTATCATGATTACCATTACTTGGTAGTGCTTGAAAAGGGTTGCTTTTACTCACAAGGTTTTATGAAGTATTTAAGGGAGCCTAAGATGAAATTTGACTCAAGATTCCCCAGCAGAATCTCCAGAAGATGTTAGCTGTTGGTGGCTCAGTTGGTTAACATACCAATTGTTCTTGAGACAAGTGATTTTCTGGCGTCCTTAGATTTATTTAGACTGTAATTTCACTTAGAATTCTCGAGCGGAATCACCAAAAGATGTTAGCTCCCTGTAATTAGCAAGATTGGCAAAGTCCAACTGCAGGGAGAACACTTATTTCAACCACTTTGAGATTCTAGGATCTAGCCTTCCTAAATCCGGAGAGGGATCTCTCCAATAAAGTGAAAACATGGATTGATCTTTAAAGGTTCTGGGTAATGATATTATGCTAGTTATGAAGACCGAGGGTTTTTGCATGTTTTTGGATGGTTGAGCATGATTATTATTTGGGTGGAAAGTCCTAAACTGAAAGAGTTTCAAAGGTATGAAGTTGCAAGCAATCAGAACAATCTTTGGCTAAAGATAGATATAACACTAGTTTTATTCCATTGGGCTATGGAGTCATAATAGGATTTAATTGAAACAACAAGGTTCAAGAGTGGTCCATGGGGCAAGTCATCTATGTCTAAGGATCTCTTCGAAGTTGATTTTATGGAATGAAATGATACAAAAAGAAGGGGAATTTAAACAAATGAAGAACAAAGAGCAGCTTAAGATCAAGTAAGTACTTTGAAACTATCCTGCTTTTGGCATGCACTTAAGAAGGACATAAAAGTAATATAAGATCTGGTAAGACTTCGAAACTAGCCAGCTTTTGATGCACTTTCAATAGAAAAACATTTTAAACACAAAGGGAAACTTTAAAAGCAACTGTTGGAGAAGAATCTAGAGGATAGGGCTCACCATAAACTTCCCTAGCTCTGCTTTACTTAGTAAACTTTCAAGATAGACACATAAGATAACAAAGAATGGTCTAAGATCAGGTGAGTACTTTTAACCTAGCCTACTTTCAACACACTCTTAGGGAAACTTTCAGCTAGTTTTGGGGGATAAAACGAAAGGACAGGGCTAACAATTACTTCCTTAGTTCATCTCTACTTAACATAAACTGAAAATAACATTCAAGAACAACATTCAACTCAGACAGTAGGACGAGGGAACGCCAGCATTCCTAACTACTTAAATTGAATTAAATCATTCCTAAACAACACAAATTGGAAGAAAACATATAGATAAAGCTTATCAGTCAGAGAAGGGTACTGATCTACAGTAAATCCTATCTCTATACTTGCTGTTATTTATCAGAGAAGATGGAAAAAGCAAAAAAAAAAAATAACAATTTACAATAAGAAATAATATCACCGTTAACATAGACCATGATCCCATAAATCAGCTTGTATTGATGCTTCAAACCAGTTATAGCTTTAAGTCCAATGTTTTAGTTCAACAATCATCTTCACTTCTCAGACTAACTTATTAAATCACAAGCAGAGCTTCAAGAGCCTTTGAACACTATTTACAAGTAGAAGTTTCAAGCTCAAGTATATTTCAAAGTTCTGCAACCAACGTTTACAATGAACTCCTCAATAAGATTTTATAGAAGTATGAGGAGGCCAAAAGAGAAAAGATCTAAGGGTTCAATTAATACAGTTTAGTACTTCTCGGCCTTTGAGGGGCTCAATGGAGAATTTTACAGATATTTTCCTGTATTAAGTGATTTACATTAAGTATTTAAGCTCGGTGGGATGATTTTGTTGACTTTGAGGCTCTATGTCATCCCTGTAGTAACTCAGAAAATATTTTGCAATAAGTTCTTCGGCTGAATTAACTGTTTGGCTATCGTGAGGAAAATATCCTCTATTCTGGTCATTACTCGGCCTCTATTGAATGCTGTGAAGCCACAGGTGGCAATCTGGTAGCTCAGAGGAATCAATTTTCCTCTTATGTGGCAGTGGAGGCTCTCTGTCTGATAGATATTATTGATTTTTTCCTTAACTGTGTTTAATTGAATGGATTAGGCTTTTGGTTTCGATTTTAACCGTAATCTATTCAAACTGTGTAAATCAGCTTCAATCCTTCATTTCTGGCTTGATTTAATCCTTCAACAATGATACTCTTTTGTTTTGATTTAATACTATGTGTCTTGTTGATGTGCAGGTACCGCAAAGGGCTCATATGGCATCAATGCCCATGAAGCATTGACGAAACGTGACTTTGAACCCTTTGGAATGATCTTTCTGTATGCACAAAGGCATGGGGGATCGTCATCCCCAGCATTTGGTTTTCCTTTGATATAATGGAAAAACCATAGAAACCTGTACAAAACAATAAAAATTAATAAATCCTGCGTTTATGTGGTAAAACTGCTTAGGATGCTATGGTTAGGAGAAAATGGTGGAGATTAAGTTGGATCCATCGATCTAGAAACGATCAACGGTGGGGATTAGTTGTGAATATATTTAAGAGATAAAAATTTTAGCAATAAAACCTGTTCCTTGAAGGCTCAAGAAAAATTTTTAGCCACCTTTTGATATAACAAATTTTATAGGTGGCTAACAGTAGCTGTTCATGCTGTACAGTGGCTCAGACATTATA